>JAJQWJ010000022.1:10215000-10680000 GCA_023637945.1 Phaethornis superciliosus
TTAATGAAAACCAACTACTTTCAACTTCAGATTAGTCTAAGAATGTCCAGGACTCTTGCATTTCAACTCTCCTCAATATTACTCTTATGTTTCAGATGATTCCACTGACCCCTTCTGGCCAGCTCTGCATTGTTTCATGGTTATTTTGGATCAGCTCGGATCTAAAGTCTGGGGTCAGCTTATTGATCCTGTCCAAGCCTTTCAAACCATTATCAACAGTGTGAGCTACAACAATGAAATAAAAAATATACGCAGTAGCTTTAAGAGGTCAGTTTTATTAAGAGACTAGGACAGTTTGGGGATTTTGATAACGGGTAGCATGGTAGCTTGGTCTTGGTTTTCTTGTCAGTGCTGCTTTAATTTGTGTTGGGGGAGGGAGATGGCAGAGAAAAAACAATAAAAATCAGATGTTGCAAACTTCAGGAAATGAAACAATGAAGTAGGTCCCCTAAAACTGAGTTGCTTTTAAAAATTGTATTCTCACTTTCTGACTACAATGGTGTTTGTAACACTTTTCAGGAGCTTCCTGAATCAAGAGGGCTACTAAATGTTTAGTGCTTATTTAGTACTATAACCAACTTGCACTTAAGTTTAATGAAGATTGTCACATCTGAAATTCTTGGTAAAATTATGGAAATGCCAGAATTCTCTGTGGATGACATAGTTTGTGAGTTTATTGTAGTTCTCAGATAGTATCTGAGAAGTGAAATCTGTGTCTTGGCCAGCTGTCCTTCTTGTAGGCTGTTAGCTGTGTGGAATCTGTAAGGATTTCTGTTTCCTTTTAGGACAAAATCTGAACCAGACTGGGATTACAACGATGACATGATTACTTGCAGCCAGATTGTGTATAATTATAACACAGAAAAGCTTCAGAAGGTACTACAAATATTTAATTTCTCTATTCTTCAAACTCTGATCTCTGAATAACTCTGTTAATTTAAGCCATCTATAAAATATGGAGGGAAAAATAGTCTGTTTCTACCAGTAACATTTTAAAGAAAAAATATTAAATAATGTATGTCACTATAACACGCGCTAAATAGCAACCAGTCTGGTCCCTTCCTGCTTACCTGGTAAGGCTGTATAAGGAAAGAAGAATGTGTTTGTGAATTAGGCAGAGGTGGTGTTAAAGCTCAAGAGTTTGTATCAAGATTGAAACAAACATAAACTCTGCCTTAAGTTTTGTTTTTTTTTTTTCAAAAAGTTTTTCTTGTATTTTAATTTTTGTTTTATGATATTCTAAACTAATGGATTGGGTATGGCATAATGGTGTATGCTTTATGCTTCCAAATGTTAGACTGTTCTCCAAAATGGCACCACTGTTGTTTTAAAGTGGAGTAGACATTTGAAAGAAAGTAACCTTTATGCACAGATTAAACTCAAGTTTTCTGTAATGAGGACAATGTGTGGCGAATTTATTTTTCAGGATACTGGCTGGAAGACTGCCATTTGTCCAGACTACTGCCCCAACATGTATGAAGATATGCAAACACTGGCTAATGTGCTTCAGTCTGATATAGGCAGAGATATGCGTGTTCATAACAGCACATTTCTGTGGTTCATCCCTTTTGTTCAGTCTCTTATGGATCTGAAGGACTTGGGTGTAGCATATATCGTGGAGGTTATTCACTACCTCTACTCAGAAATCAAAGATATACTCAATGAAAGAATCCAGCAGTGTGACAAAATCTCTGAATTTTTTCTTCTGATCTTGGTGTCCATCATTGAACTCCACAGAAACAAGAAGTGCCTGCATTTGCTGTGGATTAGCTCCCAAGAATGGGTGGAAGTGGTGGTGAGATGTGCGAAGCTGCCAGCTATAGCATTTACCCGGTGCACTGAAAAAGGCCCTGGGCACTCCATGAGGGGTTCCTCAGGGGGATCTTCACAAGCTTCCAACTCTGTGCAGCATGCCTGTGTGCAGTTGATACGCAGCCTTCTGAAAGAGGGCTGTCAAATGGGGCAGCAAACTCTTTGCAAGCAATACCTAAACAAACTCAATCTTCTTCTGCGAGGAAACTTATCTTTAGGTTGGCAGCTGAACATCCAGGAAACCCAGGAATTACAACTGTGTTTAAAGCAAGTCATAAGATATATAAAGGACAGGGCATTGAATACCTCTGTGGCCGTGGGAAACAATGCAAGCTCTGCAGCTTTGCCTAACATCTCAAAGCAGGAGAGGAGTGGATGTGGTGATGTACATGGCAGAAGTGACTTGTGTTCATCACTTGCTGTCATACCAAAGGAAGGCAGAGATGAAGACTGTCCAGAGAACCCCTTCTCTAGAAGTAAGTGTGCCTGGGAAGAGGGATGTAGAGATGCATCTAAAAGTTCAACATCCTGGATGTCCACAGAAGGCATTTTGATGAATATTAAAAAGGAACATAATGAGTTGACAACTCAGGAATATGTCTGCCCACAGAACTCTTTGGCAACAAAAGTATGTGGGAAAGCTCAGGAAAATAGGAACAGTGATCTTGTGTCAGGGAAATGCAATGCAGATAATCAGTGCTTAAATCCAAGTGCACAGCTGTCAGATTTGAGAAGAGGCAGAGAGCTGGAAAACAAATGTGAAGCAGGACCCATAACCAGTGTGTCTTCCAGTTCCTCTTCAAAGTTTAAAGTAGATGCACATGGACTTATGAATTTGAAAAAACTGGTCCAGAAAACAGGATTAGCATCAAAAATATTACAGTCAACAAATCCATCTGACTTAAAAAGCTGCTCTACCTCCTGTAAAAATGAACCTGGTGTGCAGAAAGATGAAGATGCTGTTTTGATTTCAGAGGTTACTGACACCATACTGAAAACAGAATCCACTGAAGAAAAATCAAGTCCGTTGTTGAAGTCTGTGTTTAAGAAGGACCCTGACATGGAAATTTCAGACCAGGAACAGCCTAATTTAAGCACCTTTGTTAAAAAACATTACTCTAAAGGTCAAATTTCAAAGACACTCTGTGTGGAAAAAACTTCAGCAAATGATCTTTGCCCATCTACCTCTGAAAGAAAGAGGGATATATCCAACCCTACTTCTCAGATCAGGCCACTGTCAGTGAAGAGTGAATCAAGTGACAGTTTGTTAAAATTTTCAGAATATTTCAAGAGAGAAAACAATGTAATGAGGAAGAAAGAGGAGAATTTTGTGAAAACAATTGCTGAAGATAATCCTCTAACAGACTCCCAGGTTGATAAAGACCTCAGTAAATTATCTTTAGCTGCGTATGCCAAAGGTGTCAATTTTCCCTTTGATTCCAGCCAGGAGGGCTCAGTACAGCATAGCATAGGTGATATTAAAAGGAAAGTGAAAGGTGCTGTAAGATCTTCCAGTGATGGCCAAAGTACTAAGTCCTCCTGTGATGGCCATAATAATGAAATAATAGTAATTTCAGACTCTTCTGATGAAGACAATGTTGTGGTTTGCAAGGAGGAAGCAGAAAAAATGAATGAAAATGTGCATCCTGAAAAGCAGCCTTTAACTTCCAGTGGCTTTTCTGAATCAAAGACACCAAACTCTCCCTTCTCACTTGAAGACTGTGATTCTCAGTACTTTGAATTTGAAACAGAAGGTGATGTCTTTTCAGTTTGGCAAGATACTCAAGACTATACTACAGCAGAAACCCAGGAGTATAAACAAGGCCATGTTTCACCAATGGTTGATGATAATAATTCAGATGGCTTACTGGGCGATCACACAAATGAGTGGGGTTATGATGTGGATTATGTAAGTGATGATGTCATGGAAGAAGCAGCAAACTTGGTAGAAAAGCAGATAGACAATACTTCTAGTCTGAAAGAAGCTGATAACGCAAAGGAAGCAGCAGAGTCAACGCTGCAGGAATCTGTTGGTAAGGGAAATGCAAAAGATCAACTGGAGAACAGTGCAGACAAAGGTCCTGTTACTAAAGACTTTCCACTGGACTCCAAATCGACTGGACCCAGAGCATCTACATCTAGCATGTCGTTAGCTTCAAAGTTGGCCCTTAAGAAAAACATCACCAGCCCACGGAAGAATGCAGCAAAATCCAAAGCAGCAAGAACTATTCAAAGAAGTCCGAAAAGACCTCCTGTTCTTAAAGCAGCACAGAATAAAAAGCACCTGCTTCTTCAAAATTCCCAACCCGGCAGGTCAGTGCCTGCTGTGGTTCCTCCAAGGAAAGTTCGGCAGTGCCCTGCACCAGAATCAACTGCAGAAAAACTGGGTCTGAAGAAGGGACCTCGCAAAGCTTTTGAGTTATCCCAGCGCTCCCTGGAGAGCGTCGCTCAGCTGCGCAGCCACGGGAGAGCTGCGGGGAGAGTTGCAGTGGCACAGAAACGGAAGAGTAAACTGATTGCTCCTCAGAATTTGTCTGTAAAATATAACAAAAAATTGCTAGCCTGCCAGGACCGGCTCCATTACAGGCAGACAAGGCCCCAGAAGGGTGTGAAAAATCCTGCAGGAAGTTCTGAGAGCAGAAGCAGGAAAGTTAGCAAGGTGGTTGCAAATTCTGTGATTTCTGTTGAAAATCAAAGACAGAAGAAAAGGGAGGAGGCTGTTTTTCCCTTTGCCACTGAGAGAAAATTTGAAAGCCTCCCTGTGGAGGAGAAACGTTTCTCTAACATGCCTTTTTCTTCAGACTCAAACAGAAAATCAGAGGATAATGGCATGATGGTTTCTCATGTACCTGTGGATTCAAGTCTCTCTGCTGCTGCTCTTGTTCAAGATGATAAAGATGAACCTTCTGGAAAAGGTTGCAATGTCCAGCCTGAGTGCAAGAAAACAACTTCAAAAGAAAATGGATATAAACCAAATGTAAACAGTGATGAGGAGGATGATAATCTATTTTTAACTCAGTCAGATCCTGTGGATATGGATATATGTTCTGAGGAAGAAAGTGTTGTAGATACTACTATAACTAGTAAAAATCCAGAGGAGATGGGTGCTGCTGAAAGCCTTCAGCAGAGGGAATCCTCTGCTGTTATGATATGTAAGCACAAAGCCTGTATGGAAAAAGTGGAAAAAACAAGGGAGTACTGTAGTAAACATTCAGATAACTTGTTTGCCAAACCCTCTCTCCTGCCACCTTCTAAAACAAGGAAGCCTTCCACTACCAAAATTTTCAGCTCAGCGAGTTCTTCACGGAACGCAGCCTTCAGCAAGGATTTAGAAGATGTTAAAAAGCCACCGGCTGCTTCAAGAAACAAAGAGAATACAGCAAAGCCAGCAAGTGCAAAGGCTGTGCCAGCAGGAAATCAGACATTCAAGCCTCCAAGTTCCTTGAGTGTACCTCAGCTGCAGAGTTCTAACAAGGTGCTTCAGACACTCAACAGGCAGAGTGACAACGCCGCACACGTTGCCCGGAGGGCTGCCCAAGAAGCACATCCTTCTCCCTTCCTTGACTCCAAGCAGAGGGACCACAGTATTTTTGTTAATGAAGTCCTAAAGTGGACTTACCAAATGTTTGCCAAGTCCAATGAGCTTGGACCTCCAAGTGACCTCCTGCAGTCTGTAGTGGGCTCTGTTCCAGTCCGTTTTCAGGGGGAGAAACACTATTTTGATACATTATTCCCCTTGATGATGCTAAATGCCTTTGAAACAGTAAGTAACTCTATGCCTCCTAACGTGTTCTCATCAACCCCAGTAAATTTTACCAAGAGATTAAAAACTGGTTTATGTCCTCTGTTTACTTCCTGAAAATGTTCAGGTGCTGATATGAATATAGCAATGTTTTGGGGGCATCAATCAAGACAGGTGTAAGACTGGGGACTATCAGTGTTGCTTTGGTTTTTTGGGCACTCTCTTCCACTAGCATGAACGAGGAGGTGGTTCCTCTTTCTTCATAGCATATAAAGCTTAAAACAGAAATCTCTGTTTACAAAGCTGAGGTTTTTCAATTACCGTACCTGCAAAAAAAGGTTAAGAATGTGAAGTTTTAATTTGTGCTGAGAACTTACATGAGAGGGTAGGTTGATCCAAAAATATTTTTTCCCACTTTATGCTTTTAAAGTTTTAATAGTCACTACATGCACCAATCCTTCAGTTACAGTTTGTGTGCTTTCAAGTTCAGCTGTAACCTGTTCTACTACTCTGAACACTTCAAAGTATATTTGTATTTTTCACATTTTACTTTCCAACATGTAGCTGGCAAAAGAATGGATAGAAAGCCAGAGAGTAAGAGAGAAGAGTTACTACTTCAACTTAGAGAACTTCTCTTCTGACTTGAATACAGCAAATTTTACAGCCAATTTTACAGGTAAGAGGGTTTGTAACTGCTTTGTTTCTTTGTTTGTTTTTATAAAACCCTCTTAAAATTTTCCAGCAGACAATGCCTTTTAATGAGTTAGCACTTACAGGCAGAAATATTTTTTAAGTCACTTTAAATATAGAAAAGGTCTTGAATTTTGTAGTTTACAGAATGCTTATAACAGAAATCCACATTTTGCAAGAAATCTGTGTGTTGCGTGATCAGTACAAAAAGTTATTTGATTGCTGATGGAATATATTCCATCTCATTTGGGATTTTGGTTCAGCTTTTTTGGGATATAAAATAGGCCCTTGAGTTTGCTGTATTTTTATACCCTGCTATTTTCAGTCTTAAGAATGCAGGATAGAGTTAGAACTCTCTATAATCCTCTGCTATAGCTTTTAGTAAATGGCTTTAAGAGTTAGCAGATAGGTATTACTGCAATATATTAATCATAGCACCTCTGAAGTCACAGAGTCATTGCAGCCGTTTTCCTTCTAATATTTTAATTTAAAAACGTCTTGTGCCTAGCTCATTTTAAAGAAAGTGATTTGGCAAAGCAACTTCACCCAAAGGAGGATGACTTAATCTTTTTGGTGGTCCAAAAGAACAAAGATGCCTTTAGGGAAGAAAGTGAGATGGAGAACCAGACAGAGCGACACGTTGGTCTTGTGAAACGATTCACTCGTGCATCTGGCTGTGCAGCTAGTAAGTAAACAGGGTTGAAATAAAAGTGGGTTTCTTCCTGGTACTGTGAAGTGCTACTTCATTGCTGCCTGCTGATAGTTGTAATTAATGTAAGCTGTAACTTACCCCAGAGGAAATAGGATTTGTTTTGCTCTGTAGCATGTCTGTTTGGTGCTAGAATCTTAGTTAAAAATAAGCACCTGAAGCTTCAGACCTGCTTTCTCTGCAATTTTCTAGTGACTTCCTTTTACACAGATGCTATGTACGAGAAAAGAAAGTAACAATGAGTAAGTGCTCTGTGTACATTTTCAGGACTGTGTTGCTAAAATACATGAAGTGCCATGAACTTCAGTGGTCTTGCTGACTAAAATTTTCACCACCTTCCAGAACTGAAGTTGTGAATTACCAGGATTACCAAGTATCAGCATTAATGCTGCCTGAATAAATCAGTGATCTGAGCTGTTTCACAGAACACTTGGTTTTGAGGGGGCTTGGGGTGTGGGAGAAGAGGCTTGGATTTTTTTGCAGTAATTAGTTGTTGGCTCTCTGGTGAAAGGCAGCACCTGATTCCTGGTGAATACTTTGAGTGACCTGATTGAATATCTTTCAGTTAACAATTGGGATATTCTTTGAATTAACAATGTCTTTTTTTTTTTTTTCCCCTCTTCCTGCTTTTAACAGGACAAAATGAGCAGCATACTGTCTGCCATCTCTCTGTGCAAACTCGAGGCAATTTGTCTTTCTGCATAAATAAGCAAGTGAAGTGTGTGGTGGTTGGCTCCCTGGTGACCACACGCCGAACATTCAAAGCTCTACTACTGCTGCACAAGAGTTGCCTGATCAGACCCATCCTAAATCCAAGTTATGACTACTTCTGTCCCAGAAGTTTACCTGCAGCTTCAGAAAGTGCTGTGAGTCCTACAGCTAGAAGTGAGAGTTGGGGGTGACAAAGTGGATGTTTGGATCTCATGGGTTTTGCAAAACTGGTTTTACGTGCTCTTGTTTTTGTTTGGGGCTTTTTTGAGATGCCCATGTGCAAACAGACAAGTTTCAAAAGCACTGAGGTGCTGTGTTTTTCAGAGTTGATGGATTGGGTGGATAGAGAGGAGTCTGAATTCACTCAGTTGTTTCTGCGCTATTGACACAAGTCCTGTCTGCTCAGGAAAGGAGATACAGAAAATACAAGACAAAGGTGTTTACATTACAGCTTTTGAGTTAGGGTTGGGTGTGCATCTAGAGGAAACCTAGAATCAAAAACTTCCATGGCCTTTAAGTTTGTGTGTCGTAACCAGAGAAGCTGGAAATGTTCTGAAAATACATAAAATGACCCAAAATCTGATAAACTTGAAGAAATGCATTATTTTCCCCCTGTCCTGTCAGGCATTGGTTATGAATGGATACAATGAAGGTCAAAAGAGGGCCATTGACACAGCTTATGCCATGGTAAAGGAACATCCAGAACTTCCCAAGATCTGCCTCATCCATGGACCACCTGGAACAGGGAAATCAAAAACTATTGTTGGACTTCTGTCTCGTGTTCTGGGAGAAGTAAGTGAGCATAATGTGATTGTCATGTCCTGGTGTTTGGTTTCCTAATGGAAGTCAATTGTAGCTTAAACTAAATGGGAGTGTAGTATTGGTAATTACTGGGAGTGTAGTTTATTAAACTAACTTAATTAAGTCTATGCTATATAGAGTGTAAAGGTGGAAATTTTGGGCATCTTGAAAAACACTTATTTTACAGAACTTAAAATAAAGAAAACATGCACAATTGGCAATGTAAACATTTGTTACATTAGAATTTTGTTTCCTTAATATTTTGATGTACTAAAGAATGTTACTTGTCCCATTTATTGGTTTTCATAATAGCATACAGTAGATTTATCAAATACCTCATTGTTGAAGGGAATTAATGCAAATTAATACATTTTACTTATTAATACTCAATGTAAGACATTATAAGAATGAGATCCAAGTGCAGTAGTGCCTATACTCAGCTGATTAAGATGAGTATAGAGTCTGGCTTTTAAGTCACTAATGAAAAAAATCTAAAGAGCCTGTTTTGTTAATTTGTTAATTAATCTACAGAACACTAGAAATGAGAAAGCAACACAAAAAACAAATTTCAAGACCAAGCCAAACCGTTTTCTAGTTTGTGCACCATCAAATGCTGCTGTTGATGAACTAATGAAAAAGATCATCGTTTCATTTAAGGAAAAATGCCAAAACAGACAGGAGCCTTTGGGTATGGTTTATTTTAAAATTCTGTTTATATCTTAGAGAGACAAAACCTGAAGGAGAAACTGGAACAGTTGATTACATGTAAAACTTTTTTGCTACTGTAGTAAGACTTTGTTTTCTTAGTTCCTCCTGCAGAACATGACTGGTACTCAGTGTAGGAATTCTCTAAGTTTTAGAAGACTGAAAATAAGATGTGGTCCTGTTAAATCAAAATAATACTCTTAACTATTAGCCACCACTGAGACATAGGCAACTTTTTTTTTTTTCATATAGTTTGAGATTACTGAATTTCTTTGTACCTGCTTTGTACAAGTGAATTGTTGCAAACCCCTGAAAAGCAGAAAACAAAAAGTTTGTTTGATATCCATGATATTTAAATTTATTTTTTTTCTCTCATACCAAAATGCAGAGGATTGGAGCAATCTGAAGGTATTTTGATTTCAATTTTGTCAACAGGAAATTGTGGTGATATCAAATTAGTGCGACTTGGCGCTGAAAAAACTATCAACAGTGAAGTCCGGGGATTTGGCCTGGATAAGCAAGTTGAACATAGAATGAGTAAGTAACAGAGAAATCAGGCTTTTCTTCAATCTTCTTTAACAGCTTGGTGATGATTTATACTTGGTCTAAGTGGCCTTTAAGAAGGAAGATGTAGTAGAAGATTTTTATGCATCTGTGCTTCATAACTATTGTTTTTGTCAGTCTTGGTGGGAAAAGTGTCAGCTTACATAAGGCTTAAAATCCTAGCCAAACCAAAGAAGTCACCAAAAGGACTTCTTGCTTGATTGTTTTTTAAAAGAAATTACAATAAATGCATGTCAAAACTGTAATTTTTAAGCAATATGTCTGTGCAGCATTTGAGAATGACAATTGGAACCAAGTCTCATGATCTTTATTTTACAGACCTCAGTGGAAAAAGGCAAAACGCAACAAAAAACATTTGTTGGTTCTTAAGATGCGTTACTGAGAGCAAGCGTGGTTGTCACACAGTTTTTAAAATTCCTCCTATATGTTTTCCTTTGTTTTATTACAGAACGAAAGCCAACTGACTGTGATCAGGATATGCAGAAGAAAAAAGCAGCCCTGGATCAACAGCTGGACATGCTGTCTCGTCAGCGTGCCATGCACAGATGTGAGAAGAGGGAGGTGGTAAGATAGTATTTTTAATCTTGTTTGTGTGTTGTGTTTTTCTTTTTAATTCATAACCTCCTCCACAGAGCAGAGAACTCATCGTTTTAATGCCATTTCTGAGCAGTAACTCTCTTCAAATGCTTTTTCACGTAGTGGAAATATTGGTTAGCACCACATGAGGGAACGAGGAACTTTTACATCAGGATTTTTGGGGTCTATTTATATTAGTATTTTCAGCAGATCACTCAGGCCTCTTTGTGCTCTAGTGTTCAGTATCCTTATTTGTGTTAAATCACCAGTGTAACGATTTTGAGAAAACAAGGATTTAACTTGTGTAGTTCAAAACTCAGTTTAACTGGAAAAAGTCAGTTACCATGCAATCTGAGATTTTGGGATATGTGTTTTGCTCGAGGTTCTAAATCTTTTTGTCTAAAAAATTGGCATTTGTGCTCAAAGTACAGATTTCTGATGATAAAACACCCAGAAATGTGAAGTGTAGTGTTGTGTATGGAAAGTCTGAATATATTGACTAATATATTCAGACTGAATATATTGACATAATCTTAGACTATTGTCTAAGAAAATGATCATCTTTTTCAGACATGTTTGATATTAAAAGACAATCTGAACAAGTCTAAATATAAAGGAAGTTAATTAGGCTATGGGAGTATATATTTGAGATGTCTGTTAATTGTTCTGATATTTCTGTTGTTTCTCTTTCCTCCCCAAACCCAGAGTCAAATGTTAGATGATGAAATTGCCAGAATTTCAAAGGAGAGACAACAGCTCGCGTCTCAGCTGAAGGAGGTAGGAATTTATCTCTAGGGCAGCTCTTCAATAAAACCAATAAAATTTATATAATGTAGTTATATACTTGATATCCTTCAGTTGTGGGGAATGTCTGGTTTTTACATGACTTGTTAGAATTGTCCAGGCAGTTAGCAATTGCTCTAAGGTGGTTCAAGAAAACAAAAAGAGAAGACACGGTGTTCTGTTGTACTTGAAGGTTCGGGGGCGTGCTCAGAAGGTACAGGATGACATCATCTTGGAGTCTGACATCATCTGCTGCACCCTGAGCACCAGTGGAGGGGGGCTGCTGGAATCAGCTTTTGGGCGGCAAGGGCGGCAAAGATTTGGTCCCTTCTGCTGTGTCATTGTGGATGAGGTCAGTAAAGCTGGTTAGAACTTCAGCACCTTCTACCTCTGAAGGTCTGCCTTGTTCTCTGCTTAAGCTACTTGTGATTGTTTGGCTGCTGGTGTAATGTATTGTGGGCTGATGCCTCCATCCCAACCTTTTAACTGATAACCAGCCTGTGCTGCCATGTAGAAGATAGAATAGCATTTCATTGCTTCTCTGCCTGACTTGTTTGGTGTTTTAATGGTAAATAGCCTTTACTTAAATATCATGGCTAAAGTATGTTGTTTCCTATAGAGGTTTCTAGATGGCTGGGTTATATTTGTATTTGTTTGGAGAGACCTCTGTATTTAATAATGAAAGAAAAATACATCTGGAGTTTTGGGGTTTTTAGTAGGGTAAAAAAAAATCTTTTTTTAAAAAATGCATTTCTGAGTTACTCTGGGTCTGTTACAGGAAATTTAACATACTTCCCTGCACTCCATTTCTTAATCTTCTACTTTTTGTCCTGTATGTATGTACAAAAGGCAGGGCAGTCCTGTGAAGTTGAAACACTGATTCCACTGATCCATCGCTGTAGTAAACTTGTCCTTGTTGGAGATCACAAACAGCTTCCTCCTACTGTAAAATCACTAGTAAGTGCTCAAACTGTTTCTTCTGCTATATGCTGGATGTAGTATTAGAACAGTATCTATAGAAAATGATGGATAGAAGTGTCACATTCCTTGAGGAATATGGAGGATGAAGACTGCCTGTTTGTGTGGACTTCCTCACCCTATGGATGTGTTCTAAGGATGAGTGTGTAGGAGCATTTCTTTTATACAGCCATAAGGAGGATTGTTGTAAACATCTGATAAAGAAAGAAGAAAAAACAGACTGACTTCTCCAGAAGGGTAAATTGTCTGGAGGCTGTGTGCTTGTTTAACAAATTCCCACATGGAAGATCTTGCTTTTGGTTATTGTGAAGATGTTAAAACTTTATTGTGACTCACAAAGGGAAAGTTGTCTTGCTAAAGGCTACACTGACAAAAATTCAGATTTACGCAGGTCACCTCTAGTAAAATAAGATGAGTAACATACATGGAAAACTGAAGTGCAAGTAGTTGTCATTTTATCAGCAATTCAGAAGATGAAACGAACATGCCAAATAGTTTTAAACCCAAAAACCCAAATCCCTGTAGTTAATTTGGGACCTGAGTCTCCCATAAGTCAATCCCCTCTTTTCTCCTTGTCAGAAAGCTCAGGAATATGGCTATGACCAGTCCCTGATGGCCCGGCTGCACAGGCACCTGGAGGAGCAAGTGAGGAAGAGTCTTCTCCGAAGCCTGCCAGTTGTGCAGCTGACTGTGCAGTACAGGATGCACCCTGACATCTGCCTCTTCCCATCCAATTATGTTTATGGCAGGGCTCTCAGGACTGACAAGTGAGTAGCTCTCTCTTCTTTCCAAGCAGGGGTTGTTTCCAAGAAACCTTTTTGTATCAGGATAAAAGTTATTTAGATTTTCAGTCTAAAAGTTCTTGAGGTTGGATGAGGGAGGAAATGGTTAATGGGAGAAAACTTTAATTCCATCTCTTGTTTGTGCTGGTTATCATATGTAAATTTACCAGATCATAGAATATTCTGAGTTGGAAAGGACTCATCAGGATCATCAAGTCTAACTCCTGTCCCAGTGTAGGGCACCCCAAGAACACCAGGAGCCTGAGAGCGCCATGCAAACGCTCCTTGAACTAAGGCAGGCTTGGTGCTGTGACTGCTTCAGCATACTTACTGCTTAGAGTTAATTTTCAAGCTTCAGGTAGTAGTGAAATTTAAGGACTCCGGGGAGGGAAAAAAGCTGAAAGTTGTTTGTATTTGATAACCATGCTGTAAATAAATGAAGCATTAGTTCTGAGAATTTTGGTATGGTTACCTAGTGATAAAAATGTTCTTTACAGAGCAACAGAAGAGAACAGATGTTCTTCAGATTGGCCATTCCAGCCTTATCTCATTTTTGATGTAGGAGATGGTCAGGAGGAGCGAGACCATGGGTAAGTCCTGTATTCTATTCAGACAGATTTTAGATTTCCTGACAATTACCTGGAGAAGAATTGTCTTCTGTCCTCTTGGTTTCCAATGTGCATTAAGTAGCCAGAGCTGCATTTTCAACTTGATTTGCTTTTACAAAAAAATAGTTTACTAACAGCATGTGTTAAATATTTTTGGGTTTTTTATGTGAAACTAGTTTAAAACATAATGTAACTCTCTATCAGATGCCAGTTAATGCCTACAGTCTCTGCTTAAGTGTAGTAAACAGTTTCTGACTTCCTGATGAATGTTTATCTGTGACGTTTTCCTTTCACAGCTGCATGCTGAGGTAATGCCAGAAGGTGGCAGGCTCAGTCCTCCCTTTTGGCTATTCTGGAAGGAGAGCAAAGCTGCATAGTTTAAAGGGAACTGGAAGTGCAGTCTTTCTCTGCTAACCCTTCTTGTTGTTGTTAACCCATGAGAAGCTCTTTGAGCCTCTGTGTGAGGGAGGCAGCAAAAGTTCAAGACAAGCTCTGATTCACAGTTCCTCTACAAATTGGACCAAAGTGTTGGATTTGAAAGAGCTGTCAAATGAATTTGTCATGTTTCTGTTCTGTCTCAATCAGCTCTTTTAGTAATCCTCAGGAAGTGAAGCTGGTGATGGAATTAATTAGAACTATTAAAGAAAAAAGGAAGGATCTGGGACTGCGTCGTATTGGAATAATCACCCCTTACAGCGCACAGAAAAAGAAAATTCAAGAACAAATGGACAAGTTGTTTAAGAATAACAGGTAAAGAAACCCCAAGGTTTCACAAGGGACTTGGCTCTTGCATATTAGTCCATTGTTTGTTCTCCTAATGGCAAAAACTCTCAAATTTCTTTTTGCACTACCAAAATCTCTATGTAGTTATACCTTTAAAGGCAATAAGCAGACTTTTTGCTTAAAACAGGCATAGTCTCCTTGTACCATTTCTTAGTTATCACTTGTATATGTTTTGATTAAATTGTTCTTTTGACTAAAGATGAGTAAACCCTAGAATTTCAAGGTATGTGACTTGAACAACTTTTCAACAATGATGCTGGCCTCAGAAAAGCACAATTAGCTTAACGAATCATTTCATAGGCTGAAAGGAGTGAGAAATAGGAGACATTTACCCTGGCTTATTTTGACAGCTGATCATTAAGGATAGTGTTTAGGCTGTTTGTATTAGTGTGTTCCTTCAACTAACATAGTTTTACAGCTTGCTCATTCTTTCCTCAGCAGCCCAGGAGAAGTGGACACAGTGGATGCCTTCCAGGGCCGGGAGAAAGACTGCATCATAGTGACGTGTGTGCGGGCAAACAGCACTCGAGGCTCCATTGGGTATGTTGCCCTTTGGTGATCTGAGCAAGTCACTACAGCCAGCAGTCTGAAGGGTATCTTCCTGCACATGTTAATCTTACTGTTTGGAGATCTCTGAACAAAAAAGGCCATGGAAATGCCAAGTATTGTGTTCAGCATTGCGTGCTGATAAATTTCCATAGCCTATCACATTTCTATTTGGCAGGATTGATCTTGGGAACTTGGCTCAGTACCACAGCAATTATTTTCCTGCTAGTTTTTGATACATACTGTAACCTTCTGAATGCTGCTCTTAAATTATTTTCTGTGGCTGTTGCATTCCTGTTAATGTAGCATTCTGTGTATAAAAGTATCATTACCTATATGTGTCACTGGGAGTGTGATGCAGATGAGCTGGAGCTTTGATTTGTGGATGAATGTGCTTATCTTTTGAATTTGGCAGAGATTTGCAGGAAGTCTTGATTCCAGGTCACAGATAATTTTACATGGCTTTTACTTATCTGAAACAGAAAGAACTAGATACTGGGTGTGTTCTTTATCCCCAGGCTGCTACAGCAGGTGTTGATTTGTTTCTGTGACTTATGGATCATTGTAGTTGAAAAAATGGTAGTGGAAATTTGTCTTCCTATAGTTCATTGGCTTTTAAGGGAAACTGTTGGAAGTCTGTTCACAGAAATATAAAATCTGGGCTTCCTCACACCAGCTTTCTCTAAGCTGCTATATGTCTCTTTTACTAATTTTCTAAGTGCTTGATAAAGGACCCTTTGTTGTGCTGATCCATGCTACTTTGGGAAGAGAGAGAAGCAGTGATGCTTTTTGGAGATTTCTTAATTGAGTTGATTGAGTTTGGAAGCTGAAGGCTGGTAGAATCTGCCAGTGCTCTTGGCTGACACTAGACTTAACCTCTCTCTGTTCTTTTGGAAGAAAACTTCCCAAGTTAATGCATAAAAAGTATGGCAGTGCAATACTTTAGAAGCTGTACATAAATGATGACCCTGCTTCAGGGTCAGGTTTTGTTGCCATGATGTGATGGGAAAGTCTGCATCACCCTTACCTATGATCCTGCAGCTGAACAAAGTATTCTGGTCTCCAAGGTTTCTAGTCCAGCATTAAATTTACTCTGAAAGTAACTTGGAGGAGTAAAACTGTCTGGGAAATGGCAGCAGATTTTTTTTTTCCTGAGGGAAGAATCTTGTTGATTTTAAATTCTAAAAGCTGTTAGGATTATTTAGTAGTCTTTCAAGATTTCTGTTTTTTCCCCCCACAATCTAGAGAGCTGCAGTATCTGTGCTGCTGGATCCATTTCCCTGGTCTGTTTCCTGCCTCTGTGTTTTTCCTGCACTGCCAAATTTTTCTGGGTTGCCCCTGGGGCTTCTGCAGTCTTTACTGCAGGGGTTGTCCGTGTGCTGCAGAGCAGGTCTGTGCCATGACCACAGTTCCAGGTGGTGATGTTGGACCTGTTCAAACTAAGTTTTACAAAGACTTGACTTTGTATTGCCATCTTTGCTAGCATAGAGTAAGCTGAGCATTTTGAGAGCTTTTTCATTAGAGATGTTTCACAAATGTTGTGGGTTTTTTTTAGTTTTGGTAAACAAGCCCCAGTAAAAGTCAGCCTTTAGGAATACACTAAGTGTTTGGTTTCAGTACCTTGATTTGTGATCCCACAAAACCAGCCTAGACAAGTCTGATACTTGCACTACAAACATTTTCTTCTGCAAGAATATACTCCTCTCTCTTGAAGCATGACAAAGCAAAAGTCTCCCTTCGTGTGCCTCCAGTGCAGGTCACCTTTAAAATAAAATATTCATGTCCAGCATTCAGTATTTCAGTAGAAAATTTTCCCATTAATCGTGCCAAATATTATTAAACTATTTAAGTTCAAGTAAAAAAGAAGCTTAAAGTCTTGATAGGTGAAGTGAGGTTGATGTCTTCTGTACTTTGAGGAGCACTTAAGGAAGCAGTGCTTGGCATTAAGAGAGGATTTGCTCTAAGAAAGGAACCTCAGCAGCAAGAGCTGGAAAGAACTGGAATTCCCTGCAAGGAATCAGAGTGGTGAAAGACAGGAAGCACACATCATGCAAAGCCCTTCATGTAAGGCAGGGCTGCTGCAGTGGGGTCTGGGAATGGGTCATGAACTGCTTCTTCCTTTGTAGCTTCTATTACCTTCATTTTGTTGCAATTGAAAATTATCTCATTCTTGTAATGCTTAAGCCTTTTCAAAGAAGAAGTTTAAGAGCATAGTTTTGTCTTGTCACCCAGGTTTCTGGCAAGTCTTCAGCGTCTGAATGTTACAATTACCCGAGCCAGATTCAGCCTCTTCATCCTTGGAAAGCTGAAAACACTCATGGTAGGTACAGTGACAATCAAATCATCTGCTGAGATCCACCCTTTTAGGTCGAGTCAGTGTTGGAGAGGTGAAAACCATTCTCAGACTGCTCCAGTCTGTACAAGGGGACTCTTCTCTAGTGTATTGTTAAGCTAGTACAGTTCAGGCCTCTGAAGGTTTTTCTTTGAAAGCTTTGGCTATAGCTGTCACAAAAACTTTCTAAAAAACTGAAAAAACATGTTTTCCTTGCTTCCAAAAAGGAAAGTGAGAAATGACTCTCCCACTGCAACTAAATCATAACACAGTCCTTTACAATTCAAGTCTGGAGTTTGCAAAAAGTCTTCTTACTGGGAGAAGATGATGTTAACAACAGTTCCTGCTTGATCCATACTGTTCCAGTTGTCAGTGGATACTTGAGCAAGAAAAAAACCCCAACAAAACAAACTACCCAAAAACTTTCCTTTGATCTTCAAGAATCAAACAAGATTCTTGGTTTTGACACTGCTTCGTGTAGTTCTGTGTTTTCTGAGGATATTCTTTGCTTGTACTCTTGGATATGGGTGGTTTTGAAACAGTACTGCATGTTTGGGGGTGTATAGAGGCCCACTGTATGTGTAGGTAGTGCTCTGACAATACATGAATTTTATTCTCCTTCCAAGGGTGGGGATGTTAGCTACAACACTAGAGGGCATTAAATCCATGTTCCTGTTTCACTCTGTTTAAGAGAACTCTTCTGGTCTTCATAAATAGAGAAATTGTCATTTAAAGTAGTAGCTCACTGATGGTTGAAAGTACCTTCCCTGTGTTACAGCAGCCAGAGTGCCTATTGCTGTTTTGCAAGTGAAACATAAGATTCTTCCATTCCAGAAGGAACATAACAGTGATTTCCATGACAGTTGTGTCAGGTACCTTGATTAAAGGGGTTGTTCACCCTCTGACACCTCTGTCTGTTTGTGTTGATTTCTCTCTGATAACTTTTTTTGTGTGTGTGTGTCTGTTTTATTTTAAAGGAAAACAAAGACTGGAATGCGTTGATTCAGGATGCTCAGAAAAGAGGTGCCATTATCAGAACATCAGAGAAAAGCTACAGGAATGATGCTGTTAAGATTTTGAAGCTCAAGCCAACAGTGCAGCCTCCAACCAAAGCAGGGACAAAGCCGCCTCCAGTTCTGCAGGGTTCTTCCAGTAGCAAGAGGGTTGAGCTTGCAAATCCAAGCTTGGCCAGCAGCCCACGGGATGTGGCTGCAGGCTCTGGCCATGCAGTGCCCGGGGGGAGCAGAGGGACCCCACAGGCACAGGGGGCTCAGGCTGTGGACTCCAGGAGAGGCAGTGCCCCCACACCCGGGGGGGTTACAGCACTTCCCAGCCAAGAGAAACCCCGTGATCCGAGGCTGGCCAGCAGAACTGACCCAAAAGGGAAGGAGCAGGTATCAAAAGATGGTGAGCAGTCAGCCCAGAGCAATCCAGGATCTACATCCCAGTGGGGCCTGACTGGGTCCTCAGCTGCCAGGGATCAGAGTTCTGGAACAGGAACTTCTGAGAAGCCCCAGCAAGCGATGGGACAATGTGAGGTGCCTTCCACATCACCTCAAGCAGCTTGGCCTGAGGGTGACTGTAGAGCTCCTGTACTGAAGAGCAGCCCAAAAGCCCTCAGTGAAGGAGGTCAAAGTACCAGCAGTATGTGGAACAAAGACTCTTATGTTTTAACAAAGAGAATATCAGATGAATCACCAGAGAACACAGAATCAAACGGTGTCAAGCGAAGGAAGACCTGACTTTGGCATTACCTCAATACCAAAAATCTGTTCCCAGTTTTCTGTCTAGCAGGGATTGTATTTTAAAATATTTAGTATGCCTGGAACTCCTTGTATTGATACTATCAGTAGATCCATCTTTTTCCCATCCTTGTCCCTAATTGTGAAGGGAACTTCATACCTGACAGTTGGTAGCTTTGAAAAGGAAAAGCTGGGTAACTGCGTTGCTTGGAAGAGCAGTGAATTTTGTAATCTAGGAAGTTTAAGGTTGTAAATGTTTAACAATGTATATTTGTACAGCATACATAATTATTTTAAGATTTAATTTGGCAAATATATAGCTTCTTGTTTCCTTCTGCAAATGTTCATTTCTTAGGGATGTAATTTTTTAATGACCTACAGCAAAGCAAAAAACAAACAACCTCAATCCCCAAACAAGAAACAAAAACCTCCCAGAAGCCCAGAAACCTTTTGGCTTTGCACTAGTAAGTCTTAATTTATTTGATAGCAAAGACTGATTGTTAAAAATGAGGTAGCAGTGACTTTCCCTCATGCTCCACTTGTGCCTCAGGAAAGGCTGAAGGCAGATACGCGTTGGTTGAATGGAGAGAGTTCTACTTAATTTGTATATTTTACTCCCTGTTTTTATAGGAACACAAGAGCTTTTGTTTATACAAATGTGCCTTGAGTTTAGCTTTTGCTGCTGCTTCATCAGATGGAATCCTTTTCTTGTTGCAGTGGCAACACAAACTGCAGATTAAAGCCTGTGAGGTCTGATGGTCCCAGTGAGTCCATGTGAGGAGTGACCAATAGCAATGGAATCTTCATCAAAGATCTAGTTAACACTTATTGATAATGACACCTGAATTTCTTTGTCTAGAGCTTTTGGAGACCTACACTGATAAAAAGGGCAAGTAGTTCATTCTAGGTGTTATTACTGGAAATGTTGATGAAAAATATATAACCACTTAACATGGGGTGGGGGAAAAATAGTTTTTAAGAAAGCCTTTCTCTCATGGGAGCATTTTACAATGAAAGTGAAGTTATTTCTCCTAAGACCCCAAGGGTCCCTCTGCAGTATCACTTCCCTTTTCTGGAGTGTGTGTCTGTCTCAAGGAGGTGAAGAGCAACATTTCTTGGGCAGAGTTGTGCATGGAGAGAAGTCTGGCAATGCTTCTGCCTGAGAGGGCAGCACCTTGCTGTGATAATAGGAGCTGGGTGAGTTGTGGGTGGGCCAGGTTGCTCTCTCCATGCATCTGCCTTAAAATGCAGCCTGCTATGAAGTGTCCTGCTGTCCTTTGATAACCTGACTGATTCTTCACCAACATGAGAGGAGTGGCTTTCCTGAAGCAAATGAACTGCCAGAATTCTCTGGTCAGAATTTAGCCATTACCTTGAGCTGTATTTTCTGTCCTGACCCATGGATTGCAAGAAATAAAGGTGCCTTACTGTACAAAATGTCAGAGGTTCAAACTAACTGCCAGTAAAACCTCCATCTCTAGTTCATCCAAGCTCAGCTCAAACTTTTACTGGTGCTTTTTAACTGGTACCAATTGCATTGCAGATGTGTTGGGAGGCTTTCAGTTGCTGTCTGTGACTGTCCAGCTCATTGTGTTTTGTAGTACTGAGTATTTTAAGGTACTAGGGAAGAATCTGAGATAGCTGTGAGGTGCAGTCAGCCTGTGTGCATTGTTTAGCTGAAGTTCCTTGTTACTTTGCAGTCTTAATTGCTTCAGTGAACCCTGAACACCTCTTGTCAGCAGTGTATGCTCTTCTAAAACTGCTGAGTCTCTTCCTTGATGTTGTGTTGCCTGGGTGGGAAGGAAAGCTGCTTGAATGAATTTGACTGTCACAAACTGGACATGTTGGTCACTCCCACATGAATCCATGCCCTGGGTGTTATCTCCTTTTATGTTAATAGGAATACTTAAAAATACTGTCATTTTTCAAACCTCTTGGCTCCTCTTGGCAGGGCTGTGCTCACCTGCCTGCTGTTCCTACTTAGCACATTGAAAAGGCTGCTACTCTGCAAAGGGCTGAAGGATCCTATAGCTGTGGAAGACATTTAGGCTGTCTTTATGTACATACAATGAAGCTGGCACCAGTGTGAATGAGAAAATGCTTTTCTGGCCATTAAATACAAATTTTGTCCGAAGAATATTTCCTTGAAGCTTGTAGTTTTCTTTCTTCTGAATCTGCATTTCAGAAGTGAGAGCTATACTTACCACATGCAGGAAGGAATTTTGTTCTAATGTTTCATTTTACTGTATTTTGTACACAGAAGTCGTGCTGTAGAACTCGTGTATTTTTCCATATATCAGCTTTGAGGCATGGTCAGTGGCTCAGAGTTTTTTGCTTACTTAATACTAGATTTATCTGACTGAAGTCAGTCTTTGCAGTGGTAGCTTATTGCTACTGTATCAGTCTGTATTGTTAATGGTGTCGTCTTTAATAAAAAAAATCTTTGAGTTGCTGCACTTAGAACTCTTTTCTCTCTTGCCATATCACTCAGAGTAGGTTTGTAGTTTTAATTAACTTTTTTACCCTCTCTTTTACACCAGTAGCTTAGAAAACCAACCTGCCACATTTCTCACTAGTACAAAAAATATCTGCATTGGGAAAAAAACAGATTAAGTACAATTTTCATAACTTTGTAGTTTGGTGTGTTATAAAGCAGCAGTGATGGACAGTCAGGGTTGGTAAGCTGAGCACAGACTTGCTGTATTCATTAAATACCATCTCAGAACCAGTGACAGCTGGGAGGTTGTTCAGTGTTCTCATCTGCAAAGTGTTGGAGTCAGAAAAATGGGGAAAGAAACATTCAACACAACTTTATGTAAAACTTTAACTGGAGTCTGTGCCAAGAAATACCACTTGAAGTGATATTCAGGTTTTTATACATATTTATATTTTTAAATCCAGTTTCTTAAATATCAGTTTAAAGTTTGGCATGAGAGTTTTTTTCCTGTCTTGCAGTAGTTTGTGTTGATGATTGCAAGGTCTCCAGCAGCACTGGACAGGTAAAGTGCCATCCTGAGCTCCTACAGGCAGGGCCAGCTTTGTATCCAAGCCTGGAGATGAGCTGTACAGCCCCACTCATGGGCAGAGCCATGGGATGGAAGTCTGAAACTGCCTCTTCTGGCTCTGCTCTTGTTCACAGCCTAAAGGTTTCTACTGTGAGATGGGGCATATTCTGTTTGTCCTTTGCAGTTACTATTTCACAGAAGGCTTTGCTTCTGCACAAGTAGTAACAGCCTAAGAATGGGATATGTCACATGGAGGGTGGACTTGTGGTTTGGTTTTGTTCCCCACCCCTCATCCTCAGCATTTTTCAGGTGTCCTTTGGTGTAGCTGCAGCAGGATTAGCACAATAATTTTCTACTTCTGCTTGAAGTTACTGAATGATTCATTAGAATTTGGTTAAAAAAGGCATAGGACTGAACCTTGCTGGCACTTGGGGTCTGTAGGGAGGTGGTACCTCCTCTGGAGCTGAGTTAGGAAGCCAATGATATTTTGGTTAAAAACAAACAAAACCCCAGACTCAACCAACACCATATCAAACAAGAAAAAAAATCTCTCAAACCAAAAAAAGTTGAGTGAAGTGATGTGTCTCCAGCTGTCCTGAGCTTTGCTGTGCTCTTCTGAGATAGTTTTCTATGTGAGTTCAGTGCTGCAGCTTCTGCTTGGGACATTGCTGCTTGATGACAGTGAAAGTGTGTGTTTGCCAAGGATCTGCTGGGTGCAGAGTTTGGCTGGGGTACAGCTTGATGAAGCAGTGAATTTTCTGTTTTTGTAATATTCTAGAGAAAAACACTAGTGCAGGGAAAAGGAGAATGTTTCTTCACCTTCCAGAAGTGCCATTAAAGATCTTGATCCTGTTACAGCCTGTTCTATGCTGTTACTTGTAAGAACAGCAACATGAGGATTTTAAATTTATTGCAGTTAGAAAGGAGAAAAAAGGAGCAAATATCAATAACAACAGACAACAACCAACTGCATTAAAGAAAGGGAAGCGAGGCCTGGGCCAGCCCCATCCCTTAAAGACCAGATCTAAGCAGGGTGAGTTTAACCCTTGTTTATTTTATGGTGGATTAACTCAGTCCTGTGACCTGCCTCTAGGATGTTAAATGCTGTTTGAAATACACCCCAGGTTTCTTTCTATTCTTTTTTTGATGTGACAGTGTCCCCCCTGCAACTTCACTCCTGTTTTCTTCTCCTTTTGTTTCCCCCCTCTCCCAGGAGGTGGCTGCATTTTGAGGGCACTGGCTGGGTATGAGGTCTCTGCCACATTAGGCTGGAAGATGCTGCAGGCTCATGCACTTCTTTAAAGGTGAGGCTGCTCCCAGCACTGCTCCCCCCAGCAGGATGGGCTGAAGGGGCAGGATGAGGGAAAAACAGTGTTGAAACTGAACAGATGTTGACAAAGAAGCTCTTGGGGTAGCACTCAGGCAAGGACACCAGCCCTGGAAATGCCAGTGCAGGCTCAGGGAGTGTCAGGATCCCAACATCATTTCTTGTCTCTGCTTTCTTCTGCCTCAGTTTATGTGCTCGAATGTCAGTGCTTGCTCTGACAGGGGCATGTTGATAAGCCTTAAATGAGTTGATCTACTCCCTGTGAGCTCTGTGCTGAAGTCCCGGGCTGTGGCTGCTTAAAGATATTCCAGATAAGCAGCTTTTTCTGCAAAGATGCCTCGTGGCATCAGCTCAGGGGGGGCTGCAGTGGGTCTGGCCAGTGAGGTTCCCCTGGAGAAGCATCCTTGGGCTATCCAGCCTTCTCCTGCCATGGCCTCATTAGGAAATGGCCTTTCAACACCAGACCAGCGCTTAATATATCATTCAGGTTTTGTTCATTGTCTGCACTTAGTAGTCTAACCTAGGTTCAGCAAAGTAATTAGGAGAAATAATTAATGACTCTCCGTGCTGAGGCAACTTCTCCCTCCCCTCTCCCCCACCATGTGGTGCACCTTGGTAGTGACTCAGAAAACACAGGAGGACATTATGAATCAAAAAAATAAGTCTTTACCTGTACTTAGCTGTGCACACAAAAAGGAAAGCGTGGTGATCAAGCAGCAGTTGGTAGTTGCTTTACTGGAGGAGGATACACCAGAAGCAAATGCTCATGGCAAAATGTCCCTTTATAACATTTAACCCAAACAAAAATAAGTCTCTATGGGAAAAAAATAAAGTATCTGAACCATACCCTCTACAGACATGTGTGGATAAGACACTGCACTCCTCAGGTACCATGTGCCTGGTGGCCCCTGCACTCTCTGTAAGTGCAAGAAAACAAAACCCAGCAATGGAAATACAAAAATCAATGCAGCAACTGGAGTTGTAGGCAACAGTATGTGCGTGGCCAGGAGGCTGATGGTGGGACATGGGACTATGCAGCAAGAATGGACCAGAGTCCCCTGTTCCCTCCCTCCCCTTCCCTTCCCCTGCCTGTTGTGTTTTACAGGGCTCTGGAGCTGTTATGGAAGGCTCCTTTTGAAACAGGACACTAAGAAGAGGATAAAATAAAAAGAACACCCCAGCCTATACCAAAGTAAATAAAGTAAGAATAAAAAAAATATTCCTTGGATCACGGCACTATTTCAGCAGGGCCCCCGTGGCCCTGGCCCCACGTCCCCCTGTGCAGAGCAGGGGAGCAGAGTCACTGCGCCCCACGTCCCCGTTGGGATGCTGGCCCTGGCACGGGTGGGTGCAGTCCCTCACGGCTGCTGACAGGAGGGCCTGGTGGGCAAGAAGTCGTCCCTGGATTTTTCTGCGTACCTCTCTGCTTGGAAAGTGGCCCAGAGGATGCTGTGCAAGTCTGAGCGTGAAGGAAGGCGGAGGAGAGGGTGGGGAGGGCCGCCCATTGCCTTCATCTCCCCAGGTGACGTGGCTGAGCTCCCTCCTCTGGGCCTTCAGAGGTCCACCCAGCCACGCAGCTGGAGGGTGAGCACCCCGAGGAGGAGGGTGCTGAGGCTGCTGTGCAGGCTGGGGGCACCGTCGCAGTCCTTTTTGTCAGCTTCACACCTAGACTGCTCGCAGAGGATCCCCTTGAAGCCCACGGCGCAGATGCAGCGCTGGTTCTGGTAGCAGGTGCCACCGTTCTGGCAGAGCAGGAGCTCATCATCACAGACGTTGGCTGTGAGGTGGGAGGGAGGGAAGGATGTCAGGTTAATCTGGGGTATGTTCAACCCCTTGGCTGCAGCAGAAACTAGAAGGTTTTGGCTTTCTTCCCTAGCTCCAAAGGGTTAAAGGGACCGATCCTTGTAGCACTAGTGCATCCCCAAGGCCAGAGGGAGGCAGGGGAGGCTGCAAGCTCCAGGGACAAAGCTCTCCAGACACTTTATCTCTGGGAGGAATGGCTGAGACCTGCTCACCACACACCTTGAGCATCATGGGGCACCCAAGCAGGCAGGGCTGAAGTTCCCTCTCTTGTGTGGACCCACCCCAAACCCACCAGGTCAGGGGGGCTGTGGTCCTGGGGGGCACTTACGGAAGCAGCCCTGCCTCCAGTAGTAGTTGGGCAAGCAGTCATCACACTTGGGCCCCGTGGCACCTTCTCTGCACTCACAGTAGCCCGTCTCGTTGCAGCGGTCGTGCATGGAGCTGATCTGGTTGCAGTTACATTCTGGCCAAAGAAAGGGCTATTAGTGCCTGTCCTGCCTGGGGGCTTCGTGCCCACTAGAGCCCCCACAAAGGAGCCTTTGGAAAAGGTTGATTGTGCGCTAGGGAGACAGCAAGGGGCTGGGGGGCCGTGGTTTCATGAGTGGTTCAAACAGCTCTCAGAGCCCACCCTGCTT
The DNA here is from genome assembly GCA_023637945.1 of Phaethornis superciliosus. NCBI lineage: Eukaryota > Metazoa > Chordata > Aves > Apodiformes > Trochilidae > Phaethornis > Phaethornis superciliosus. Next base: position 10,240,635 of record JAJQWJ010000022.1, read on the forward strand.
TGGAGCTGAGCAGCTCCTGGTAGAGCAAAGCATCTGAATTGGGTTGGAAAGACAAGATTTGAGGTTTGTTTTCAAGGAGAGAAAACTTGGCAGGCTGCAGAGACTGTCCTGTGTGACCATGTGGGTGGCCACAGCACCATCCCTAGAGGGCCTGAACCAAAACCCACCCCATAGAGGCTCTGCACAGAGCATCCCGTGTCCCAGGGCAGCAGCCTGAGGTCCCTGCAGCTCTCACCTATGCAGACATTCTCATCATCCAGCTCCGCAGAGCTGTTGCGGTAGAAGCCGAGGCGGCAGTGCTGGCAGTGCTGACCTCTCGTGTTGTGCTTGCAGCTCACACAGGTCACCACGTTCAGGAAATCGATGTAGCTGCAGCGGTTGGAGTGTCCGTAGCACTCACAGTCTGTGGAGAGGAGGAAAAAGCTGAGGAGCCGGACCGGGAGAATCCTCCCTCAATCCGGGTGGAGGAGAAGAGCCACAGGGCTTGGGTGAAATGCCATGGCCACTTCCAGCTGGGGTGGGATGGGCAGGAGGAGGGCACACAGCAGCTGCTGTCCTGGGGTGCCACGGGGGGATGGGGCTGGAAACTCGGAGTAGAACAGGGACAGGGGTCCTGGTCCCTTGGTTGGGGGGAGAACAGGCAGGAGCCATCGCCCAGCTGTCCCATGACACCATCTCTTTAAGGAAAGGCACAATCATGGGAGCAGACAGTGAGGCAGGCGTTAATGAAAGGTGTTAATAATTTGCCTTCTTAAGGAGCAGAACTCAGCTTTGGGCCTGGGTTTGGCTCTAGGGGGGCTGCAGGACCCCCAGGGGAGTACATCCTCTGCTGAAGGATGGAGCAGGAGGGGACAGAGGGTGTAGCATCACTCACTGCCTCCAGAACAGGAAAGCCCTGGATAAGGCTGAAGTGGAGATGGAGCTGCTCTGTGCCCAGGTAAAACTTTGCTGCTCCTCAGGTTTTTCTCCTTCTGCGTCCCTTCTCAACAAAAATGTTGCGGGTTCTGAAACCTGGTGACTCTTGGGTTAAATGCTTAAAATGAGCTGATGCAAGGAAGAGCAGCTTGCGTGGGGTCTTTCTAGAGGATGTGTGTGAGGGTTTGAAGCAGGGCTGGCTGGCACAGCACAGGAGCACCCCTGAGGGGGTGAGAGATGCACTGCTCCTGTCCCCAGCACTGACTTCTCCTGGCTGGGGGCACAGCTTAGAAAACAACCAGCTAGGTTTGATTTGTAGCCAGAGGAATGTGATTACTTGCTGCTTGTGTTTGCTTTTCCTGACTTGGGCTGGTGGCTGCCCTGCAGGGTGAGATTCAGGGTGCTGGTTCTTTCTGCATTAACAGGATAATGCAGGAGAAGAGGTACCTTAGTGGTCTTGGGGTCTGGCCAGCACGGGCAAGGGATAACATAAGCAGGGATCATGGCAGCCAGGTCTGTTTCCCCAGCTCTCAGAGAGGAGGAGGAAGGCTTGGAGCTGGGGTTTTGGCCCAAACTGTAGCATATAAAATGTCGAAAGGTGGTGGAGGGATGGGAGGGAAGGATGCAGGCTGGCATGCATATGCGACTGGAGGAGACTTGTGTCAATGAAATGAAGATCAGAGATGATGGAGCAGGGCAGAGGTTTCCCCATGGTTCACAGCTGAGAGTCTGCTGTAATCTTCACCCCCTTTGAAGTGACTTTTGCCTCTTTGACCAATAAGGGGAGATTTTCAGCTCAAATACTTCTGTCTGCTGCAATCCCCAAGCATTGCATCACCCTAGGGATGTATCCCTACATACAGCTAACCACAGCTTGGACAGGCAAACCCTCCCCAGCTTCTCCACATCAGAGACTGCTGCCTCCCATCACCCATACAAAAACCTGGAGCCCCGTGCTCCCTCCTCTTACCTTTGTATGTTTCAATAGGAACCACTGGGCCAGAGTCTGTTTTGAGCCGGATGAGTTTTGAACTCTTTGAGGATGCTTAAAAAAAATCAAAGACACACTTTTCCTCGCTGCTTAGCACCACTCCATGTCCTACCCTCTGCTATGAGAACAATGCCAAGCCAAGAACACCACTCTGGCAGCACCAGTGTCTATTTCTGCACCAGACAGCTGGTAGCTGCTAAATTTCTCCTCTTCTTCTCCCCTCCCCAAAGTCTGAGGCACAAAAACCCCAACACACGGCACTAGCACACCCTGCAGAGCTGGGGGCTGAGGCAGAGGGGATCCTCACACATCCCTGTTACACACGTTTGGTGGCACAAATCGGGTTCTTCAGGACCCAACTTCTGCAGGTTTAAGCAGCTTAAAGAAATCTACTGACTGTGGCCTCAGTTTGATGGAGGTGATATCAACCTGCACCCAAAAAGCTGCTAGGAGGACAAACACTATGGAGGTGGCATCTGGCAGGCCTTGCTATGAGGTTCTGCAGAGCATGTGGTGCTTCAGCCCAGCTTGTCCCCACCAGCACCTACCTGGCTTCTTCCCCTGCCTCTTGCCTGCAGAGCTTGCTGCTCGCCCTGCTTTCCTCTTCGGGGCTGCTGTGTGAGATGATAAAAACATATCTGAGTGCTGTGGTGGCAGAGGGCTCCCAGGGCCATACATCCAAATCCTCAGGATAAGAGGGATGCCCTGGGATGGTGCTTCCTCAGGGCTGTGCTGCCAGCAGGAGCTCTGTCCCCCAGGGAACGAGCAGGATATGGTGGGTAATGGCCATGGCTTCCAAAGCAACCGGATAGGTTTTGGTGTTTGGGTGGTTTTCTGCTTGGGTAACTCTGGGTAAGGTGCAAGGCTGAGAAGTGCTGAGATCCCACAGGGTGTTTAGAAATGGATCCCACCAGTTTTTGTGGCATGCCAGCCCTTGCACGGTGCTGTGGTTGGTGGTGGTCAGCACTGGGTACATCCCCATGTGCTGGTCACCTCCCCACAGTGACAGCAGTGGCAGGAGATGGCCAAGCTGCCACCCCCAGGGCTCAGCCATGGTCGGAGCAGGCTCCCTCCTGTCTCTGACACTGTCTGGGAGGCTGCTGTGGCATTGGGACCTTCTCAGGTTCCCATGGCTTCCTTCTTGTGCTGGCCTGGCATGGTGTGAGACCCTCCCTCACCAACATGACCTCTCCAGTCTGTGGCTGTGACAGCTTGGTGTCCCAGGAGGATGGGACCATGGCTGTGAGGATGCTCTGCAGAGGGTTGGCAGCAGGGCTAATGAGGCTCAGCCCTGTTGAGGATGAGCAGAACTGTCAGGTGGACCCTCTGAGCAGGAGAGCAGATTGGAGCATGGTAGATCATGCCAAGGACTGGTGGATTGTCCTTGCAGGCACTGGGAGAGCAATCTGTCCTGTCCTTGGGGATGGGAATCGTCTTACCTCGAATGTTTTTGGGAGGATCTGGTAGCTTTGGCTTGGGTCCAGGTTCTGCTGTGTTTGGTGGGCTCTGAACAGCTTATGGTGACACCGGTTAGAGAGAACATCAGATTTAAAGGAGAACCCTCTACTGTTTGCTTAAAAAAAGGTGACATAGGGACGCTGGAAGCTCTAGGCAGGTATCTGGGGTGCATTGGTCTAAACATATCTGGCTGAGGATGTGTTGAAGCAGGACTGAGTGACAAAAGCTCCTAGAAATTTGAATCTTTAAGCTAAATCTGCAGATCACTGCCAAGCCCCGGGAGCCCCCCTTGTTTAGTAGAGACTTTGGCATCACCTGACATTGCTGCCCATGGTGTGGGCCTGTCCTGTGCAAATGCATCAGATACAGTTTTGTTTCTGTGAGCCCAGAGACCGGTCCAAAAGCACAACAGTTCCAAACAGCCTCAACGTCAGCACTTTCTGCTTCCAGGTGGAGTGTTTCCAAATGCCGAGTTGTGTCCTGGGACCAGCTTCAACACTTGTTATGTTCTGCACTGGAAGGGATGCTCAGTGTCTACAGCTGGAGCAAGCTACAGGCATCTCGGGTGGGAAAGGGGAGCTGAGCACCAAGGGGACACTGCTGAAGCACATGGGAACCCTGAGGAGGAGAAACTTCATCCCCAACAGCCAGCATGAAACCTCCCCAGGTTATCTCCAGGAGCAGCTCATGTGGGAGACCTGAAGCAAGGAAATACATAAGGCAGCATCTATGCTACAGACGACAGAGCCCGATCTATTTACAGAGTGATTCTGCTCTACAAATTGACTCTGGTCTCGGGAGATGAGAGGATTTCCACGCTCCTCCCTGTACACCCCAGCAGCAAGCTGTGAACAATCTTTTCTACCACTCCACCATCCTCATCTTTCATGTATATGACTAAACCCTGAGGCTCAATCCAGCCTCACCAGGTTCCCAGCTGCGTGGCAGGCACAGACAATCCCTGAGCTTTTTCCCAGGTGGGAGAAGGGGAAGAGAAAGACATGGGAAGCAGAGCGGTGGAGCTAGAAACTGAAGCATCAGGAGCTGGTACTCACTGGCAGGACCCAGCCACGTGTCTCCTACCTTCTGCTCCTGGCTCAGCCTTGGCTGGGGGAGAGCCCACTTGCAGTGGAGCAGCATCCGACAAGCTGGTGTAGTCTTGCAGGAATCAAAGGGGGAAAACTGTGTTATACTGGGGGAGCTGGGAACCAGCAGGAGCCCTGCAGTGCCCTGATGGAGGGGGAGAGTTTGGGAAGACAAACCCTAACCCTCACCCAAGCCTGTGCAGCACTGGTGCCCGAGTCTGCTCGATGCAAACACTGGCACTGGGGACTTGGAACACCCTGGGGTGCCTTGAGAGCCCCTGCAATGCCAAGGGCAGGAGGGCATTGGTGTGCTGAGATGCCCATCCTCAGCCTCACTCAACACGGGGCTTTTTGCTCATGTGTCTGCATAAGGAGCTTGGGGACAGATCTCTTGCCTGTGTCCCCCTTCCCGCTGTGAAATAAGGGAACTAAACAGCACAAGTGGCTTAGGACAGAGGCACAAATTCCTGGCCTCTAACCGAAACTTCTAGGCCCTCCTTCAGGTTCTGCTCTGCCCTCAGAAAAAAACAGTTTAATGAATTTCTAAGCCATGGCTGAGACTGACACCAGCAAGAGGTTTGGAGATCACTTGTTTGATCGCCCTCCAAGCCCTCACCTCCCTTGGCTCCATACCCCTCCCTGTCTCCTCACTATTGGTGACAGACTTCAGGTTTGCTAGAAAACAAACCAAGGGATAAAATTTTAAAAGCCATATTATTAATTTCAAGCTCCAGTTGGGTAACATAAGGAGGAGGAGGAAAAAAAAAAAATACTCTCAATCCTTGCCAAGTTTCAAAGGACAAACCCAAGTAGAAGAGAAATGTGATTTCCCAGCCTCATCAAGGGGATGATAAACAATGCAGGATACAAAAGAAAAAAAAAGAGGTTTTTGTTGTTGTTGTTGTTTTAAATGACAAGCTCTAAGAGAAGGTGATAGACATTGTCCTTCTCAGCTGGAAAGTGGAAACCAATTGATATGAGTATGATGTTAAAGAGAATATGAAAAAAGCCCTGTGCAAATTGGCAAGGGTTTAATTAGAGTCACAACAAAAAACAGCCCTGAAGGCATTTTGCTTTTTAGTCATTCACATACACCTCCACTCAGTCACATTTACAGAGCCAGGAAACTTATTAATGCTCATTATCCTGAGAACCTTTCCCTTGTAGCTCTGGGATGTTAATGGACAGTTTTACATTTCAGGAGGGGGAGAGATGTTTTTCTCCCCAGACCCAGTTGAGACAAATGGGAAACACTGGGCAGCCTTTATTTGGGGGGCTTGTGTCAATCCCTGCTGGTCTTGGTGGGTTTCTGGGGAAGTAGAATAAACGGAACCAAAAAGTCACGTTCCAGAGCAGAACACTGGGGAAGCAGTGCTGGAGCAGTGGGAAAGGGACCTGAAAAAGTCCTTCTCAAAACATAAACACAGGGCTCTGCAGGGCCTATACAAAGCCAGGTTTTTGGTGCTTTCTGCTGCTCTCCTAACCAAGCAAGTGGGGCTCAGGTTGGTGATTTTTTTTTTTTTTTTTTGTTTTTTTTTCCCCAGAGGTGAACTGTTGAAACTGCTACAAACTGGGGGAGTAAATGTATGTAGGGAGGAAAAAAACAACCACGCTTTCATTTTTTTTTTTTCTTATTTGAACATAAAATGTTAAAAAATGTAACAAATGGCATGGAAGGATTTGAAAGGCTTCAAGGGAGGTTTTGGAATAACAAATTGCTGAGGGTGAAAGAGAATAGCACTTAATTCATCCTCCTTAGGGCAACTCAGCAATTCCCCTTCCTTCTACCCATTTTGGCAGCCGTGACTGCCTTCAGACCACAGACTGTGCCCTTAAACTTGTTCCTCTCCCTCTCTCACCATACAACAGGTCACTGGGCACAGGAGCATCCTTTGAACACGACCACAGCTCCACCTTGACCATGGAAAATGCCGAAGGAAGGGGATGTTTGGCAGATCCATGCAACCCAGAGACAACCCAAATCTAATCTACTCCTCTACGCTGCTTTCTGCCCTGCTGCTACCCACTAGTGTGCAGAGGCACAAAGAAGAAGGGTAAAACACATTTGGTCTGGCTTTAAATACCTGTTTTTTTCTGTGTTTCGCTCATGGGCACAGAGGCAGTGACCTCAGAGGTGGGTCTCATGGTGCTTGCTTATGGAGGGAAGCAGAAATTCAGAGGGCAAAAGACAATGTGTAAATTAGAGAGTGAAACAGCACAGGGATCAGGCAGAGCCCTAACAGAACTTTTTAAAAATTTCTAAGATGGCTTTAAAACAAGGAGGGATTAATGTAATGCTTCTAAAATTCAGAAAGGGGGCTATGATGGAGTATCTCACTTTGGGGTTATTGCTTCTCCTGCAAATGGGTGTCCCGGCAGGACCTCCAAGGGTCATCTCTCTACAGGTGTTTCAGTCCAAGTGTGTTACAGTCACAGCCCCATTGGGATATCAGGGGACTTCTTCATGAAATACTTTACATTTTGCAGGACTGGAGGGGGAGGAATGTCTCTAGTCAAAAGCAGATCAGAATTAGGCTGTGCATGATTCCCTAGGGCTGGTCAAAGGCACATCCTGGACCTTTGGCATCAAACCCAGCGTGATGCCCATGTAAGAGGTCCTGGATCTGTTGGGTGGCCCTGACTAACTTTTATTTAGCAGCCACTCCAGGGGCTGTCTCCATCCCTGGGCACACCATTTTGAGGTGAGACCTGGCTGTACAGAAATATGGATTGGGGTTTGGAAGGGGATGAAGAGCTTCAAGTTCAACTCTGACCATATCAAGCCAGAGATGTGGCAGCTGGACTGCCATTTATTTATTTATTTTGTCCAGTGCCATCAGTTAATGAAAGCATTAGAAAAAACATTTTCTCTGTCTAGGAAGCAGGTTTTGGAGAAGGAATAAACCCTGAGGTGCACGATGTCTCCCAAGTCTTTCGGAGCAGTTTGGCAGGAGACACTGTTGTCCCCACCACTGCCCAACCACACACAGATGCCATCCTGCCCACCCCAGATTTATGACACAAGCAAGGCAGAGCACAGCAACTCATACACAAGATAGGCACTGAGCACACCACCCACACATACACAGAGCTTGAAAAAAAAAAAAAAAAAAAGGCCTAAAATGGTGCTACAGGTGAACATGGATAAAAATCAAATGACCCCAAGTGTGTGATGCAAATGTAGCCATGATCCTTGTCACTGCTGGGGTGACAGCCATGGGGGCAGCTCAGGGCAGGGGTGGTGGATGAGGATGAGGTGGATGAGGATGGCTCCTCCTGCACACATGCAACATGGAGCAGGCAATTCCTAACAGTCATGAGATTTGCATTTTTTTTGCCCAGGGTCACTCCAGCTCCATGGAAGTTGGAGCTGAACCTTTGGCTTCCTGATTAACTACTCAAGCAGGGCACTTCCATGAATATATCTCTATTTGCATAAACATGCAATCAAATGTCCTCATCCCTTTGACTGGCTTCTGGCAGCTCCCCCAGACAGACTGTTACTAACATGCTGTGGGTGTAAAACGTCCTCTTGGGAAATATCAGGCCCAGAAAGCACGGCGAGGGGAGGGATGCGTGTCTAATTCCCCCACGAGAAGCTTTAAAAAATGTCCTGCTGTTAAGTTTTATTTGCTCATTTCCAAAAAGACAAGTGAAAAACGCTGTCTCCTTGTTCATGGGAGGAGGGAAGGAGGAGCCCTCGGGAAAAGGACAAAAGTTTTCCTTCACGGGGTGATTTCTGAAATTAGGGAAGGGCGTTTCTGGCTCCAGCTCCTTAGTTGCTTCTGGAGGGGCTGCCTGGGGGTTTTAGAGAGCAGCTCTGCCCCAGGAAAAGTGTTCCAGGAGGTGCAGCCAGGCTGCATCCCACCCCTGAGCCTGACCCCAGGGACAGACTCCTGCCAGCCAGGCAATGGTGGGTTTGTATGTGCTGTAATTTTATGGTGGGACAAGAAAGGATTCATTGCTTTCCTGCCCCACCTTGTGATAGGAGCTGTCAGAGAGCATCTCCTGCAGATGCATCAGCCCTGTGTGGGAGGATGTGGCCATGTGGCTCTAGGAGGGGTGGATTTTGAAAACCTTTCTTTTGAAAGGAACCAAATGAGGAAAAAAGGAAAAGCGTTGTTTCCCCTGCATCCAATCCTGCCTTCACTTCTTGCTGCCCTGCTGGTAGCAGAGCAGGAGCAGAGTGAGATCAGCCATCGAGGGGTGATGTCAGCCCATGGTGTGGCTGTCTCTTGGCTTTGAGGTGGACCTTTGAGGGTGCCTTCTGCTCATGGTGACCATAACACTTGCACCTGGCTTTTGTCACACACATCAAAGCTTACTTGGATTGAATAGAGGAAAAAAAAACAAAACCAAACCGCATCAGAACTGCCCAGAGGCTGGGGGACATTAACAGAGTCAGGGTGATTTTTATCCATGTCTCTATCATCCTACAGAGCAGATAACCAGGGCCACCAACACAGCAGCCCCAGGTGATGCCCACCACTGGAGGAGCCAGGATGGGAAGGAGCTGGAAAGAGAAGGCAGGCAGCAGAGCCCTTTGAGAGAGAGGCACCCACCTGGCTGGGTGGTGGTGACAGGTTGGGGGGTGGTGGTTGTGGTGGTTGTGGTGGTGGTGGTGGTTGTGGTGGTGGTGGTGGTGGTTGTGGTGGTTGCTGTGGTGGTGGTTTTGGCAGTGGTGGTGACCCTCTGCGGCCGCTTGTATGCTGGGCAAGCAAAGAGAGGAGGTGAGAGGCACTTACTGGGAAGGGGGGGGGGAAACCAAGGGTTTCCTCAGATGCCCGTGAGGCTGCTGCTGAGGCTGAACTGGTGACTGATTCCTCGGCACAGCTACAACTGGGGCACTGGGAGGATTAAGGGGATGCAGCTCGGTGATGCTGGATGCAGGGAGCACGTGTGTGTATGTGTGTGCAGGGGCTGCAGGCTGTACCAGCTTACTCTGGTGGTGCAGATATTGGCTTAAATACTTACAGCTCTATCATAAACTAATTGCCAATTAAGCTAGAAAGGAAACAAAAGCACTCCTGATGGGGTGAAGAGCAGGTGGGAGGTGCAGAGGAGCCCTGGCCAGGAGCTGGGATTCCACTGCCTGGAGTCTCCATGCTGGCTGGCACAGCTGCCTGCTCCCCCTGGCCCTCCTGCCATCCCCCAGGTAGTGAACACCCCAGAATCATCCCCACCAACCCTTCTCTTCAGCAAGGCAGTTGAATTGATGGTTAAGGTCAGCAAGCCCCTGCAGAGCTGAGGAGGAGCCACCCCAGTTTTGTGTCCACCCCACCATGCTCCTCACAACCACTCAAACTAAAATAACACTTTGGACACAAATTCCTACTTAACTTACACCTCCTGCCCTCCTGTCCTTGTTTGTCCCACTGCTTCATGCAGATTATCGTGGTTAATTTCATAATAGCCCTGAGCTAGTTTAAATACTTAATTTAGGTCACTTCTAGTCTCCTGTGCTAGCTAAGTAATCTCTCCTTAACTGGCCTTGGACACAAATCCCTCCTGTCCACCTCCTGCACATTGCTCCCACCACCCTCCAGCTTCTCCCTAGCACAAAAATGTGATAGGAAACATTTTCCAGTGAGACAAAGGTAGCACTGAGGATGCCGAGCTCTGTTAAGGGGGAAAAAAAAATGTTAGCAAAATAGTTTTGACCAGAAAAGCAAAGAACATTTTGGACTATTAAAATATTTAAATTTTTAAAATCCTAAATTAATGGAGGGTTTTTTTTTTAAATTTCCAACAATTTAAATTTAACTGCTTAAAATCTAAATATGGTTCATTTACCCAGAAAAACTGCCCTCTGCGTTTCAATTAGGTGCATTTTTGTAATTGCATTTGCATTGCCCTGAGACTGTTTCACCTCCAATTCTTTCCACGTGCCTGCAAACCAAAGAATTCATTATTCATTCAGCTCTCCAATTTGTTTCTCCTGGAGGGTGATTCTGAGCCACAAAACTCCAACCCAGGCTCCTGCTTACCCCAAAACTCAAGGCTCTTTGATATCAAACTACCTCCAGCATTGTTAAATAAGGAGTCCTACCACCCCATCAATCTTTCAACAGAAATCCCTGCTGAGCTCCACTGTCTGTGCTCTCAGCACCTCATAGACATATATTCATATACATACACGTGTACATACAGATGTACACACTATATATATATGTTTTATTATCCATAGCCCAAGGTGACCCAGCCTGGATGCTATGCCTAATAATTCAAACCCAGCCCTTTCTGCAATACTTTGGAGGAAAAGTTCACAGCAAGCACTGGTGGTTTTGAAGAGACTTTTTTTTTTTTTTTTTTTTTTTTTTTTTAATTTCCTTTCCAGCTGCCATTCTAACGAACCTCATGGGGGGAAACCATGCCAGAGGAAGAGGCAAAATGAGGCTACTGAAGTCAAAGGAAGAAAACATAAGACTCTTTGACAGGACAGAAATGAGGCACAATTAAGGAAGACTTATAGCCTGGAAAATGATAATGCACAGAAAATAACCAATTTTTTTCTTTTTTCCTAGTGACATCCACAAGGACCATGCACCGGGTGCCAGCATTTCAGTTATGTTTTTACTTACTGCCAGAGGCCGAGCCTGCAGCTGCACCTGGAAAAACCAAGAAGAAGCCTGGTCACTGGAAGTGGGACTCTGATGCCAGCAGGAGATCAAACAGACACACGAGGTGGGACCAAACAGCAGCTCATTAACAGGGGTCTTGCTCACAGGCACATCAGTTTTCTGCAACATCCTAAAAACTGCTTTTGTCAAACCACAGAGGCAACCAGACAGGGCTGTCTGGGGTCTTGGCATCTCAAGCTTTTCACCTTTTTTTGTTAACCATTTCCTTGGTTACAGGACAGCCAAGCACATCTGGGGTGCCCTGGGCTCAGTCTGAACTGTGGGGTCTGAGCCAGGTTGTTGCACTTGGGGCAGCTCCCCGTGAGGAGGAAGGGCTGGACACCCAACTGCAGTGCTTGCTCAACCAGATAAAGCCCCTGGCTACAAAGCCACTTTTCTACAAAGCCACTGTCTTCAACCTGCCAACTGAAGGCCACCAAAGGACCAGCTTCTGGCTTTGGGCACCCAGGAGGCCACTGGCCACGTTCCTCCCTACTGTAACGAGTGGTTGAATCACAGAAAGTCTCAGCTTTGCATGAACATAAAGCAGGGGACCAGTGATGGAAGAGGTAAGGCCACTAGGAGGGGAGGCTTCAGGGGACTGCCTCTGTTGCTGAGGAAGAGGATGGTGGTAGGGGAAGGAGAAAGCAACAGAGAGTAGGGGTTGGGGGGGAGCAAGAAGACTGAGTGACAGATGGGAGGAGAGACGAATGGGAGAATAAAGAGCAGAGGAGAAAGAGAAATAGGAAGAGACACAGGGAACGGAGGGGAGGGAAAGGGAGAGAACAGCATGTCTGTGCCTGTCAACACCAGAAATTCTCCCAGGCTCCTTTGAAGCAATGCAGCCTCGTGGTGGGAGCTGACAAGCTCGTTCCCTTTCAAAGAACCTGCTCGTCTACCAACCCTGGCACACACAAAACATTCTCGTCACAGCCTTCGAAGCCTGAATTTCAGCTTTGATCATCTTAAAGCACATAAATCTTTCAAAAAATTTAGGGGGAGGGAGGGAAAAGATTCTCTTTGGTAACGCTCAAAGCTGCTACTTGAAAGGCTGGAGTGACATTTAAACAAGTCTGCTAATGTGGACTGGACAGAAACCCAGTGGAAACTGGCCCAGCTGTGATGTTTTCTGCCCCAATTCCCCTGCTTGAATGATGGTGGGTATGCATCCTTCCCCTCCTCTCTGTGCCTTTGCTCCTGTCAGTGCCTTTCTCCAGCAGACAAAGGGATGAGACTGGAGCTGTGCAGAGGGACCGCAGCTCACGGCGTCTGCCTGAAATGCCAGCACAGAGAGCAGGGTCCAGAAAGCAATCCAGAAAGCAACCTGTGCTCTGGCCAGCACTGAGCCCATGGACTATCTGGAAGCCAGATCTCTACTGTGACTAGATGATGCCTTCTGCAAGGGAGAGTCATCAGCGGTGCCACAAAGACCTCTAGCTGGCCCAAAGTCATCCTTCCTGTTCTCAGACATCATTTGGGCTCAAACCCCACCTGCACCACCCACCCTGAGTACCCTGGTACTCCCCCTTCAAAAGCTGAGCACCCTGCACTGATGGAGAAGGACAAAGCTCTGCTCCCCTCCATGGGTGCTGTGCTGCAATGACTTACATGCGTTGGGGGATCCATTAGGGAGAGGCAGGTAGGATCCTGCTCGCCAAGACCTGGAGTGAAAGTTCTTCTTGCACTTGCCACAGTCCTGCCCCGTGGTGTTGTGCTCACACTCACACTGCAGGCTGCCCTCTTTGAAGGTGCACAGGTTGGCGTGGAGGTTGCATTTACACCTAGGAGAGGAAGACAAGGAGAAGAGCTATCAGGTGTTACTGCAGCTCCACCTCGGCCCTGCCGTAGTGCTGTCCATGTGCGTGAAAAGGTAAAGGTGAGGCTGGGCCAGTTCCCCCTTTCCTCTTCCTTCTGCAGGGTTTTTTCACTGAACTTAGCTGGCAGCTGGTGCTGGGGTTATGATGTCCATGTCCTCGCCCCAGGTGGATCTGCACTCTCTATTCCAAGATGAGAGATTCTTCACTCCCACCATCTGACTGCAGAAGCACAGATCATTTAATGGTAAGTCAACATCTCCAGCTGAGACCCCAGTAAGGATTAACACATGCATGTAATTTTTTTTCAGAAATCTGTGTGATTAGCTCAGATGTAGACATTTACTTGGAGGCAGAGAGGACAGCTTTGAGGTTTAGATGGAGAAGGTAACACTGGTGGGATTCAGCCCCTTGGCTCCTGCTAAAATTGAGAGTGTTTTCGCTTGTGATGGGGTTGAAAAACACAAACCCTTTTCCCTACACACAGCCCCACCCTACAGTGACCAAAATAACACAGAGACTGAGCCCTCATCAGAACCTGCCTTTTAGTCCCCACCTCATCAGAGGAAGCAACAACAAAACCCACTATTCAGCAATTTTCTAACATTAACAAACTTTTAATGAGCTGTAGTGTAGTACACAGGGAATAATTATCTCTGTGCACATTAATTCCTGATCCTCAGGCTCAGGAGGTGTCTTGAGCATGGAGCCTGAGCCCATAACTCACACATGGCTCTAGTGACTCCTGGACCTGAGCTGAGGCCACCAGACTGAGACTTTGGGGACCAAACCCCCTCATTTCATTCCAGAGACTAGATCCCTAGAACAGCCCACCAGTTTTTCAGTATTTCATGCAATAATTTACACTTTTAGAAGCAGACCCACTAGAAAGCAGTGCTGCTGTGCCTTCTGTGTCTGGGGAGAAGTCTGGCTGGGCAGAGCTTTGTTTTACAGAGTTAATTTCACAGGGGATGCAGAGCTGAGGGGAATGAACCACTTGCAGAGGAGATGGAGGAAACATGGCCTGCTTCTTCTCCTGCTCTGTCTGCTCTGGGATAAACAACCTGGATTAGGCTGAGAGCCTGCTCCCTCCCTGCTGTGGGTGCCACGCATGCCCACCAGCTCCTGGAGCTCCCAGAGATGCTCCCCAGCCTCCTGCCTGACCCTCTGAGGCTGCCTTTGCTGTGCTCCTCCTCACGTATGGCTAGATAATCTGACCTCATGTATGATTTTTTTTTATTTTTCTCCCCCCCCCCTCCCTTGTCCTTAATTCTAGCAAACCCCACTCAGAGGCTCAGCATAAGCTGGATGACAAGTCTCTCTCCCCGTTTTACAACCCCGCTCCATCTCAGGAATATTGCACTCCCTGAAAGGAAGGAAGAAAGCAAATGTGGTTCATGGGGCAGAGGCAGCCACACTCTGCATGCTCCACTTCAGTCTGTGTGTTATGGAGAGATGGAGATGCTGCATCATGGCTGAAGGCACTTACAGCCTCTGAGGATCAGTGCTCTGGGAATAAGCTGTGAATCCCAGTGTCTGGGAGAAGGAAGAAGCTTTGGCTGGTACCTACACAGGAGGGACACTGAATCCCAGCTGCTCCATGCCCCCTCTGCCTCTGGTAAGGAAGGATTTTGGTTGCACCATCCGAGCCCTTTGGCAGAGGTGATGCCCAGCCCTGGGATGCTGCGGAGACTGACTCTGAATTATTAACATCCACCCAGCGTGGCCTCCTTCTCTCACTTCAAAACGAGCAGAGGGGAGCAAAGCAGGCAAGAAAGAGGGTTAAAGCAGGTCAGAGCCTTGCTGCTGCTGCTCTGAGCCCAGCCTGAACCAGAGCAACAGCTTCTGGGAGCTGCAGCTCTCCTCTCTCTGAGTGCTGGTGGGAGCCAGGGGACAGAACTCGTCTCCGGGGTGAAGCCATAAAATCCAGCTGCAGGGGACTTTGAGACCCCCAGGGGAAAGGGGTACAAGGAAGGCAGGGCCTGGCGTCCCCCTTGTTTTCTCTGAAGTCTGGGATAACAAGGAGGGCAACGCTTGGCTCCTATACCTGACTGGTCAAGTGACCAGCACCTGGTCCCCTGTGGTGGCCTGTGGCATCCTTGACCACCCTGCAGCACATCCTTGCTTCTGACATCCCCCACCAAGGGCCAAGCAGCCATGTCAGGGTGCTTCTGCCAGCTCCAAGCTGCTGCCATGCAGGAAGGTGAAACCCACTCATTGAGCTCCAGCTGCAAAACCAAGCAGCAGAACTCAATTGGGAAACTGAGGCACAGGTGCATGCAGGGGGCAGTGGGATCTGCCTGGTGGTATGCACACACCACTCCTTTGCTGCTGAGGAGGGCTGGGAGCCCAGCACAGCCCCAGCCAAGGCACACACACCTATCCCTGCAGCAGGATGGGGACAGGATGGGTGTCATGGATGTCCCCAAGGCACTGCATGGA
The DNA here is from genome assembly GCA_023637945.1 of Phaethornis superciliosus. Classification (NCBI taxonomy): domain Eukaryota; kingdom Metazoa; phylum Chordata; class Aves; order Apodiformes; family Trochilidae; genus Phaethornis; species Phaethornis superciliosus. The sequence continues at coordinate 10,255,960 of JAJQWJ010000022.1, forward strand.
GGGGTGATGAGCACTATCCTTCCCAGGGAAAAGCCTCACATTCTCATTGCTGTGAAGAAGGAAAATTAAGTGAAGAAGAAAGCATAGGCATTCAGTCACTCTGCCTGCCTGTGCCCAGGACACTGATGGACCCTTTGCCACTGTGCTGAAAGTTTTGTTCTCCAAAGGATCAATTTTACCAGGGAATTGCTTTCTGAGCTCGACCTTTGAGGACCATCAATCTAAGCAGAGAGCTCTAACCCCAGCCAGCTGACCCTGCAGCACTTTCCAGCCCTATCACTCAGGTTCCATTATTGACCTTCCAGCAGCCCAGCCCTTGGTGTGAAGATTTCCCTGATACTGGAGCTGAGCAGTTTGGCTTTAACCCCTTCTCCAGGCTGCTCTGCCTCCTCCTCTGGGTCTCCAGCCCCAGGACAGGTGCTCACTGATGGTAACGTCATTCCCCAGCCAAGATCCAACTGGTGGAGGTTGGACTAAAGGACATCAGCCCAGTCCCCTGGGTGGGAGCTGCTAGGCCTGCTTGCTTTGCTTCTCTTCCTTGGTTTGCCAGCCATGGCTGGAAAGAGGATGAAGGGATAGGTTAGGATGAGGTTTAACTTAGCAAGCAGTGGGGAAGACATGCAGAAGGCAGCCATGGCCCTGCTCCAGCAAAGTCCTGGTGGCAATGTGGTCTCTTGGCTTTGGAGGTGATCTGAAGAGCTGGGAGCATTTCTCCTCCCTAACTGCTGGGTCGAAGCTTGGAGAGACACTGCTGTTTCCTGGAAAGCATTCAGAGCCCACATAGCATCCAGCTGGAGGAGAGCAGCCCCAGCAAGAGCTAAAGCACCCAAAGGCACCCTCCATGGGCTGGGGACACCCAGGTCCTGTGCCAGGCTGTCAGGAGGTGCACACAGAAGGGTTTTGCATCCATCAGGAACCAGCTCCCACCATTCCTCAGCAAAAGTGGCTGGAGCAACACCTGGCCCAACATGTTACAGTTTGCACAATGGGGTATTTGTCAGTTGATTTTACTGCAGGTCCTTCAGCTGCTGCTTCCCTCAGAGTGGTGCAGTGTGGGCTGAGGCTGCCAATGCTTCCATCAGGGAACATCAGAGAGCTAGGAGAGCCAAGGAAAGTTTACAGGAAAGTGTCCTCTTTTACTCTCTTTTCTTCTGTTTCGTTTTTGTTTTTTTTCCCCAGCCATAAAAAAGAGTTTGCCATCCCTGCATTTCTCCAAGTCAGCATCCTGGAGGTCACAGCAGTGAGTGGTTGGAGAGGTGTCCAGTGCCAAGCCTGTGTGCAAGGGAAGGAGATGCTTGTGCACAGACTTTGAAAGGGAAAGGTGAGTGCCACAAACCCTCAGGAGCTGCACTGGGAGTGGGAGAACAGCCTCAGTCCTAGAGCTTTCATGAGTAATGACTTTTGAAAATTATTTCTACCCCAGTTCTTTGCTTTCTTTCCAAGGATCCTTATGTGTCTTACAACTTCTTTTCTGTCCATACCCCCAATTTGTAGAGCAGGGAAGTGAGGCAGAGAAAGGTTAAGAGCATCCTCAAGCATGCTCAGTCTCCAGACACCTCTCACCCAGCCTCCACCATGGGGTGAATCTTGCCTTGGCCCAATCTCCTTAAAAAAATAGCCTGGCTAAAGACACAGGGCAAAAAAGTCCTGTGGACGGTCACCTCCCCTCCAACTCTCTTTCCAGTCCAGCCCCGGCTCTCGTCTCCACCCCATGCTCACCATGAGGATGCTACTGCACAGGGGTGCTATGGGGTCCTGGTTTCCATCTTCTGCCTCCCGGGCCCCTTTCCTCCTGCTTTCCCCCCACCATGGGCAGGGCACTGATCCCCTCCTGCTCCCTCCTGGTGTCAGGGAGCAGCAGCACCCGGCGCAGAGCTGCTAATGACTGTCATCCAAGGGAAGGCTTATGATAGCTGCCTCTGAATTGTTTGCTCACACTGTAATTGATGAGCCTTTAATGAGTCTCATGGGACCAAGTGTTTGAAGGGAGCTCTTTCCTCTCCCTCCCCAAGGAAAATGATGTTTCAACTGATCTCAGCTCTCAGGGAAACATGAATAACTCTTCTCCATCTCTCTATTGGCATCCCGAGTCCTTGCTCACAGCATGCTCTGGCAGCTGCCTGGCCATGACTTACCCACTTTTTACCTGCTCCTTTGCAAGTGTTTTGGCAGCTCAGCAAAAGCTGGGAGCAAATCTTTTGGGCAAAACAGGACAGGCGCTGAGCTTGGATTGTTTCTGGCCCATCTGTGCATGCAGAAGCAGGTAAAAATAGTTTCTAGTGGATTGGCTATGGAAGTAGCACCATCCTTTTGGGAAGAGCAGTTATATTAGGATTTGCCTTGCTGGGAGCTCACTCTGGCAAAGGTTTGCTCCTAGCAGTGACCAGAGCAGGGCTGGAAGGGCTGAAGAAGGTAACTGTGGCTCATTCATCCCAGGAGCAGGGCTGGGAGTGCAGCTGAGCCTGTAGCCCAGGGGCTGAAAGGGGAAGAAAAACTGCTGTTTCTTTCTACTCAGATAAAGGAGAGGGGCTTCTGGGTTTTGCTGCTTTTTGCAGAGCCAAAAAACTGGAAAAAAAAATAAAAAAGAAATCCCTGGGTTAGGTCAGAGGGACATGTGAGTTGGTCTCTTCCTTGTGGGTTTTCACTTTTGGTTCTGTGGTAGGGATGGATGAGCCCTGCCTGTGGGGAAGAACCCTCCTCACTGCCCTTCAAAATGATTTGAGGTTTGGGTTACAAAGAAGAGACAATTTAAAAGATGCCAAAGTGGAAAGCACACTTGCTCACTGTTCCCATTCGAGAGGCTATTTATTTTAAATAAGTTGACACTCACCAGCTGTCAAGATCCTGCTGACTGGTGGAACATTATTTACATTCAAAGCTGTCTTATAAAGCAAACATGAAACCAAACTTTCCCATTAGGGGGTCGGGCAACAGAAGGGAGGAAGGGTGAAGAGGACATCACACGGATCTGTGAACACAAATATTTGCCGAGTAATGTGTATAAATGCTCTTGGTTTTTCTCCTGGAATGCAATAATGCCTGCAATTGAGTTCATTGGCCAAATTGAATTTGGGCTCCTGTAGAAGTCTCTTTATATAAAGTGCTTTAACATATATCACCTTCTCAGTCTATTGACAAAATTCTATTATCTGTTCAGGGCTGGATGCAACTTGGCAACAAAACCAGAGGGGAAATAAAAACCTTTACAAACCAAAGCCAGGGGCAGGTAATAGGACCTCGGGCATCTCTCTCCAGGTATTGATAGTGTCACAAGTGTCTGGGGAAAAGTGGAGCTCTGGGTTTCTTGCTAACTCCCTTCCCTCCTGCCCAGCAGGTTTCCCTCCATCTTCCTGCAGTGAGCATGAAAACCTTCATGAGACTCAAGGAAAGCCAAGTAAACAGTTGCTGTGCATTATCCTAATTTAACTATCTGACCAAGAGTAAAATTTTGCTTGAACTTGAGCTAATTCCAGCCTGGAGGAATGCCAAGGAAATTCAGGCATCCAGCTCTCAGGGGCTGCCCAGCATGGAGGTTGGGATGGGCTGAGGAAGGCGGTGCAGACTTGGCCGTCCTTGAGCTGAGGATGCTGTTCCCTCCTGGGAGCCAGGGCCTGGCTGACAGGAGCTGCAGGGGAAGGAGCAGGGCCAGGCACAGGCGATGCTTGCCCTGGTTTTTGTGGTCATCCCAAAGCTGCTGAGCAGGCCTGGAGGTTGCAGGGGCATTGGGATTGTTCTCAGGAAATGTTTGGGTGAGCCCATGGCTGGTTTGGAGGTGATGCTCCAGCACTGGGGCTGAACAAGCTTGGCTGAGGAAGCCCACACTCACCTAGATCCTTTACCCCAGGTCCCTGCCTGTTCTCCTTTGCAAAGCAGCTCTGGAGAAGCTGGAAGGTCCCACCCTGCTCCTCAGGGAAAGGCATGAGTCAGTACTTGAAATCTAAGACCTTCAACAAGAGATTCCAGGAAGTTGCCTCCCTTCTAGAGACAGCTTCGTTGGAGATGGTGAACATCTGTGGCTGGAGGCTCTCCAACAGCTTCATCAGCAGAGCCAGGAGAGAGGAATGTCCACACAGGACAAAGCAGCCTGGGGACAGGCAGGACACCCCTGGTTCCAGCTGAGCTACAATCTCAGGAGAAGCACACTGAGCTGTTGTCACTGCACTGTCCTGGAGGACAGGGGAGCATTAGAGGGCTTTCCCCTTCAGTTCTTCTGTATGAGCAAAAGAGGTGCCAAGAAAATCCTCTGAAAGGCAACTGGTGAAGAGAGGAAGGGAAATGCCATTGCAAAAGTGGAAACCTCATCTTCTTGTTAGTGCCTCTGGCCTGAGCAGAGCCCGAGAAGAGGCACTGCTACACGAAGCAGCTTGGTCATGAGTAACACTCCCTCCTCCTGCCTTCCTCCAGGGACTGCTCTTCACTGGCAGGATGGACAGACAGACAGACCGATAGACCGAGCACACACTGGGGCAATGGAGAAGAAAGAGAGAAATCTTAAAAATCAGCCTAGAACTGATTAACTTCTGTTCAATCTGATTTCTCCTAACTGGATCCACATGTCCTGGCCATGGCATATTAACTTCAATTACAGCTTATTAATGTCTCTGTGATGGAGCGTGCCCCACTGAGCACCGTGGTGACTGGCCTGATGAAGGGGAAAAAATGACTCCAAAGAGACACCATGTGTAATGGAAAGAAAACCAGCAGCTTTCAGCACGCCAGCCATCAGTCCCGGCAGCCAGGAAAAGCTCATTCACCCATTCCTGAGGAGGCAACCCAGCTCTGTGCTGCAGCGAGGAGAAAATGAAGCAGTGAATAGAGATCTGCAGGGAAAAGTCTTTCCACTTCCCTTCCCCACCCTGCCTGGCACACACACAAGCACACAGGCCAAGGGCTTGCTCGTGTCTATTCCTGTCTTGACTCCTCTGCATCTCCAGTTACTCTGCAGATCAATAGAGACAGGATGGAAGAAGGGGGAAAAAAAAAAAAAAAAAAAAAAAAAGATATCAAGAAGAAGAAAGCGAGTAAAAATAAACTGTCAGCCATGAACGGAGAAATGGACCTGGGTGAAGGTTGTGGGAGGAGACACAAAAGAAGCCAGCAGAGGAGACCCTTAAGCACCAGCCCATTGCACCAGCCCTGGCTGCTCTTTTTTTCACTAAGTTTGTAGGGATTTTATCTTTTGAAACAAGCTCTGCTGCTATTAACTGGTATTAAATCTGGCCAGTGAGTTCAAAACACATCATGGGGGGCAGGTGGTGGGGAAGAAGACAGCTGACCAGTAGCAAGGTGGAGAATCCCAGCAGCACAGCCAGAATCTGAAAGTACTGATGGGACATGTCCTGCACAGGGCAGGCAGGAAAGGCAATGGGCTCTGGGCAGGAAGGCACAGGTGGTACACTGAGAGTATTTTAAGGTGTAACTTAAAGCACTAAGTATCCAGCAAGCCCCTGGTTCTCTGCACTTTGGCTTGGAAGCCAAAGGTCATTACACAAGGGCATCAAACATTTTAATCCTAATTTACCACTTTCTGAACTGAAAGCTCTGTTCCAGAAAAAAGCTGCCAGATGAGCCTGGCAACTCATCTCACACAGGTGACCACGCCAAGAGAAAGACCAACCCAAACCTTCTGTCTGCTGCTGCCTGCACCCCTGCCTGCCCCATGGGACTGAGGGGCTCTGCCACCCCTCCCTGAAGCTCCCTTCCCCCTGGACCCTGTTCCAAATCAGCCTCGGTGGCTCTTGGAAAACATTTTTTGCTTGAAAGTCTCTGAAGCCAAAGATTTGGAACAGGTACAAATGGCTCCTCTGTGGCAGTAGTGAGTCTGGTTAGAGAGGGGTGGGTGAGGGGGAGATGGTTCCCCTCTCGCCTCTAAGTCCCCCACAAGCTAGATGGGAAATTAGCCATCTTGGCATTTTTCCACTTGTCTTTTCTTTTTTGGTTGATGTCATACCCTAACATATGGCATAGTACAAAGACATGAAAAAAACCCAAAAAACAACAGGAGAAACAAACGCCCTCCTGCCTGCCTCTGCCTCAGGTCTGGTGGGGGATCTACCCTGACCCCAGACTTGGCCTCCTGGAGCCAAGGATGCCCCAGGTCTGCAGAACTGACTGGGGACTGGCAGTGAGCTGAAGTTTCTTGGGATGTACCTCATTCCTCACCCCCCCACCAGCACTGCCCCTGATCTTTCTGGGCAGTGGCTGGCTGTGTCTGCATGGCCTGGGGCAGGGTATCTGAGAGGGAATTCAGACTCCAGCTGTCCACCCATGCCATGTCCCAGCTCCCCCCAGCACCATCTTCAGGAGGACACAGCCTTGAAGGTGCCCCGGCTGTTCCCTGCAAGGACACATCTGGTTTATTACTGATGCTGCCCTGCCTGGGGAGAAAGAGTATTAGAGGGCAACGGCAAGTACTGCGTACTAGCAGTAACCCTCTTCTCATCCCTCTAAGAGACACCCAAAGAAATAGAGCAGCTGTTACCTGCCGGTGACTTCAATGTTGGAGACAGCATAGAAATACTTGTACAAGTTCTCCCTCTGCACATAGGTGCCCCCCAGGGCCGGTCTCAGAAGTCTCATCCTCAGGTCAGTGATGGTAAAGAAGTCTTTGAGCCCCCTGGCACTCTCCAGCCGGGTGTACAAGTTGTCTGTGTTCTTGAGGTCAGGGCCAGCAAAGATGGCAAAGCGGTCCCTCACCTCGAACCGCACGTTCTTCTCTTTTTTGGAGCCCGCCCAGCGGGAATACTCCTCTGTGCAGAGCACCCTGTTGGCACTGGTGGTGGAGAGGTCCCGGACCCTCCTTGCTGGCATGCTGAAAGCCTCCATGCAGTCATCTGCATAATACTGGTATGGGTGCCAAGTCCTCCCGTTGTCCAGTGACTTCTCCAGCATCATGATGGTGGGGCGGCCGTACTCGAAGGTTATCACGATGTCATCTGTCAGCTCGATGCTCTTGTTCCAGGACAAGGTGATGTTGGCCAGCAGTGGCTCCGGGTACCGGCGCCACGTCACACTCTGCCAGTACGTGGCCAGCCCTTCGTCCTCGTTATCAAACATGAGTTTGGGTGGGTGGGCCAGGTCGGGGTTAGAGGCATCGCACTCATCGCTGCAGAGGTACGGGTTCTCCTAGAAGAACAACAACGGTCACCAGAGGAGAAGGCAATGGGCAGGTGGCTGAGCTCACACCATCACTAAACCCTGGTTTTAGCTTCTTGTGTCAATGTTAACTGCTGGGCTGGGGTTTGCTGGGGTCGGGCTCTGGATGATGTTACTTTCTGAGCATGAATTTAAGACAGAGAGACACGGCTTTGCTCTGAGGATGGCTGAGCTGTTCCCCTTGAAAGGTCCTTTGGGAAAGGGCTTTTCAGTTTGGCACGGGGGCAATTTTCATAGAAAGCTCTTTCCCTGAGACTGTCTCTGGGAAACTTCGCTTAAGCTAGGCTGAGGTCCAAGCCTACAGGAAGCTGCCTTCACCCCCAGTGCCTTGCAAGAGTTGAATGGTTAAAACCCCCAAAACTCTCTCGTGGCTCCAAATGCTGAACGCGTATCATCCCCCAGCACCTCTAGAGGAGGAAAACTCACTAGGTAGGTGCAGCAAAGCACTGCTCAGGCCACCTTACCTTCCCCAGCTGCAAGCAGGAGGTGCAGTGGTTGTCAGCTGCCCCCAGGGAGCACAGGCAACAATGTCTGCTCCTACATCATTGTCTACAGGCCCAAAAGGTGGAATAAAAGTTCCAACCACCCCATTTTGCCCACAAGTAACAGTGCATAGCCAAGCAGGGACACTCGCACACCTGCACATGTGCTGAGCTGCACTGAGGACGTATTGTCAAGGTCATGGACCAAATGCTGAAGTTTTGGAGGTGGGCATCAGGGATAACTGTGCCCATAGGTTCATCTCTCATCAGTATGTGTGTTAAAGCCCTACAGCTCCTGCCTCCAGGAACGTGTGGGTCAGATCTGCCTTAGGGATGATGTGGGGCTGTGTTACAGTAGGTACCATCTGCAAAAAAAACCCTGCAACACACTGCAGAGCTTTTCTGCACATGAAGCATCTCTTTGCTGTCACTTTACCTCCCTCTTGGACTCCAAAACCAGAGGATGGAGAAGGGAGAGGGATGGGTAGGCCAGGGGAGTCAGCTGTAGTGGGACCCTCATCAGGTAAACAGGCAAAGTGTGGCTGTGCTTTGGATGCAGAGAACATGTACCATGAGGTGCTTGGGAAAATCTGAGATTTGCCACCTCTAGCTGGGCAACCAAAAGTCCTGGGAGCTGCTTAGAGCTTCTCCCCTCTGTGGCTGTAGAATGGACCTTTGGTGCCTCCTCACAGCTTGGAGACACGTGCTGGAAGTGAGCAACTGCTTGCACAGTGAGTAAAGGCCACAGCTCCGAGGAGCCTAGGGAAGCTCAGGAGGCCATAAATAATTTGGTCTCCCAAGCAGGGTGTGAGTAGCAGGCTGTAAATAAGGCAGAAGGCTGCTCTGCCTGCAGCAGGGAGAAAACAAACCAGCAAGCAGCTGATCTGTGTGAGGGCATCAGGCTCCTGTGCAGGGGATGGAGTGGTGGCCTCGGGGAGAAAAGGGCAGTCCTGTAGGCACAGCCTGCCTTGTCCTGCAAGAGTGTGTGTGATGGGAAGCAGCAGAAGCTGGTTGGTAAATCAGGGCAAAACTCACACCATTTTTAATGCTGGCTTGCTCTCAGACAGGCACCTGCCTGATGGTAAAGCCATGAGCCCTGTGCTGGGATTTGCTTCTCCTGTTCCAGCCTGAACCTGGAGCCATGTGCTTGGAGGAAGGGCTGGAGCTGCTGAGCTCTGGTGCTGTGCCCATCCCTGAAGAGGGGAGGCTGCTAAATGGATGCTCCAAGGGATGGTTTATGGTGGAGCTGGCAGTGCTGGTTTAGCAGTTTGGCTTGATGATCTTAAATGTCTTGTCCAGCCAAAATGATTCCATGGTTCAAAAAGAGCTACAGTTTTGTTATTTCTCCCTTTCTTGCAGCTGTGCTGACTGAGCAAGGGAACTCAATGGAGTGCTCAGGCTTGCTTGGGTGGGTCAGGGGGAAGGCTGAGGGCACCTGCCCAAGTGTTCTCCCCCCTCCAAAGAGGGGGAGATGTTTTGAGCAAGGGGTGATGCCAGCTGGGGTGCAGCAAGGCTCCAAGTTGTGCTGGGGCTGGAGGGGGGGGGGTCCTCTCCCACTGCAACGTGCTGTTCCGGAGCAGTAATTATAAACCCAAAGATATTGACATATTTAATATGGTCTCCTGACTTGTCACGTTCAGAGGAATTATTTACCTCTGCTAATGAGACACAGCTTCCTGTGGGGGGATGTAGCTGCCTCTTAGCACAGCTTTACAGCAGTGGCTGATGGAGAGAAAAAAAAAAAAAAAATCCCGCTCAGATGAAGCACTGGGGGCTCTGACCACATTTCCTGGGCTGAGGAAACATACTGTGTTGAGGTACAGTCCTCCTGCCAATGTGGCCATACAGATGGCTTAATAGGATGGCCCTGAAAAGACCATCCTGTGGGTCTGTTTCCATCTTTTGTCTGGAGGACAGTGCAGCATCTTGGTGGGCTTGGATGGGGATCTGGCTGGAGGTAGTGGCACAAAACTCCCTGGTGAACCCTCCTGGCTGCTCAGAGCAGCTCTGTGTGAGCAGGAGCCTGGGTGCATGGAGCCATTCTGGCAAAAGCACTTTTGTTGTGTGGTTTCCTTGTGTGCAGCAGCCATGGGGGCTGCCAAACCCTCGAGCTGGTGTCAGATGAATCTCCACTGAGTATTTACTACTAGAGTTGTCCCCAGCTTGTTTTCTTTGAAGGTTTCCTTAAACAGTGGCCAAACTACTGAAGGGAAGGACCAAACCACAGTAAGAAAACATTACCTGGACCTCTAAAGGGTGGCCAGGCTGGGAGGTGGGACGGGCTTCCCAGAAGCAATGAGGGAAGCAAGCGAGTCTGACAGGCGCGATGCCACTCCTGGTGTCCCGTCTGGAGGGACAGAGCTGGCCAGGCATGTCCCTGGCAGGAGACCTGGCGGGTCAAGAGCAGGAATAAGCAGAGCCAGGACTCTGCTTGTCTCCCATCTGCTCGTCCCAGAGAACAAGGAATGGAGGTGCCCAATCTCTGATGCTCCTGTACATCCCAACCCCTAAGCATGCTCAGCTCAGCAGGCAGTGAGCCCAAAGCTGCCTTTACCCACCCTGGTGCTCTGGGGTGGCACAAGGATCGAGGGCCTTGTGTGAGTAGAATCTGGTGTGAGTTCCAAGAGGGCAAACACAAAAATCACCTCTAAGTGACAGTGCTGAAAGGTGGGGGAGAGCCTCAAAAGCCACTGAGTGAGTCACATCACTATGGTTTCCTCTGCTAAAATGAAGTGTTCCTTTTTGGTTTTAGGTTTATTGAATTGTCCTTCCTCCACGGGATGCTCAATACATTTTTGGCTGGTGGGGTGGTTTGAAGTCAGCCGGGAGGGCAGGGGGGAGCGGAAACAGATGGCCATACTTTGGCTGCTCCCTGGGTCCTGGTAAGATCAGTTATAGCCCTGTTGAAACAATTCCAGGTATTATTTTTGCATCTGGTTTCCTCCTCCAAAGAATCTGTCCAAAGTCTCGATATTTACATCTTCAATCTAAAAGTCAGAATTCATTAGCCAGGCAAACCTTGGTCTCAGAGAGCTTAAAATAAACCATCTCACTTTGAGTCTCACGCTATTAAATCAGTTGTGAGTGTCCTCACAGCAACTTGATGTTGCGGGTTTCCAGCTCCCTGGCATCATCTCCTGGTTGTTTGCTTCTTCAGGGTGCACCAAAGACCCCTGGAATCTTTCTTGGCCCCAGCTCAGCCCAAAGGGGCAAAGCCTTGGAGACAAATTGCAAAAGCCTCATTGAGGAAAAGTCATCCCAACAAATGGCATCACAGCAAGGCTGTGCCTCCATGGGACATCCCTGGAGATGTGTCCCAGTGAGTGCAGACCCAGCCCTCGGGCTTTGCCTTTTCTGGGTGCAGGGCTGGGGTCAGAGCTGGGCAGAAATGCTGCAAAAGAGACTTTCTGAAGGTGACAGTGGTGACTTGCTCTTGGAGAAACATTTCTTAGGAAACAAGATATTTCTCTGACGAGGCACAATGACAGGGATTCAGGATGCTGCAGTGAAGCTGCTTCCCACCTTACTGGGGAAGGGGGGACACTGGGAGAAAACAGCTGCAATAAAAGGCCCTGGTTTTACAAAGCTCAGCTGGTTTCTAGGGCTCTTAATGAGCACGTAAAGTTATTTCCCCCCCCTTTTTTTCCTCCCTAGCAGATAATACCATTTTTTAAGCCTCACAGCATAAAATTATATTTTTGTAGGTGAAATTACTTGATTAATCATTAAGCTACTGAATATTTTAAACAAACTAGACATCTGTTGTGAATGGTGAAAGCTGCACAGAAAGAAAAAAAAAAAAACAACCCTACAGCTTTTAGGAGATCTCCATGCCAAAGGGAAGCTGGAAAGCAATTGCAACCATTAGCTGCACAGTGAATTATAACAACACCCCCAAGATCTGGGCAAGAAGAAGTACGTAGCTGATGTGAAAGTTTATACTGCTAAGAGTGTTCACCACAGCTCTCATAACCTGGTGTGATTTGTTTAATGGTGTCTTTGCCCAGGGAACCCTCTGGAATTGCTTTGTTTTCAAGGGTCTCTTCTGCTTGATGAAATTGTGTTGGTTAAGCCAAGGCCTGTGCTAAAACATAGGTTGCCCTGGGATCAACATGTTTTTAACTCCTACTCAGAGGAATGGCAAAGTCTCAACAACTTGTGCTGGTTTTGGAAAGCCAAACTTTGTATTTTTTGTGGTTGAGGAAGGAGACTGGAGATCCTTGGCTTTTTGGTTTTTTCTCAAAGGTTCAGTGCTCTTCTTTGGCACAAAAATCTGCCCAACAGCATAGACCTCTCTTGGGTCATTTCTTCTGTAGAGGGGATCTTTTCCCCAAGAAGTGGCTCTCAAACTGAACCAAACTGCTCTCAGACCTTGGGTGTCTCCAGGCTCTCCTGCAAGCACTGACAATAGTTGGGACTGAGGGTGGTTTGGTCAACTCCTCCACAGCCCTGAAGATCCAGGTCTGGCTCCCTCTGCTTCCTGCAGAGTTTGAAATAAGATCTGCTTGAAAACCAGGCTCCTGGAGCAGAGAGGAGAAGATCTGGTGGCCACCCAGAGCCCTTTCCCTGGGTCATCATGGGGCTGTTCTCATCATCTGGCACCCACCACTGCTGTGGGAGGTGGAGGGGCCATGGGTGGAGAGGGTTTGCATGGTGCTATCACCCTTCTCTATAGGTGTTCATCCAGTTTTATTGAGTGGCACAAGTAATTCGGGAGAAAAACATGCCCCTGGGTGGGAGCAGCATTTTGCTGGCTAGCGAGTTGGGAGGTTGCTTCAGTGGTGGTACAGAAACCTCCTCCCCTCCTTGTCAGAAGCACTCATGGCTGAGGAAACCTCAGTCAGAACCTCTAGCACCACCCAGGAAGGGACGATTGCCCCATCCAGCCAAGAAGCTTAAAAATCTTTTGAGTGAATCCCAAGTCCCTTCTGCTTCTCAGAGGGCACCTGCAATCTTTGATTTTGTGCTTCAAGGTCACCTGATGAGGTTCACTGAGTCCCTGTGTTGCCTGGCACAGCAAGAAAGTCCTTAAGTTGGTATCAAATTTCCTCCAGATCCTGCGAAACAACCACATTGGCAAAATCCTGGGTGCACCTGATCCCTCCTGCCCTGACAATGTCCCTGCAGTCCCCAAACAACCTGTGTGTCACGGGGAGGGCTGGTGGCTGCGGGAACCAGGAGGGTCCCATCCATCCCTGCCTCCTGTGGATGCTCTGCCTCACATTCCTCCATAGTTTTACCTTCTCCCCCTCCCTTTCCTTGCCCAGCACCCAGCTGTTCACTCAGGAGCATGCAGGATAAAGCTCCAATGATCATCTTGGTGTGTTTGCTTTCCTGTTTTTTTATACTCCTGATTGACACCAGGGCTGAAACACAGGACTTGGCTTTGCCTCCCCCCTGACTCTGCTGGGGTTGCAGGGGTTTCCACCCCCAACCTGGACAGACTCTGGGTTCACTCCACTGCCTGTCAGCTCCATGAAATGACCTACAGAGCAGGGGAGATGCTGTCCCCAACCCTGGTGACAACACTCTTTATCCTCCCTACTGACAGCAAGTTAAATTATTTTCTGCAGCAAAAATCCTTAACAAGGACCACCCCGAGCAATAGGTGTTTTGGGAAATGTCCTTGGTTTTTCTTCCAGTAAAAGCTCCAAGGGAATAGTGTTTATCCAGGACAAAACACAGGCTCATCCTGACATCATTACGAGGTATTTTCACTCCTGCTGCCTCTGACCTGAGGGGTCAGCTGCTCTCTCTGGATTTATGAAAAAACAAAGTGATTTTATGATCAAAAATAATATTTGTGGATAATTAAAATTCATGCCTCAGGGCATAAACCATAACCTGCCAGTGGCCAGGATGGGACTCCCAAAGAACTGGAAAATACTCTCCAACAATTAATTTTCACTCTATTAGTGGACTGGGAGGGATCAGAGGAGTGAAACAACAGTAATTAATTCACAGTGATTATTTCCAACAGCTGGCAAGTGGCATAACTCATGGGCAGAGATGCCTGGGAGCATGGGAATAACTGGGGAGGAATACAGAGCCCCTCTTGCACAAAAAATTCCCATTCTGACCCTTGGGTGAGCCTGGAGGAAGGTCTGTGCTCTCCTTGCTCAGTGCTCAAGGAATGCCAGGAGCTGTTGCCTTCCCTGCAACACAGATGGGACTTGAAAAACCTGGCATACATCTTGGGAACAGCTTTGCCTGTGCCCCTTTGGGATGGTGGTTGGTCTGCAGGGGAGGGTCCAGGATGAACCACATGTCTGCAGAGACACTGGGGGTGATCTGAATGCAAAATGGGCCTTTTGGAAGTGAAATCTGCAAAGCTTTCTTCAAGATGATGTGTGCTCTCCTATTTAATATATATATTTTTTTTTCAGTAAGTACTACTCTGGTGAAGTTATGTATGTTTTAGGCAATCCTGAAGTTCTCATTTCCCATGTAAAGTAGAAGATCCACTTTTCCCAGGGGCTGCCTGTGGGGCTGCTGCCCAGGAGCCACTCAGATCCTTGAGAATGCTTCAGCAAACCCCTTCCCTGCACATCCCACAGGCAGGCACAGCCCCAAGCCATAGTTAGAGCCCTTGCACATTGCTCCCTTCTTCATGGTAACCCTCCAAAGGGATGTTTTGAAACAATCCATGTGCGTAGGCAGGTTCTGAGAAGAAATCCATGGTTTGGTGACAGGTTAGAGAAGCTGTGGCTGCCCCATCCCTGGCAGTGTCTCAGGACAGGCTGGATGGGGCTTGGAGCAACCTGGGCTGGTGGGAGGTGTCCCTGACCATGGCAGGGGGGTTGGAACAAGATGAGCTTTAAGGTCCCTTCCAAGCCATACCTGTCTGGGATTATTTCACAGCTTCATCTCTGTAGGGGAAGGGCAGCACTGGCTGGGAGGCAGGGGGCTTCAGGGCAGGGAATCTTGCAGGGATGGGATGGGATGCTCAGGGTGGGCTGCTGCTGCGGTGATTTGATTACTTGTGTGCCCTTTCCTTGCATCCTCCCCACCCCAGCCATTTGCATGGGGCTCTTATTAGGGCAGAGACAGCAAAAGGGGAGAAAACCATCCTCACTAACAAGCTGTTTGCTGTTTATGATCAGGTAAAGGCAGAGCTGGAATGAATTATTTATAGGGTGGAAATGGGGTCCCTCTACAGATCTGCTCTATTTCTGGCTCAGCTGAATGTCACTCCCCCCTGGCCGTGGTTTGGGGGGGATTGATTGCTGCTCTGCTTCCTTCCCCTTCCTCCTGGGTGGGAGCTTGCCCGAGCCCAAGGTCACCCCTGGGCAGGGGTGTGAGGACACTCTGTGCCTGCCTGCGGGGTTCTGGAGACTGTGAGTCAGCAGAAAGCAGCTCTGGGTGAGCACACACCAGGATGTGCCCAGCCAGACGTTTTACTTTGCTTTTTGCCTCTCCCCCTCAGCCCAAAGCAGATCCTCACTCACCAAACCACCCGCTGCTTGTTTGAGGCTCTCGGGCTCCCTTGGAGGAGGGATTCAACTTGTTGCGTCTGCTCTTCCCCCAGCCCCTCTGTTCTGCTTCCAAATTCATTGTTCATATTACATCCTAGCTCAGGACTCTGCCCTTCTCCTCACCAGATGTGGGGAAACTGTGCCAGACAGGGTGGGAATGCAGTGCCCCATCTCTGGGTGGGGAAACTGAGGCAGGGAGGGACTTCAGGAGCAGGTCTAGGCTTTACCAGGAGCACGGGAGGCTCCACCTTTCTGAAGATGAAGCTTCCCCCAGCCATCTGAAGCTGGGCAAAGTGGTGGGGGCTTCACTCAATCTTGATGTGAGAGTCAAGGCAAACCATGAAGGATAATTTCTCAGAATTTCTGAGGATAGCTCATCTGTGTGCCATAGTGCAATCTCTGACATCCAGGAGGGAAGCAGCCTCTCCACCAAGGGAGGATTTAGAGGGAGGTGCTGCTTGTCACGCACAGGATTGACCCAAGTCACCTGTCCACCCCTGCAGCACAGCCAGCACTGCCTGTGCACAGACACAAATCCCCTCACGCCCACTCTGGCTAAGACAGAAACAGTCAGAAAATCTGGAGACATGATCATTTCAGCCTGGAGGTTAAAATTTAGCCCTGACCACAGGTGACCTCCCCAAGAAGGGCCCCGAGCACCACACTTGCAGGGTGACCTTGGGGCAGCACTTCCATTGCCTAAGCCTTGGGATGGCCGGGTAGCAGCTCAGCTTCTGCTGCCAGATCTGCTGCCTCACACCTTGTCCCAAAAACCTCACGTGGAGCTGATTTGTGTGCAACACAAGGGTTAAATCCACCCGGAAAATTCCACTCTTAAGCAGATAATCTCATCTGTGCTGGGCACACACACACAGGCATCTTTGGCAGCCTGGCCTCCTGTGCAATAATTTTTGAGCAGCTCTTTCTTTGTGAACTGCTAATCCCTGGTGAGCTGCTCTAACCCCTTCTGGCACCCAGGGCTCACCTCCCCGCCTGGGCTGCACCCCTCCAACTGCTCCTTTGGCAAGTTTGTGGATTACAGGGTGACCTACAGCCCGAGATCAGAGGCTGGTGAACCAACCACCTTCCACCCAGCAACCCTGGGCAGGCATTCAAAGGTGCAGGCAGTTAATCCCACCCACTGCTGCTTCAGATCGACTCCAAACCCCGATTTTCTGTACCCATAAGCTGCAAGTTTTGCTCTTCTCAGGACACTTCCCTGAAGCTCATCCACAAATTAAACTGCTTGCATTCTGCCCCATCCCTCCTCACCCTTGCAGCTTGCTACAGCGAGGTACCCGCAGCCGTGACCGTTGTGCTGGGCTCTGGGTGCATTATTGATTCAGGACTAAGAAAAATGCTTAGGAAGTAGGAAAAGTGTCCTGCTCTCTAAAAGCTTGTGTGCCTTGCAAGCTCAATACGTGCAGCCTTTGCAGAGAGGCTCGCTACGCCGCTATTAATATTTTATTCTCCAAGAGAGGCCCTGATAGTTTGAATGGGGGAGGGCAGGATGTGGAGGCTGGGAGTGGGAAAGGGGAGGGAGCAGAGGTTGCTGTGGTTCTCAGCTGGAGATGCAGATCTTCCCCAAAGCCTTTGTGAGGGGAGCAGGGTTGGGGGGATGGATACCCCAGCACCCACCCTGGCCTCTGAGCAGGGCTGCTGGCTCTGCTGCAGCACTCACACTGCTTTTGCTGCTGCATGCAAGGGGTTTGGCTGCTCTGGTGGGATGGAAGCAGCTGCTGGGGCATCTCTGCACCTTTAGGCTCAGGCAATGAGGCTGCTTAGAAGGAAGGGACTGTGCTGCAGACAGGGAGTTTGGCACTGCTTGGGCTTGATTCCTTTGTTCTCCAAAACCAATGGGGTAAACGGGGTGCAAAGCTTGGATGGTCCCTGTTGAGGACATCGGGGTTGCAACCTTTTGCAACCCTCCTCCTGGTTTTCTGCCTGTTGCTGCTCGCAGTCCCGCAGCCCAAGGCTCAGCCTGGCAGCTGCTGCAGGAGCAGAAAGTGAAGTGGTTTGGGTCCTTCTGTGGAGCTGAATTTCAGAGGGATCAGTGAACTGATCTGACCGACCACAGCCCAGCAGGTTGTGGTGCTGCCACCAGGGGACCAGCAGCGACGGGGATGTCACTTGCATGGCACAACAGACAGGGTTATGGGGCTGGGACAGCCTAAACTAAAAAGATTTGGACAGCCTCTAAATCCTGATGGTGAGAAAATTATATTTGGAGTCTGCAACTGTAATCGGGGGCAACTAAAATTAAAATTAGACTTTGACTTAGCCTTGTCTGTAGGGAGAATTCTTCTCACAGCTTGGGAGGCCGTATCAATGCCATAGAATACAATATAGAGAAAAAAAATGAATAGGAAGGACTTTCCCGAATCCTTTCAGCTTCAAAAGTTGCTTATGGTAAACTCAAATGTGGAGATGGTGCATGAATGAGTGTAAGAACTATTCCTCTGGCTCTGGCCACACTCCCCTGAAAGTCTTCAGAGTTAGTTCTCTCCAGCTTTTCCCATCTGGACGCTCTTCCCTTTGAAGAGCAAAGCTTTTCTTAAAAGCAGTTTATTCTTCCTCGTCTCTTTCAAGGTGGGGGTAAGCTTTCTGCTCACTGTACCAATTAAATCTCCTTGACAGCTTGAGTTTTATTGCTGTGTCTTTCCCATCAGTGAGTAAAAATGATCCTTGTTAGAGGAGCAGCACCCCACCTTGCAACGAGATGAATCCCAACCTGGGCACTTAAGGAAATTGCTACAGACTGTGAGGGGAAATCCTGTTTGCTCAGCACTCTCTAATTTAAAGCTGAATTGTATTCTTTTATTTTCTGTAAAGTTTCAGCTTTTATAACACTGAGATCCTGCCACACTCCGGAGTAGCCTCTGTGGCAGGAGGGGAGCAGTGTGTAATTGCTGAGCAGCTAACAACAACAATCCAAGGGTCTGGCCCCAAGGGCAAAGAGCTGCTGACCTTGACTTCAAATAGTGTTTTCTGCAGCAACCCTGATGCTGAGAAGTGTTTAAGGGTGGGAACAAAACTAAAAAGCCCCAGCCCTTTCTCCCATGCTTGAAAGCAGTGGGTGCAAGGGGTGGATTAGAAAGCCTCCATCCAGATGGAAATGGCAGGAGTTGCCTTTTTCAGATTCTCCTCAAAGCAGAGGGGAGTATTTCCAGGAGTTAATGTACTGGAGGGTTCAAGGAGGAAAGGAGGCTGTTGGCATGGTACAAATGTTAAAAGAAAGGTGTGGCTTTCTCTCCCCAAATCCCTGACTGAGCTGTCATGAGCAATTTGACAGCAGAGAGTTGGTTTACTTGTGCTGCTGAATTTTGGCGTAAAGGCAAAGTGAATGTCCTCAGTGCCAACAGGGAACAGTATGTCCTAAAAGGAAGGGCAGAAGGGAGCTCTGACTCCCAGCCATCTCCTAAGGCCAAGGATGAGTTTGCATCCAACAGTGGGTAGTGACAATTTATTCAGGAAGGAAGATGAATATCCCCTTTTCTGGAAAAGGCTTTCCATTTGACTGGAATAGGGGCTTTGCTCAGCCCAAAGGCTGCCTTTGAAAACTGGGGTGGTGGCAGAGCTGAGGACCTCATGCTTTGCCCCCCTGGTTCACCCCACTGAAACAAGGCACAGGCATGGGTTGGGGGAAGTTGTGGGTTTTGTCTCTGCTCAGTGTACCTGAAGGGATGAATCCATCCTCAACCTCCAGGTCATCCTGTGTCTTTAAAACTTCTTCTGGAAAAACATCTCTGAAGCTATTCCATTTTCCTTCTTACTTTAAAACCTCTGACTTAATTTGAACAATTACAAGTGCACAATCCTTTGTTTGCACTGAAACAGGGGTATGGAGATACTGTTGGCTGGAGTTGTATGAGATGGGCTAAGAATGAAAGGAAAGGGGTTTCTCTGCCTAAAAGTGTCTCTGCTTCTCCCAGTTTTAGCACCTGGTCTACTAAGAGAAAAAGTTCTTTAGTACAAGCCTTATAACCACATGTCATTCAGAAAAGTTTAGCTAAGAATTAAACTCAACACCAAATTTGGCTGAATGTGTAATGAATAAATAAAGCCTCTTCCTTTCATGTACCTATGCCAAAATCCACAAGCTCTATTAGCTGATGAAACAGTGCTGACTCCAAATAAAAATACCCCTGACCCATCAGTAAGGGCTTAGAGCTCGGCCTTGCATCAAAGAGCATTGTCTGAACAAGAGATATTGTCTTGACACCTCTGAGGGGAAAAAAAGGGGCTCCCAATCTGACAGCAAGCTGGGCTCCCTGTGCTGCCAGCCTGGTGCAGGGAGCTCTGCCAGGGGTGTCTGGGATTCTGCTCCAGACACCTTTCCCTTGCTTTTGCTCAAATGGTTTGGAAACCCCTTAAGCTGCAAACCTGATTGTGGTTTGGTGTTTCCTTGCTCCCTGTCACCCTCCCTGTGTGTAAATTGCTCACAAAGCTGGCATTTTTATTCTTTTTTTTAACATGTGTGCCAAACGCCAATGCTTGAAAGTTAAATTCTGAAAGGTCCCTGCTTGGTATGAAAGAAGTGCTCCAGCATCTCAGGAGATGTCAATACTTGTGAGCACCCTGCCAGATGTGCCCTCCTCCTCCCTGGGGGGTGGGATGGGGCAAGGTTGTGCCTCCCCTCTGCCCCATGCAGCCAGGGCAGCTTTGCTGTTCCCTGGCTGTGCCTGTCCTGCAGCCCCCTCTCACTGGAAAGCTACATTGAGCTGCTCAGTGACACACCCTGGATGTGATCTTTGAAGCCTCACCCTTCCTTTAACATCCTTGGTTAAAAGATTTGTTTCCCATTAGTCTCCGGTCATGCTTTTGGATTCGTTCAGGCTTTTACTTCCCTATCCATCTATCTGTCTTCCCACCACTCCCCCTGCCCTGCCAGGAAGGAAAGTACAATTCATTTTTCAGGTGACCCTGCCAGGGAGGCATTGACATGAACAGGAGAAGGTTCAAAAACTGTGGCAAACCCCAAACCCCCTGACTTCAATAAGCAGTGAAACACTTCCCAACCAGAAGGGAGCAGACAGAATTAGAGCAGCAACTTCAATTGTTGTCAAACAGAAAAGATGCAGATAATTCCCTGGGTAATTCCTGCAATCCTCCTTTTGCAGAGCTCTCCATGAGTGCTGCTGGAAGGTGTTTAAAGCAAGGGGAGGGATCCTGCGGGCTGGACAATGCCCTCGGTGCTGGCACAGCTGCATAGGAAACACTCTCTGACAGTGTCCTGACTTTCCCCAGGACACTTCTTTGCCTGCCATCGGCATGGGGCTGTGGTCCTGTTCTATTTCCTGGCTCTTTAAGCATGGAGGGAAGTTTTTTGGGCTTTAATTTTTATTTCAGTTGGCTGAGCAGTGCAGGTGTCCTGCCGGGCTGTGCTGCTTAATTCTGAGTAACGTTGGTTTAACTGCCTGGTCAGAACCCTGCTGTTTTGAAAGACACCTAAGAAAGCAATGCAGTCACCATAAGAACGTCTCTGCTGGAAAGCTGTGCTCCTATGAGAACCCACCTGTTAGATAATAATAATTAAACCCTGAAAAGAAAGGATAACGGGACACTGGAAGGCATCTGAGCAGGTTGACCATCTGTCATTCCCTGGGCAGAGGTGGTGAAAATTTACCTTGGTGGTGTCCCAGCACACAATGCTCCAGTCCTGGGGCTGGACAAGAGCCTGCAGCTCTCCTGCTGCCCTCTCCATCATTCTGTCATGTTTTAACTCTGTACACCCGGTGCTGGGTGGGCTCCTTGCTCCCCTCAGCAGAGCTGCTCTATACCTGCTCTATTTTTTCTTTCTTTTTTTTTTTTTACCACTTTTTTTTATCCTCTGGAGAGGACAGCACTGGTGCAAGACAGGGGTGAAAAGACCAAGAATCCAATGGGATTTCATAAACCTATCACAAAAATCTAAAAGAAATGACTTGCAATGTGTTACTCCTCTTCTTAGCTTGATTCCTCATCAGGGAATTGCTTGGGGAATGTTACTGTGAATGCTGCTTTCTGTTCTGGGAGATGGATGCTGGGCCAAGCACACACCGTGGGGTGAGGCAGGGACAGGAAGGCAAATCCATGTTTTGCATTTGTGTAACTCCCATTCACGGCTGTACACGGTGTTTGCAAGTGCTACAGCACATGGCAGGCGTACGCTATGAGGAAACACTGCTGGTGCCCAGAATAGGAAGATTTTTAGCTCGCTATTGACTGAATCAAGAGTAGCAGAGAGCTGATTGTAGTTTGTGCGTTTTGCTTACTTGGAGGTCAGTGGAACTGAAGCCTGGAGCATCCTTCACCAGGAAGTGTTTGCAGATAGCTGGAATGAATGGAGCAGAAAACAATCTGCTGTTCCTCTTTTAATCTTCCTGCAGCCAGTCAGATAAATGAACATCCAGACTGACCCATCAAGTGTCTTATTTGCAGTCTTTGACTTAGTTTTTCTTTTCAAACGATATTTTAAAAGGAAAAGCTGCTACTTGTCAGGAATTAGTGAAAATAACTTCGCTGTTACTAATGAGCCCCCTTAGGCTGGGGAGAACTGGATAAACAAATTGTGGTGGAGTGTTCTGATGCTCATGAATGTTTGGCATCTCCTGGTATCAAAGCAACTTTTTTCTCTTGGATTTTCCAGAGATGCTCTGAGCTGGTTGGGCCCAGGTTGTTTTAGTATGTCTATGTGGGGAACTGAGGAATTGGGGTGTCCAAGTCTGAGCGATGCTGTCAACAGAAACTGGGACTCCTGTCCCTTCTGCCAGTGATCTGAAGGGAGGAGAACTGCCTTTCTCATTACAGGGAATAGGCTCCTATGCTCCTTGTCTAATGCTCACCTCAGTAGAAACCTCATCAGCGTGGACTAGCTTGGTCACTGTGCCTTAACTGTGTGCTCAGGGTACTCCTGGAGGATGTTTGGGAGGGGATGTTACAGCCATGCTGGTTTGCTCTTTGCTTTGACCCCCAAACTCTTTTTAACAATGTAAAGCCTTGTGAATTATAAATCAAGCATTCCTGCTGAGCTTTGTGGTGCACGGAATGAAATGCAATGATTAATATTTAAGAGAAAATACGTTAAAGATTTTAAGTACAAGGGCAAATGTCTGTCCAGAGAGGATTTTCTGTATGGAGGCAGGAGAGAGGGAGACCTGTGCTTACAGGGACATCAGTGAAACTGGTGGCCACCAGGGCAGCTTCCAGAGCTGCTGGTGTGGGTGGCTGTGCTGGCTGTTTTGAGCACAGCAGCAGGAAGAGCAGGACATTTCCCCCCCACACACATTTTGTAGTTGGGGAGACCAAGAGCTGATGGCAGCAGCCACCACTGCCACCCTGAACCCAAACATCCCTATAATGGCATCTCAGCAGGACACTGCCTCTGGCCACCTGTAAGCAGAGTCTGTCAGAACCCATCAGACAAGAAGGGAAACACTTACATGGGTGCAGAATCTCTCTGGTGGGTCCCCACAAGTGATTCCTGCTGGATCCACCCGTACGGTCACGTAATCCTTCATCCGCATGGCCTTGGGCTGACAAGCATAAAACTCCCATGATGGGCCATCGTCCGTGGTCACCCAGGACTTGCAAATGTCATACTGTCCCATGGCCAAGGGGAGACAGTGCAAGAGGAAAGCAAGCAGGTAGAGCATGGCAGCTGCGGCCAAGTGCGGGATCCCTGGGCGAGGGCAGTGCCGAGAGTCCCGAGGAAGGCAGCTACTGGGCTAGGGGTTGCTCTCAGGATCAGCATGGAAACTCCTCATCTAAAAATGATCCAGTAGAAGGAGGTCCAGATGGTAACAGGAATGATCCGGCTCTGGACGCTGTCTTTGGATGTGGAAAGTTTCTCTTGGCACAGAAGCCAACTTTGCAAATCACTTGATTGGGCAAGTTTTGGCTGGAGTTGCTGATCAGTGATCAGAAGTCTTCCTTAACCTCATTTTTCCCTCTTTTATCGTATGAAAGGGCTTCCAAATCAGCATGAATATATCTAGAGGTGACTCCAGTCAATCAATAGAAAGATCAAGTTCTGAGTTGCTGATGAAATTTGATAGGAGTAAATTGCAGAGGCTGTGGGATGGTGCTGGATCAGGTTTTCCTCAACCTTCTTTTCTGCTGCAAATGTATTGCTGTGGAAAGTGCCTTAAACTGTGGTTTGCCTTAAATAATTATTGGGGCTTTTGAGCATTAGTATGTAACATAAAGATAGCATCTGCTCATCAGTACAACTCTGACAGAGAGACTCTTTGCAGCTAGAATTCCTTTCTCCAAGTGGCTGGTTGTGTCAATGTCAATGTGTTGGGTGGCAGCATCTGTGGCGTTGGGTGGGAGTTGTTGTGGTGTTGGGTGGTTGTTGGGTGGGCAGGAGCAGCACTGATTCTGCCTCTGGGGCTTGCAGCAGCAGTGAGGCACTGGCAGGCAAGGACTTCTGTTGAACTTGGCCTTTTGGCAACTGAGCATCAAGTTCCCTGAGCCTTCAGCTGCAAGCCTTGCTGCTACCTGAGGTCTCACTTTCGTTCATGGTCAAGGCAGAGGGAGAGTTCATTAACAGGCTGTATCTGCAACAAATTGAAAGATAAATTAGCTCGGGAGCAAGGAGGGAGGAGGAGCAGCTGGAGCAACAAGGCTTGCAGGAATAGGGATCCCTGAGGAGACACATCCCTCACCTGGGCTTCTTGAGCCACAAGCTGGGTTTTTGTAAAAGGGAGATATACAACTTTAATAAAAAGAAATCCATAGTAAGATGCTTATAGCTCTTTGGCTGTTTGGGAGATGTGGAGGAGTGCTGCCCTATTTATGGTATCTGGTTTGTAACAGCAGCTGGACAATAGCTCTAATGGGTCTTCAAATATTAGCAAGAAGCAGCTATAGGTCATAAGAGGATGGAGGATATGCAGACAAAAAGAAGGGACAGAAAGACAAATTTATAGTCTTAAAAAGATCAGCAAATAAATAAGACAGCTGGGGAGACAGATACATTGTCCACCATCCCCACAGATGATTTATCTGAACAATAACATTTAATAAAAAACAATTTAAAGTCCTAATAACATTTAAGGTTCACCTAATACAAAGCGCAATGACCTTCCCAGTATTCATTACAGGTCAGAGCAACATTTCTGCAATTTTTGTCATCTTTGCAGCAGAGCTATAAAAACCTTAAGTAATTACAAAACAAAATGACAACTCAGAGGAAAAAAAAAAAACCAAACAAACAAAAACCAAAAGTCAAACCCTCTCTCAGCATTAGACCTAGGAGAGATATCTTAGAAGGTGAGAGGTACCAATCTAGAACAGAAATTTAGCTCTGGATAACTGCCTTTCTATTTGACTCCCCAACTTTTCTTCCTTCCTAAATTTAGGGATATCTGCTTTAACAGTATGCTTAGGCTTGGCTTTCTCACAAAGCTCAGTTACTGAAGCTCAGATTCCAGGTTAATAGATGCATTGATCCATGTTCAGGGGGCTTCACATCACTGTGCTGCTATCTCCCTTTCCCCCCTTTTTGGTTGAAAGATTGCTGATTGAGATGAATGAGTTCAGAAAAGAGGAGCTCTTTTATGCTTGATCGCCAGCTCTCAAAGAAGAGCCTATTATAGCTGTGTTGGACCTGAATAAACTCCCAAAGAAAGAATAGACTGGCTGCTATTTTTACATTATGAGTAAACGTAGTAAAAATAATAAGCTGGAGTGACACCATGTTTATAAGTCCCGCTGACATCAGAGCTGTCTTTTCAGTTATAACAAGTCAGTTCCTAATTATTACATCACATTGGTCGCAGCCAAGTGCTTAATAACCACAGAGAGTGTGTGACTCCTGTATTGTCTTGAAAACAAGCAGGGCAGTTTTAATGAGGACTCCAGTTAAGTTTATGGATCTATTTTCATAGCCTTAACGAGTATATTTTGCACTCGAATGGCTGTCGGGGAAAAACCTGGGAAGAAAGGATCTATAATATCTATTAGTTTCTTGTTATGCTTGCTAAATGTCACAGATTCACAGGGAAACAAACAAACAAACAAAAAAATGCTGGCAAAATGTGCTTCTTGTCAGTCAATCAGCCAGGCGTGTGGGTTCCCTGCGAAGTCTGCGGTGCAACACTTCCCCACTCTGCTCCCTTGGCAGAAAGAGTTGCAGGGTGT
Source organism: Phaethornis superciliosus (assembly GCA_023637945.1). NCBI lineage: Eukaryota > Metazoa > Chordata > Aves > Apodiformes > Trochilidae > Phaethornis > Phaethornis superciliosus. The sequence continues at coordinate 10,281,197 of JAJQWJ010000022.1, forward strand.
TGCTGTGAAATTGGGCAGCATATACTACCAACAGGGGAGAGGGACTCTCTGAATTAAAGGTTTTGCCCTGCTTGATTCGGTTTGATCCTCAGAAAAATAAATCTTCACCTGATATTATTAGGAAGCTGCAGTTGAGGGGAACAAACGGAATCCCTGCTCTTTGTTTTCTCTGCAGAGTGCTCAGTGAGCACCGGGGGCTGAGAGCCAGAGTATTAAAAACACAAAATTAGATTGGTTCCTTTTTAAAATATATATATACACACATATACACTTTATTATTGGCTCAGCACCCTACTGAAATACAGAGACAATGCTGAGCAACAACTGAGCAGCTCTGGAATTAAGTGCAGAAAGTAAACTCAATGAAGGAGTTTCCAATTTTCTTTCTAAAGTGTTGCCGTCAAAACAAATCCCAACCTCTACTCCCACCCCCCAGTTCCAGGTGAGTTTTGACTCCTTTCCACGCTGCCCATCCTTACAAGCAAAGTTAGGAACACCCGCTCTGCCTGCGGACGTGTCAGGGGACCGAGCCCTGCGAATCCCGTTGAAAAGCTGCAAGGAGCCGCGGGTTCCCAGCAGAAAAATCTGTAAATTTGACTCTACAGAAAAACCTGTACATCTGACTCCCATCCAGCCGCTCTCCTGCGTGCAGCTGCGCTTCCAGGCAAACCCATTAGCTTCCCCTCCCGCCTCCCCCTTCCGAAAAAAAACCCCAAACAAACCAAAAACCCCAAGAAACCCAAACCGATTTTTTTAAAAAAATGTTTATTATTATTTTCCACTTAAGGACTTTCGGAGCATTCGGGGGCTATGGGGAAAGTAGGCACAAGGCAGCCGAGGAGCCGAGCCCGGGCGGGAGCATCCCCTGCGCCCAGCCCGAAGCTGCCAACTCCGGCGAGGGGGGAAAAAAACCCCATAAATCCCCCCCTTCCCGTGGCACGGAGGGGACGGAGCTCCCCGGGAGGCTCGGGGGGGACACTCTGGTCTTTGGGAAGTGGGGACTGGGGGATTCTGCCGGCGCTACCCCCCCTTCTCTAACCTTCCCCCCCCACCCCTCTCCCACCCCCGGTGCTCGGCGGTTCGGGTCCTTACCGGAGAGCTCGGGTCCGTACCGGGAGGAGTTCGGGTCCGGAGCCGGGGGGGAGCTCGGAGCTGTGCGGGGCTCCCGGGGGAGCGCTGAACTTCGGGGCCGGGGGGAACCCCCTCCCACTGCCCCCCCCAGCTGCTGCGGGGCCGGCCCCAAGGGCAGATGGCCGGGGAAGCTTTGTGCAATCCCCGGCTCCCCTGGCAAGTTAATGCCGAGGCTGAAATCCCTTTTGCTCTCACTTTCAATCACAATCGGAGCTTTTATCTCCGTGCCTGATCCCGGCTGCGTAACTTCCTCTGTGCAGCTCTGGCACACAGCATCCCACCGGCCGGCAATGTGCTTCTTAAAGGTGCAGGGTGGAAAAGCCGGCGGGGAGGGGTGAGAGGAAAGGGAGGGAGGAGGGAAGGGAAGCACCCGAGGAAGAGGAGGCTGCCAGCCGGGAGCCTTCAGCCCCGCCGGCTCCGGGTTTCGGGCGGCTGCAGCATCCCCGCCGTCCCGATGCCTCCCGGTAGGTAAGGGCAGGCCGGGAGTGCCGCTCCTTAGGGGGTGGTTTTTCTTTTATTTATTTATTTTCTTCTCTAAGAGCTTAAAAAAATAAATCAAATCATGAGATCATGGAAAAAAAAAAAAAAAAAAAAAAAAAAAAAAAAAAAAAAAAAAAAAAAAAAAGCTGTAGTCACGAGGGTTTCCCCACACGTGTAAGTTCTCTGCGGTGTGCCCTGAATATTTTTGGGGAGGTTTCTGCTGGTGAAGATGCTGTAAATGAGACCGTGTGTGCATGCTGGGGGAAGAGGGGGTGGTTGGAATTAATAGGATAAACAAAGCAAGAATTCAGCAATGGGGAAATCAGATGGCTGTGAAATGCTTTGATAATGGTGGGAATGTGTTTTGGGGTTTAAGCAAAGCTTTTCTTTGGGAAGGTGTAGGGCTAGCATGCAGGGCTGGAAGGTGTGATAGTAACTTTTAGCACAGGGATGCAGAAGCTCTAAATGCTGCTTAGGTCAGCTCTCCTGTGCCCATGCTGAGGGTCTGAGGAAGCTCCAGCTATGGAGAGGGGGGATAAAACTGTGGCAGGTAAAGGTCCAGGTTTGCCCTGCAGCAGGCAGGTGCTGGAGGCAGGATCATTCCTGAGCAGTGACAAGTTTGTGACATGCACATGGAAAAACGACAGTCCATTTACAGAGAGGAAAACCATAGGACCCCCACTGCCCTCTAAGTAGACGACCACCGAAAAATGACTGTTCCTTCCTAACCAATAATTCAATAATTTCTAAGCCAGAAAGTGCATTGTCCAACTTGCATGTGGTTTGCAAGCTCATCGACTCAGTATTTTGTTATCTGGTTTCCTTTGGCCCATTGCTCTGAGGTCTCTATGTGGCTTCTCCCATCTAAGAGTCCCTGGAAAAGGCACGATCCATCCTGTCACTGGGCAGAGGTGATTTAGAGCTCCCCTGGGAAACGTTTCCCGTACACTGGAGCATAAGTGAGATTTATGAAATGCCAGCATGCAGCTTGACTCTTGCCCAGCCTGGTTGCTACTCTGATGCACAGGGTGGGCTTTACCTAAACGACTATTTTTGTGCCTTGATTCCCACTCCTCTGGTCAGGGCACAAAACGACACGTGGTAATTTTTTCTGTAAGCACTTGTTTTGGGGCAGTAGTATTACTTAAGTGAGAGCACTGGCTAGGAATTCAGGGCTAGCTAAATATTCCTGGATTTCACTTTGTGCCTTTAGGTCTTCTCTGTAGTAATGACTCTCCTGGAAATTCCCCATGTCTCACTTATTACTCCTTTATTGGTTATTATGGTACAGTAACAGGATAAAAAGGAGTTGGTATTTCATTTTCATTCCCCCTAATAGCCACGGCAAAGACCAAGTGGTGTGCTGATTATTGACATCAGAGTTAAGTGATATGCACGCATCATTAGGTTTCAATTGGAAAGAATAACAGCACAGTATGAGTCGTCACACTTCTAAACGATGTGGCATTTAAAGAAAAACCAAAGTCCTTCCCCTCAGCCCTGGGAGCTCAAAAAGATCACAAGCCAGAAGCCAGACTTGTACAGGCACAGGTAAAAGGCGCCAGCTCAGGGCAAAGCCCCAGAATTAACTAAGCAGCATAACACCCTGGAGAGATGGGCAGCAGCTGCCTGGCTCCTCCAAGGTTACACAGCGATTAAGGAGATTCAGGAACAAGCTCAGGGGGTGGGAAAGCACGCTGTTCCCATTCCCGGGGTAAACAGGCAGGTTTGGCTCTGAGGGTCATTGTGCTGGGATGGAGGGTGATGCTTGGGGCCACTCCCAGACACGGGAGCCCAAAGGAAGCGACTGCAAAGCAGCCAGTGGGGCTGCTGTCAAGGGCAAAAATGGGGAATGGGGAAGAGTTCCAGCAAACATTTCGTTTTAGACCACTCTTCTTCTGCCCAAGAACGTTTTGCATATATTTAATGATGGGTATTGTTTCCTTCTGGGTGAAATTTCTGCAAGCATCAAAATGGAGGGGTTCTTCCTATCTTCTCATGCAAGGAGAATGTGGTTGAAAATCAATGGGTCTGTACTGAGATTTAATTATTACAGCGTAGGCATGGGTGGAGAATAAGGCCCTTAATATTTAATACGCCCTCAGCTCCCAGAGGGATCCCCAGGGCTCAAGGGCCAAATGTAAACCCATTATAAGCAGGTGTAATCCTATTGACATATTCAGACTCGCACCTTTTTATGCTATGGCTATATTTGGCTCCCTAAATCTACATGGCAAATGGTGCTGCTGACATGCACGGGAGAAGAGGGAAGTGTTTTCCTGCCTTGGGATGCTAGAGGATAGACTGAAACAACAGAAGGCAGTCGTGACACCTCCAGTCCCCATTCCCAGTGGCAATGCACGTGCTAACACTTGAGCTGAGTTGAGTCCGTGGAGAGGGACCCGAGACAACTGCCAGAATAATAACCAGGCTTATAAAGGATCTTTCATTTAAGGATACATATTGCTGTATCACCTCTAGGAGCAAGACATTCTCTTTATATTCCTTATCTAGCACTGCGCGGCCAAGGATGTCAAAGTGCCTCCTGCGAGTGAGTAAGCATTTTATTAGGTGGAAACACAAGGCTCTGAGTGCAGGAGCTGGTGACAGACCCCTCTGCCAGGGAGGGTCTCAGGGAGTATTAAAAAGCACAGCCCAGTCTGACCCCTTGTTCCACCAGTGACTTTCTCTGTCTTGCTGAGACCTCCGGGGAGAAGTTTGCAGAGGAAAAGGGAGAAAATGACTGAAGTTGCTTTTATTGTAGGGATGATGGAGGGGAAGGCTGCTTGAACCTTGCACTTAGCAGGGGAGATGTGTCTCATCTCACCACCCTTGCACTGTCCTTTTGTTCGTAGCAAGCTGGACGTGGAGAAAGGTTCCAGCTTGATCAGAATGGGGAGGTTTGTTCTTCCCAGTTCCTCCCGCCTGCTGCAGAGGCAAAATCCCTGAGTTTTAAAAGGAAGGGAGACGTAATATTTTGTTAGTTAGCAGAAATGCTGGAAAACCCACACAAAGCCTGAGAAATTGAGCAACAGACAGCTTTGGTACACGCAGTCCAGGAGGGTGGGTGGGGGATATTTATTTTCTTGCCCTTCCCTCATGCTGCTGCTCTCACCTCAGGGCCCCACTTGTAGATGCAACTGGTCCCCTGCTCTCAGGCACACACATACCCTGGGGAGCAGGAGAGAGAAGAGCAGAATGCTTCCAGTCTTGGAGTACTTTACATTTTTTCTTTTTCTTTTCTTGGTTTTTTGTTTTTTTTTTTTAATTTTTTTTTAAATTTTTTTTCCTCTTTCCTTTGTGAAAGCTACCAGGGAGATGGCAGGGAGCATCTGCTCTGGGAGGGGAGGCTTCTCCTTGGCTTTCTGCCTCACACTCTTCTGCACAAGACCTCGGATGCATTTTCTGCAGCTCAGATGGTTTTCCAGGGCCCTTGTTGAATTTTGCCCTCCCTGATTAGATAACCAAAGGAGCAGTGACTGTACTCTCTAGAGAGAAGATGCTGTCTCTTTCCTGCCAGAAGGACAGCTGGAGGGAGGGTGGGATTTTCAGCATGCAAGCACTTAGCCAGATCAAGGAAATGGGATGCAAAGCAGTTTAGGCTAGGAAAGGTTGCTGTGCAGGGAAACATGAGGCTGCTGTTCTGTTTGGGAGGTAACGCTTCTCAAAATGCTTCTGCTTGCCAAATAGCAAGCTTTAACCAAGGCTGGTCATTGCCTCTGTAAGGGAAACAAGCATGACAAATCAGAAGAAAAAAAATCAAAACAAAACAAAAAAAAACCCCACCCCCCAAAAAAAAAACCCCAAATCCAACATCATTGGCTTTGCTGAAAGAAATTTTGCTCATTTAAAGATTATTGATGCTCATTAACCCCAGCAGAGAAGGGCTGGGTGACTAGGAGTACTTCACCTTGACAAGAGGAAAATATATTGCTTTCTGTTTCCTTGTCTTTTGCCTTGTCTTTTGTTTCATAAATCAAATCAGAGCTTAGCCAAGTGAATCAGCTCAGGAAGCATTTGAGATTTATTTGATTTTGGGGAAGGTAGAGCTTTCCTTATTTTTACTAGCTGTGGGGGAGTAAGTATGGATAAAAACAGGAGGACTGTCTAAAGGAGAGATCTATAATTAACAACCCCTCAGAAGGGGAACTTTCCTTTTAACTTACTATTAAAATGGAAGTGTTTGAGAATATACAGTTTTGGCTCTGGGGATCTCCTCCGTATCCTTGACTGAGCCCTGTGAATTCCTCTGATCCCTGCCTGGGCGGGTGCTTTTGCTTTAAAAACAACTCCAGCCACCCCATGGCAGGCTCACCTTAACCCATGAATGAATTCCCATGGGAAGCCCCAGTTTGTCCCCCTGGACACACTTGGGACAGGCAGTAATGAGGAGAGGAGCTCCCTCCTCAGCTCCTCAGCAGCCCCAAGCCTCATTGGGGGAGATGCCTTCCACAAACACTTCTTAACCTGAGGAAGGAACGTGTCACTTCTAATGGAGCTGACAGCAGCAGGGTGGGTTTTTAGGTTAGTGGTTGAAGAACACACTTGTAATGAGTGAAGTAATTGAATAAATGCTGACAATTTGATATGGAAAATGCATAATCAGCTAGCTGGGGAAGGTTGACTTGTTCTTTTTTCCCCTCTTTCCCTAGTACTGGGATAAACACGTTTCTTCTCTTCCAAGCAGGTGATGTGTGCAGCAGCACAAAGCCAGCAGACACTTGCACATGCTTCTCTCCCAGGCACATGTGCTGATTGCCACACAATTGACCCAGTTATGCTAATAGGCTATTTTCATCTCCACAAGTTAATACAGATATAATCAAGCTCAACACTTAATGTCTTCTTGAGCCACATGCTGTTGAACATTCACTTCAGCAGAGCCACTGGCTGCAGCCCTGGGGACAGTAGCTGTGCCTGTCCAGGAGAGAAAGGTGGCAGTTCCTTGGGTAGGTGCAAGTGAGGCCACACCAAGTCACACTGAGAGCTGATCATGAGTGAATAACTGGGAGTCCAATGGGCTTTCCAGATCCCAAACATAGATAATAAATTGTGGGTGGAGATGGTGGAGCTGACATATTCCAGTGCAGTGAGTTGTCTTATCCAACCACCATCTCAGCTTTATGCAGGTGGAAACTCAGTGAGTTTTTTGTCATCAAGCCCCCAGTTTTAGGCTGACAATGGGAACAGCATCATCTATGTAATGTATGTTGGAAGCAATGAATAGAGAGCTGAGCTCACTGATCTATTTGCATATTGAAGATATGGTAAAAAACCCTCTTTTCTTGCTTACTCTCCTGCCTACTCAAATATCTATAAAGCAGGGAGGAGAATATGGGCCCTCTTTGTCCTTCAGATCCCAGTGCCCTTGAATAATGAGTGATTGCTCAAGCCAGCCTTCTGAGATGATTGTGAGACTCAGAACTACAGTGGCAGAAGCTTTCCATACCTGCAGGCTGATGGACAAAAGTCAGCTCCTGCTCATCGAGACAGGTACTTTGACTTTATGTCTTGAGGACACCTTCTCCACTCCACAGGGGAATCAGCACTTGCATACCCAGGGCACAGAGGTTTGAGCTTCCAACTGTTAAATCAATTACAGCATGCTCCCCCCAAACTATTAGCATGGAATGGCACACATCCACGGGAGACACAAGCTAAGGACACAGGGGCCCACAAGAACAACGAGCCACAGGAGCCTTCCTTTTTTGATATCCTTTTGGATAGTGCTGAAAGAATTGTTTATTACAGAAAAAGTGAAACAGCAGCACGTAGCAGTTCCTCCCTATCCTGTGACTGTATTCAAGGCTGAGCTGAAGTTTTGGCTTGTGTCTTCGTTCAGCAGCCCTGCATTATCTTCTTTTTAACTGGAACAGGGAGTTTTCCTCTAGGTTATAGTGATCTTAAGCAGCAGAAGTGAGATCCAGATCAGGCTTTAAGGGCTGGAATTCACATGCTTTTTCTTACGCTTCTGGTATTAATTTCATATGCAGTGGAAAAGTAATATCCTGTCTGTCACCAGAGAGGAGAGATGTGCGTGCGTGTATACGCACAGGCAACGCTAACTGTGGAGCTTCTTCACTCAAGTTTTGTTGTTGTGGAAATTTCTAAATTAAAATGAAAATCAGCTGCAGGGATGATGGCGGTGAACTACCAAGAAGGCAAAAGCATGAGATGTTTTCTCTTGTTTTTGTAAGTTGTGGTCTTTGTGTGTAAGAGTGGATTGCATGGCAACTGCGTTCACACTTCTCTTTAATAAAAGCTCCTAGCAGATGGACCCACTATTAACGTGTATCCCCCAGATCTGCATATTTCATATCCATGCCAAGATGGCAGTAAGCACACATGGGAGGAACAAGGCTGATGTAAACACAATTGCACCAGATTAATGTAGTGATCAAAGAGTATTGTCCTAGCACCCCCGTTAGGAATCCAGTTAAAATTAGTTATTAATATTGTTAGACTCCTACTGGAGACAAGTTAAGGTCTGCCAAATACAGGCAGACAAGGCTCTTAGGTACTACAAGCTGATGAATATACTCTGAACCCCTGAGAGAAAGGGCTAAGAAACAGCATTTGCATCCAACCTATGAATGATCCAATACTGGAAATGTGCAGAGCTCAAGGTTTGGTCCAGCATGTGGTGTCATTAAGGCTGTCTTGAAATTCAGACCTGATCCAAGACCTGTACCAGAGTTTCTCAGAATTCAAGTGCAATCACATCGAGGCAGAAGACGAGCCTATCTGTACATTATTAAGCATTACAAAGTGGTATTCTGCAGCCCAAAATATATTTGACCCTGTTTTTCTAGCCCATTAATCAGGTGCTGCTCTGCACATACTGAATAGGATCAAACATTAGGAAATGTGTATGAATGAGCATTGTTGTGACTGCAAAAATTAAACACAGCAGGTTTTAAAAACACGAGATCTCAAAAAGGAAAGCTTGATTATTTGCTATGTATCTGGTGCCAGATTCAGAGGGAATTTTAAGTGAATCTTAGGTAGTCTGTGCTTGAGTCATTGACACCTTCTTCCAGCTCCCTTCATCGTGTAAATTACGCCGGCTTCCACCTATCTTGAGTCTGACCCCCTGCCCCAAGGATACTAATGAAATCATGTCACACCAGTTAATGCCATTTCAAGGATGCTGCTTGGGGTGTACAAAGCTCCAACCCAGGCATGACATCCCAGCACTGTGATCTGCAGCTCTCAGTGACAATAAACTGCAGGACCACTTGTGCAGTGGTATTTCCAGTGTTTTGGGACAGGCTAAAGTCCTTTTAGAATGCTGGGAGTTTTGTCCCATGCTTCAGCAGGGATGGAATTTTGCTTTCGAGATATTAAAGCAAGGTGTGGAGTTGGCATAAGGTACACAGTAGCCCCACAAGCCATGGTTTTGTCAAGAATAACTCATGTCAAACCAATCTGATTTTCCTGTGACAGGGCAGCAGGTCTCCAGAGGGGAGAAGCTGGAGATGTGATACATCTTGACTGCAGAAAGGTTTTTGACACTTTCATGCTGCATTCCCAGGAGCAAGGTGGGGGAATATGATCTAGGAGAAACACTGTGAGGTACCAAAGTGGCTGGGGAAGCAGACTGAAAAGCTACCAGCTGTTTATTGTCAAAGTGGAAGGATGGCTTGAGTCTGGCACTGCAGGGGTCTGTGCAGGGTCTGGTATTACTCAATATTTTCCTCAGTGACTTGGGTAATGGAATATGGAGTAGAGTTATTTCATCTGCTGACAATACCAAGCTGAGAGGGGCTACAAGTGCTCTCAGAGAGCAGAAGAAAGATTCAAAAATCTTCACAAACTGAAGGAACAGTTTCCACAGGCTGGAAACAATAGAGCAATGTTTGGAAAGGACAAAAGCAAAGCAGAATATACGAGAACTGTTGAAGTGTGTATCAGGAACTGGCTGTGTAGGCAGCATTTCTAAGGAAAAGGAGTAATATGGTGGGCAGGAAATTAACCCTGAGCCAACTGTGGTATCCTGGAGTGAGGAAAGCAAAGCTGGCATCAGGGTATGTCAAGTCAGTTGGTACCCTGCTCCCATCGGCACTGAGGGTTGTGGGGGGTGGTAGTTTGGGTGATCGGACTTCCAGAAAAAGATGGAAAACTGAAATATTGGTCAGAGTTCTAGAAAACAAACCTAGTGAGAAGAAAAGGACCATGTTTGATTGCTTAGGGCTGACAGAGATACAGTAATTTTCTCCCACAATGTAAAAGATGCTGCAAAACTGTTGCCCACATCCACCAGGGTAGGGCAGAAGTAGTGGGCTTAAGCTGCAGCAAATGCAATTTGGATTAGGCTTCGGGGAAATTGTTCCCTCAGTAAGAATAGCTGACACCCAGAAAAGACCGGCTGAGGAGCTTGAGGAATCTCCTTAAAAACTGGCAGAGATGAAGACATTAGCGAAATTTCTGTCAAGACTGATTCAGGCAGGGTTGATTCTGCCCTGGGGGACGGATGTGGACGAGGTGACCTCTCACAATCCCTTTCCCACATATTCTCTGTGCTTCTATGTGTGTTTCACGTGGCTGTGATGTTGTGAGAGCTTGATTCTGCAAATTGGATAAACATTTTACATTTAAATTGGAAAGTTTTGTTTACTTGTCGGTCTGTTGTTGTCTCAGTTTAAATCTTACTAATTTAAGTTGAATACTGAATTATAAATTACAGTGATGGATGTATGGGGAGTATCTGAGGAGGCAGATACTGAAATCCATTAATCTATTGATCACATTGATTGGAGTGTTTCATTTGGAATAGCATGTTGCTATTTTAAAATACATTTTTAAAGTCTCTTTTAAAAAACAGCCTTGTTTTATCGCAGTGCAAGAGTTCTCCTGCCCTCCAATAGGTGTGTCTCCTTCAGCAGGCACACAGGAAAAACTGATGTTGGTGGATACAGGAGACACAGGATGCACCCTTGTGCTGCCACAAGGAAAGGAAACCATCAGGTTTTGTAAATGAAGTCAGGCAGCGGTCTGGCTGCCAATTAATGAACACATTAGTGTTAAGTGGTAGCTTTAAAACAAGTTCCCAAATTCACATGATGCTTCTTGCTCCCCTTTCCTCCCAGCATTAAGCCGACTGCTCATTTACTGGAGCCAGAGCCCCTCGGGCAGGGGGATGCAGGCAGCGAGCAAGGATCCTGAGCTGCAAGGGGAGGGAGGGATGGGGCAGAGGCAGAGTGCAGCAGGGTGCAGCAGGTGCAGCAAGGTGCAGCAGGGGTGCAGGAGGGTGCAGCAGGGTGCAGGAGGGTGCAGCAGGGTGCAGCAGGGGTGCAGCAGGGGTGCAGCAGGTGTAGCAGGGTGCAGCAGGGTGCAGCAGGGTGCAGCAGGGTGCAGGAGGGTGCAGCAGAGTGCAGCAGGGTGCAGGGTGCAGCAGGGTGCAGGAGGGTGCAGCAGGGTGCAGCAGGTGCAGCAGGGGTGCAGCAGGTGTAGCAGGGTGCAGCAGGGTGCAGGAGGGTGCAGCAGGGTGCAGCAGGGTGCAGCAGGGGTGCAGCAGGGTGCAGCAGGGTGCAGCAGGGGTGCAGCAGGTGTAGCAGGGTGCAGCAGGGTGCAGGAGGGTGCAGCAGGGTGCAGGAGGGTGCAGCAGGGTGCAGCAGGTGCAGCAGGGTGCAGCAGGGTGCAGGAGGGTGCAGCTCCACTCCATCGTTTGGTCAGGACCCAGGGTTAGCGCTGATTTTGCAGGGAGCGCCAAGCGAGCTTTAATGCCCGCAAAGAGCGAAGCCTTCGGTCGGTGCTCGGGAGCGCAGTGCCCTCTAGTACCGCGCTGCGGCACCGGCACCGACACCGGCACCGACACCGACACCGGCACCGACACCGACACCGGCCCCGGCAGCGTCCCGCTGGTACCGCGCAGGGCAGTGCTGGCTGCAGCCACTTGTTCTGCCAAGGAAAGCAGAGCCTGACTTCTGTCCTTCTGCATTCCCCCCCTGATCCGGGAGAAAAAATGCCCGTAGTGATAAAACGGACACGGGTATCAAAATGCACGGGAAGCAACAGAACCAGAGGACATGGGACTCAAGTTGTCCCAGGGGAGGTTTGTATTTGATATTTGAAGAAATTTTTTCACTGACAGGGTTATTAAACACTGGAATGGGCTGCTCAGGGAGGTGGTTGAATCACCATCCCTGGAAGTTTTTCAGGCCAGGCTGGAGAGGGCTCTGAGCAACCTGATGGAGTGGGAGGTGTCCCTGCCCATGGCAAGGGGGCTGGAACTGGAGGAGCTGAAAGGTCCCTTCCAACCCTGAAAATTCTATGATTCTATGGTTCTAGGTGTTCAAAAGACCTGTAGATATCATAGAATCATAGAATCAGTTGGGTTGGAAGGGACCTCAGAGATCATCAAGTCCAACCCTTGATCCACTCCCCCTGTGGTTCCCAGCCCATGGCACTGAGTGCCACATCCAGGCTCTTTTGAAATCTCTCCAGGGATGGAGAATCCACTACTTCCCTGGGCAGCCCATTCCAATGGCTGATCACCCTCTCCATGAAGAAATTCTTTCTAATATCCAACCTAAACTTCCCCTTAAGTCCATGCCCTCTTGTCTTGTTGAAAGTTGCCTGGGAAAAGAGCCCAACCCTCCCCCTGGCTCCAGCCTCCTTTCAGGGAGTTGTAGAGAGTGATGAGGTCTCCCCTGAGCCTCCTCTTCTCCAGGCTGAACACCCCCAGCTCCCTCAGCCTCTCCTCATAGGGTCTGTGCTGCTTACAAGTATGATTTAGCACTGGGCTGAGTAAAATTGGTTTAACAGTTGGAGTAAATGACTTCAACGTGTTTTCCAAGCAGAATGATTCTGTAATTCTGTAACAAGATAAATATGCACGTGAAGATACAAAGCCACGCTCTGCTTAGGGCTTGCAGGGACCAAGTTGCTCGCAAGAATGATACTCAATAATTTGTGGCAATTTGGCAAAGTGATCATAATACTAATTTCCCTTTAAACAGTACTTTGCAGTTGTTGCTGCATAACCTCTAACTAGCAAAATGCACACTGGTGAAGGAGAGAGAAGGACAAAGGAGAAAAACCTGAGTCATATGAAACCCATTAGACATTACCCGGGACCACATCCTAGCCAGCTGAGGTTACTTAATGCAAGGACTTCTCAGAGTTGTCACCTTCAGCCTCCCATGGTTTTCTCCCTGGAGCAGATGCAGGAACATTCCTCAGTGGAATAGTATGTGGCACCTGCCGTGAGTGTGGGCATATTTATAAAGCACCTCTAAAGATTTCCAGCTGCTGAAGGAGTTTTCAGAGGCTCCCTGTCTGAGCAGGAGCTGATGGTGTGCAGTGTTACTGCTGCTCTGAACGGTGCTGTGAGGAGATCTTCAACTCCTCCCGTTCCATACCCAGGAGTTCTTCACCATAAAACCCTTTCCACGGGAGTTGAACTGACACCGATCTGTAAGAAAAGCTGCCCAGATCATTGGTATTCTAAGAAATCATGCCACTTCCTGGCAGTGAATTTGTTGGTTGGTTCAGGTGATGCCCATGTTGCCCAGAGATTTTTCTTATGGGGACATCTTCTTAATTTGTTAATTCCTGTAGGTGCAATCAATCTGTTGGTATATGGAAATTATGAAGTTACATTAACAAAGCAGATGTAGAAAATAATTTTCAGATTTTTCACATCTCTTTATGTGGCTGCTGGTGAGATTTTCATGGGCAGAAACTTGCATACAGTACCCCACCATGAGTGTCAGAGGAGTTCTTCCCTTAGAGATACATAATCACAGGAGTAAGCTTCCTGTCAAACTAGGCATCATCTCCTAGTACATCAGTGCCTGGGTTATGAGACACCTGAGCTGCCCTTTCTTCACTGCACAGCAGAGACCAATACCTTGTTAATAACAACCACTGTTATTTTTTATGCAGACAAATAATTCCTCCTGCTTTTAAACCCTCTAAATTAAAACATTACATGGGGATAACCTACATCCCAAACAAGTGTCATCATGTCCCCCAACCCATAGCGTGGCAACAATTCCTGAAGCACAAGATGGAAACATTGCATCTGGCTAGATTCTTTCCCACCAAAATATTTTCCTGTCCTCTCATGTACTATGCATTCAGTGTAAATACTTAACTTTCACTATTGCCAATGAGATTTCTGCACATGAACCCACAAGACTCTGAAATAAGAGGTCTAGAGCCTTTCTGCTATAAATTTGACCTCCTGCATCTAGTGGGCTAGAAATGAAGAGCTATCTCATTGCATATGCAATATGTAAGTAGATTGACAAGTATGTCTCTTTACAACTTACATGCCAGCTCTGAATAGATGGATTGAGGGTCTTGAAAGACATGCTACACATCTCTGCATCAACGTTTGTAAAAACTTCAGTAAGTATCTTAAATTCCTTGCACAGCAGTACAAGCAACTGCCTCAGCTTCTCAAGGGCACTATACCTTTGATAATGAATATATTTAAACAAAAGGGGGAAAAAAAAGCCCTTTGAGTGTAATAGGATGCAGCTTTTTGCTTTCATATTTCATGGCACACGAAGGTTCATCATTCATTGAAAATAAGATGTAGACCATCAGTAACATCCTATCAAGATTTAATTTTAAGAATAAAATGTCTTTCCAGTAATATTATAAGAAACTGCTTTTCTTAGACAAAACCCTTGTGTTCAAGGTGTGTTGCAGTATTTTCCATTCTGTTTTCTCCCTTTTGCTGTGCTCTTTCTTACAGCTTGTTTTGCCAGCTGAGAAACTTCTTTTGCAAATCCATTTTCTCCCTTATATTTAAAAATTATATGCTCCATTTGGGCAAATTTCCATAAGCCTTCAGGACTTCAGATTTACTGTTACTCCTCACTGGCGACAGATAAACTCACTCATTTAGAGTTCAACCTTCAAGAGAGAATTTTGAGAGAAGCAGAATCCAGTCAAGGAATTCCTGGGGTCAGCTAATGAGCAAACAACCCCTCAGTTGTATATCCTCCCTCTTTCATGAGCTGAACTCACTCTACATGAGCAACATCTCCAGATGTCACAGGACATCTTCACTGCAGTGGAAGGACTCAGGTGTGTGCTGCCCTACGGGTGTTTCTGACCAAGCCCCACAGGAGGTATCAGTAACCTGATGGGAATGAAGCAACTGAGTGTCAAACCCCAGGCACAGGCACCCAAGGAAAGGGGGTTAAAAGTGACACTTTTTAACCAACTGGTGCCAAACAGTGCTGAGGACTTTGAGGCTTAAAAATGGCAAACAACATTTTCTAGCCATAGCAAGAAAACAGGAAAACTGTAATCTGTTTCCAAGGAAGTTCTTTCACCTCGAGTACTTCTCTGACATCAGCTAAATTCTGCAATGGATGCATTCCCAGAGGATGAAGATGAGACCATCAAATCCATGGGCTGCACCCGCCTCACCTTGCAGTGTGATACTTGCAGCTCTCAAAAATTAAGACTACTGCTGGGTCAGTGTCTTGAGGACAGATCTCGCTGGAAACCTTTTGTGCTGCAAAATGTTGTTTGGGTGGCTCAGGAGCTGTGTTTCCTTAGAATCAATACTGGATGAATGCAGCAGTGTTAGATTGGAGGCCCCAAGCTCTGGGAGATGCTAGCTGTAAAATGAGATAGGGAACTGAAGTGCACTTGTAATACCTACTTGTAATATTTTAACAATTCAGCAACAACTTTGTAAGGCAGGTTATTAGCTGGACTGTGTGAAGCAATTCTAGCCAGAGAAGCTGAATTCTCTCACTATGAACCTTGCCCCTGGATTTTTATTCCTGCATAATATTCCTGAGTCAAGTTGTTGCATAGTGTTGCTTTGCATTATTAAACTCCCACAATTTTCCACTCCAGAAGTGAGTGCATTTGGATTTAGGTGAATGTCAGGTGGAAAGGTTAATCTGCAAAAATGCTGTATAAGAGCAAACTATTAATTACTACTTTTGTATTTTTAAGCTGAGAACCCATGGCTGCAGGGATAAAGCTGCTGCTTTGGTTCACTCATATTCTCCCTGTGTAAGAACAACTTGCTCTCCCCCTTTTCTCCCCTTTTCCCCCCTTTTTCCCCCTTTTCCCCCCTTTTTCCCTCTTTTCCCCCCTTTTCCCCTGCTCCCCCTTCTCCCCTTTTCCCCCTTCTCCCCTTTTCCCCCTTCTCCCCTTCTCCCCTTTCCCCCTTCCCCCTTCCCCCTTTTCCCCCTTTTCCCCTTTTTCCCCCTTTTCCCCCTTTTCCCCTTTTTCCCCTTTTTCCCTTTTTTCCCTTTCTTTTTCCTCCTCAAAACGCAGTGGTCTGATTGTTTATCCTTTTTCTCATTGTGAATAGTCTTCTAAACACTGAAAGATGGATTGGGAGTTTGTTTAGAAGATTAGCATCTCTTCTTAGATCTGGTCCCTATCTGTATTCACATCTATGAATCCATACAAAGAATCCTGAAGAGTAATATATAACCTGGTGATGCAACAATCCAGGAAACAAAAAATACCCCATTAAGAGTACAAAGCTAATCAATACTAATAGCAAAGACTAAGATTTTAAAAGCCTCTCAATGAAGCCAAGCACAATCTTACCCAGTCAGTCAATGAAAAATGAAATGTGGCTGGGGGGAGGCTTGGGGGGCAAGTCAGAGAGAGAGCAGAGCCTCTTTTAGGAGAGCCTCAGATGGGTGAGTTCCCCAGGATGGTACAGCATGTCCTGCTTGCAGCTGGGAGAGGAACAGCAGTGCTTGAAGGGTGAAATGCTGACAGCACAAGGCAGAGCCCAGTCTGGTTAGTGCCTCCTCTCTCTTCTTCCTTGACTCCTCCAGGTGCAGTTAGGATCTGAGCAGCAGGATTCACAGACCTCCTGCCAGTGCATCTGTGCTCATCCTTCCTCTTCTGCTCCTAGGTTTTGGAGGTATTGTGGTTTCGTTCCCTACCTGGCAATAACTCACCCAGGAAACTGGCAGAATAAAGTGGTTTCTTCTCATTGCTCATCTCCACCACAGCAGTTCTGGATTTGGTATTTCCTGGTAACAGAAAGGACACTTCACAGTCTGATATTTTTACTATATTTTTTTTGGTTTGGGTTCCAAAATTCTTTGACCTCTTTCCTGGCCCCTTCTTGATCTAGATTCAGCTCTTTGGTACTTTTCCTGTACAAGTTCCCTTTCATGTCCTTGAAAGTTCATCTGATATTCCCAAAACACAAACACTGAAGACTTTTCCTTCATCAGAGCCATGCTGGTCCTCCACTCAGCCTGTCACAGTGCCCCATCCCTCCTGCATCTCCTACCCCCTATGATCACAGTTTAGATTGTATGGATTTTTTTTATGGGTAACATCTCTAAAATGCAGCTTCTGATATCCATTCACATCAACAAAATCCAGGCCCAGAGTTAATCTTGTTTGTATTTCTGTGTGTTGGTAACACCAACATCTCCTGCCTCTCACCCCAGCCCTGCCAGGCAGCTGCTGGCCCTGTGACCCACAACAGTCTTCCCTCAGCAGGCAAGCTGATGGACAGAAAAGACATCAGTGTCCTCCAGCAGGGATGGGCTTCCAAACACAGCCACCACCTCAGCCAGCCCATATGCAACCCGGGGAGATGTTGCAAGCAAATCTTCAGCTCTCAGAGACAAACTAAGAGGACTGAGCATCACTTCACCCCATGTTTCTGTGGTGCAGGGCAGAGCAGAGCCCAGATCTAGGGGCACAGGCACTACAGGATCAGCACTGATAAGGTAAAATGGCATCTAAAGCTTCCACCCTCTGCATCAGCACTGGGACCTGGCCATGAGCCTCCTGCAATGAGGAGGAAGGTTGCTCAGCTGCTGTAACTCTGCCAGTCCTTGGCCCCTCTGCTGAAAGTGCTACAAAGGCAAAAAAATCACTCCAGCCAGGACTGAAGGAAGCAGCAGTGCTCTGGAGCTGTGCTGGGATCGTTAGGGTGGTTAATATTCAGCAGGCATATCACTAAAAAGAGTGCAAGCTATGGGGGAAAAAAAACCCAACAAAAAACCCAACAAATCCCAACAGTGCACGTAAGTCTTTCTATCAGAGATATTAACAGTGATGGTGGTTTTTGTACAACAGGCAACAAGTATCCATCAAGAGCAGAACCACTGCTTTGCCACATCTCACTAAGGTCATCGTGCAGCTGTTGTGAAAACAGTCCTAAATAGCAAGGGCTGTATATGAACCCATGAATTAGAGATTAAATCCTTCTTACTGCTTTACTGGTCCTTTGAAGATCTCTGCTCTTCTTTGGCATAAAGTATTCCAGTCAAGCTGACATCGTGGCTTTGGTTAGAGGTCCAAAATAAGTAGTGTTAAACAGGACCCCAGCCTGCAGGCACACATAGATGTACGTTTTGAAAGAAATCTCAATTAATTAAAAAAACCCCATAAGTCAGAACTCAAGGAACTCTTTGAAAAGGCCCTCAACTGGAGATAAAAGCTGGCTGTCATCAGAAATGCAATGTCTCTGCAAAAGGAATTTTCAATGTATATAGAGACTCTGTAGTCCAAAATGTGTTATCAGGCAGAAAGACCAAATCCCTATAAAGGGCCACTTCTTGCTATAATGCAGGTCATTTCTATAACAGAGTCAGCTCTGATATAGGACTATTGCTGCACTGCAAGCTGTAATAAATATTAATGTGTCAAAATGTACACCACCTCTATTTTAGGATGGAGGCAAGAGACAGCCCTGCAGAGGATGAGTTGCAGCTCTGCCAGGGAGCTGGTGCATTCCCAGGGCTTTAGGTAAGGAATTGTTATCTTTGCAGTGATCACACCCTGCATTTCTCTAAAGAATCACGAAAAATTCTGTTTTACTTGAGAAGAAAGGCATGAAATCTGTTTGAGCTTAGGGCTATGCCTTGAGGGAGGGAAATTTGCTCTTCATACTGTGTTCATTGAAAACTGGCCCTCATGCCAGTCCAGAATTTTGTAGTGCAAGCCCCCAAGGTCATTCCTTACCAGCTGACAAGTTGTGTGTTAAAAGCCCAACATATACCAACTTTGCAAAGACACTGATGTTTATATTGCATTTGTTTCTTATAGTGCAACTACTCAAAAAAAAAAAAAAAAAAAAAAAGTCCTGTGTCTGTGTATATAACTTATAAAGTGATCCTTTCATTTTCTTCCCTGCACCATGACACTGTATTAAATACCTTACCCAAGGACATGTCCATGAGCAATATTACAAGACCAAACACTGGGATGTATGCTTGTCTTTAGACTTAATATTGTTCTAAACATAGGATAGAAATGTAAATAAATATTACACTAAGTATTTATGTTTACTATCCCATGCAACATTAGTTTATAAAATATTTACTAGCCTACTTACCTGTGCTCTTGTGGCCATAGCCACATAACTACTTATGCTACAGAGTGTTTCTGTGGTTGATTAAAATGTGTTTGTGTGTATATCTGCAATATTTGCAGGCCTAGTTAAACAGCCACTGACAGAAGTGAGCAGTGAATGCTATTCCTTTAAGAAAATGAAGGTTCTTGTTACAGATTCTGCAACATCCCTTATATGAAGCTCTTATTGGCATCCTGCTAGGTACCAGTGGGGCAGGAGGTCATTTTTAAAGTGTTGGGTTGCCACACATAGTGTTACTCTGTGAAAAAAAAAAAAAAAAAAAAGAAAAGAAAAAAAAAAAAAAGGAAAAGCAGTCTGCCTTTATAAAGAGCCTTGAACACCAATTTCAGCTCAGAACACATTGCTGAAAATAAGCTAGTTTCCTTTCACAGAAATGTGTGTTTCTCTCCAGGGATAATCCTGTTTGGTAAGGAGACGGGAGAAAATAGGAAGCTTATCCCAATGTTTTCTTCAGCAGAAAATGGGATAACATTGAGGATGGGATGATAGTCCCAGAGACTGAACCATAAAGGGGATTATATACTTCCACTGCAGGAAGAGTCAGGCAGCATTTAGTGTTTATTCCATCCTTGCTGAACTTCCTGCTTTACAAGCAAACACTGTTGCTACTGTTCACTCAATTTACATTCCAGCAGGAGCAATTTGCCTGCAATTAGTCAGCAAGGAAACTCAGATCTTGGGCAATCTCAGGTGGCAGCAATCACAGTTCCCACTCCCCTTGTTCTCTCTTAAGCAAAGTTTGGTGGTTGTGTGATGGAAAAGCACTGCTCTTGCCAACAGCAGATGACCAACCCTAGTTTTTGAGAAGTCATCCTGCAAGACTCCCAACAGAAAGAACAGCTTTGCTTCAAATTTAATGGTAAAAAAGGTACTTTGAAACCTCATTGATAGCTAAGTTATTCGCAGAAATACAAGAATGAGGAAGCCTTTGCTTTTTATGGTAGATTCTAAGCAAATTGATGCCATTGCAATTTCATTAATTTAAAGGAAATTAGCTTTTCTGGGTCAAATTATAACCTGACAGGAGGTTGTTACGCTGGACAAAATCTGGCCAACCACTCTGCAACCACATAGTATCAGGCAGCAGGGCAGAGGGAGATGAAATTTTTAGGGAGAGACTGCAATGAACATGGAAAAAAAAAAAAAGACCTCAAAAGAAAGCCATTAAGTGCTTTTTCATCCTAAGTTCATTGTGAAGGGTGGTTGGGAAAAGAGGTAATATGAGACTTTCTTATTGAAAAAAAAATATTGATTGTTAGGAATCAATAGCATTAAAAAGCTGTGTCTTAAGCATCAAGCTTTGAAGGACTCTACCAGCTTTTTTGTTCCTTTTCTATTCTCCTGCCAGAACTTTGATAGCTTTAGCCTGCAAAGCAGCAAATGCAGTGATTTGATGGTGGCCAATATATATTAAAAAAATAAAGTTGTCAAGTATGAATTTTATTACATCTGCAATCAGATGTACTTCCTTCAATCATTTCACCAGCAATTCAGTCCAGCTGTTCTCAGTGAAAAGGACTCTTCCAAGGAAATTGCTGTAAAATTTAATGGGAGGATTTTTCTTGGTGCTTTGTTGTAAATATTGTTTTTCTAATAGGCTTATAAAGGGCTTTGCTTTATTCTTCAATGGGCAAAAGGAGATCTGTAATTTTTCAAGCATTAGAAAATGAATGAGTCAGTGGTAGAGCTTATAAAACTTGTGAAATTATCTCATTGTATAGCAACAGAAAGAGGTTTGACGGTTTGATAACGAAGGAGAGTCAATTTTTGAAGTTTTTTGTTTGTTTGCATAGTTTTTTGCTTAAGTACAAAGGGCTATTTTTTAACTGACACATAACACAGTGTTTGATCAATTTGCTTATTTGGTTTCTTCTGTCTAAAATCAGGGGTGACAGCCAGAGAGGGGCACCAGATTGAAGACTTCAGAGTATGATCCTTCATTTCAGTATTGCAGTTTAACATCCCACAAGGGCCAAAATGTTACACCATGAACTCATGATACTGCAGTGCTTTAATTTGCTGTCACTGAATCCTGTTTGGGCTCTAAGGAAGTGATGAAAATTAGAAACTTTAAAATCTCTTTGCTACTGGGTCCAAAGAACACCTCTTTTCTTCTTGCCACTTAGGAAAAGCATAGATGTGTTTTTCTTATCTTCCAGCAATTTTTTCAGCAACATTTTCAATCTGTGTGGTTGTGTCACTCCAGGAGAACAGCGCCTAAAATAAAACAGTGAGATTTGGAATTATTGACATTATTTTAAGGTGGAATGCTGAAGCATTAAATAGAACAAAATGAAACTATTTTGAGGGGGAATGTTGAGACATGAATGATAGCAAATACTGTTATTGTGGATTTATTTTCACCCAGGCAAAAATCAGACTCCTTCTCTAATGGTGAAATATGACCTGACTCTTGCAGAGAGAATAATTTGCTAATTTGTTTAATGTTGTTATCTGTGCAGAAAAGCCTTGCAAGAAAAAGAATTCAGAATGGATCAAGAGTGCTGGTTAGTCTGGGGGAAAGTATTAAGCCACTTTTTATTCTTTACGAAAATGATCATATTCCTTTTTTGGCAGCTGTGTATACTGCAGAGAAAACAAATTGCCCTGGTAGAAGGCTGTGTTGTCTTTGCTATATTGGTTTGCAATGAAAGAGATAAAACTTATTTCCTATCAAAAAAACCCTTCTGCTGAGGCAGTGGAAGTCCTTCTACTAGTACAGTTTATTTGAAGAACAGGAATGAACTATACAGCAGGAGAAATATCTGTTTGCTAGTATACTCAAATAGCTACCTTGGCAAATCCTCATGGTTTAGAATCCCATCTCCCATGTCTGCAAATAGCAAGAGTTAGCTGTCACAGTTTGGAACAGTTCTCCAAAATAGTGTAGCAGAGAAAGTTATAGAGGAAATATCTGCTGAACATGTATGTTCCTGTGTACAGGCTTCAGAACAGATTGATAAGCCTGCTAAGAGATGATTAATCAAAGGGGTTTGGATCAGGATCATTTCCTGCAGTTATGATGCTCGGGGATTTTTTTGGTGGTCTGTTAATTTACCTGCTGGGTCTTCCCAGGAGAGGAAAGAAAAAGCCACAGGCACAAGGAACAAAATAGGTCTCCTTGTCCAGGCAATGGCCAGTGCTTGCCCCTCCCTTTCCTAATTTAATTGGCTTTATAGGCAATGTCCAAAAAATCGGATGACCCACAGTGAGGACTGCAAATAAATGTCATCGCTGGGATAAGCAAGCTGCAAATAACACCCAGGCACCATAGTCTGCTCATTCATTGAAGTTCTTTTTATGTCTATTTTCCAGCTCATATTTAAAACCTACACTGGTATATAGAAATGTAAAGGTGCCTGTGTCACATTTCAGCAAGCACCTGGTAAAAGAAACAAGCACAAATGCACCTTGTAGCTCTGTAACAGAGCAGCTGCTGCAGGAAGATGGAGATCTGGTCCTTACTGCTCTCCACATTAAGTGCATTTATGGTTTGTGAGCTGTGATCCATCAGGGTGGTGCGTGACAGATTCTAAAGAAAGCTTTCTTGGTCTCTAAAGAATTCCCGCAAGCATTATTCAGCCATCAAATTCACAGCCTCTGTATCAGCACTTACCGATGTATTTGGCTTAAGAGAAGAAAAGCATATATAGAAGTCTGGCTCTGTTTAAAATAGTAGATGTGCTTGAGATAGGAGTCTGAGATCCAACATTGTACTGTTTGAGATCAAGCATGTTCTACCTTGCATCTAAATGTTTTGTGGTTTATTTTTTTTCCCTTCAGCTTCACTGTAACCTCAGAAGGTGACCAGAATTGATGTCTTTGGTGTAAAAATTATTTGTGGAGCTTTGGAGCTTGGACCCTGAGGATAATGCTTTCCATTCTCTGAGGGCTTTAAAAAGCAGAAGGAGTCTTTCCATGATGTGATGTGAATCCTCACAAGGATACAAGAGAGCACCTTCACCCCAGGAGGTCACAGGAGGTTTGCTTTGGGGCAACCCTTACTTCTCACAACACATCTGTCCCTCCCATACCTGAAGTTTCCATCTGCATTCTAGTGTCTTGAGCCCAGGTGCCTGTGATGCCTTGGAGGCTGAGCTACACAGGGAAATGGCATTTCTGGGTTCCTTTTGGCAGGCAGGAGATGCCTTGTGTCCATAAACAAATTCTCTTCTAGCAGCTTATCTCGCCCCTTCCAGGGAAGCAGCTGAACAGCTCTCAAGTGAGAACATCTCCTGGCACCACTCCTGTCCACTCCCTTTGCATTTCCTGCTGCAGCTCAGAAGAGATACAGCCAGGTACCTGCAAACAGCCTGTCCCCACACACGATCAATAGCAGAAAAGATAAATCTGCTGCAATTGACTACAGGCTGTACTGTCACTAAGTGACGATGAAAAATGATTGCTACTTGAATACACTGCATTTTTATCTTTAAAGCTTTCAATGGAAGCAGTGTCAATATCAGAGCACTAAATAATCTCTAGACAGAAGGAAGATATTTTTTCTTTTTTTTTTCCTTTTTTTTTCTTTTTTTCTTTTTTTTTTCCCCCTTTTTTTTTTTCCTTTTTTTTTTTTTTTTTTTTTTTTTTTTTTTTTTCCAAGAAGGAAGGAGAATGTCACTTTTTTTTGGACACCTTAAATATTGAAGTATAGAATTAGACCTTCAAATTCCAGGAAGTGATTGTCTGTTTACACAATCCCTGTCTCATTTTAGGGAAGATTGGTCAGATTCTGCTTGAAAACATAGATCAGTTCCACAGAGTTAATGGACCAGGATAGCCATAAGTGGAATATGTAGAAATTAAATAAATAAGGATTTTTGTTTCCTCATGTTCCTTTGGGGATAATATATCTCTCTGAATTGGATACAGCTGCCAGAGATGGCCTTTCTTTACTGTAAAATATCTCTAACCTTTCCCTGAGCTAACTGGATGCAGGTTACCATATTGGCCCAAGTATAAAGCAAAATCTTTTTCAGATAATAGCCTTTGGAAAAAAATCCAGCTTGTTGTGTGTCTGCTGACCATGTCACACATGGCTCTGGTCCTTCCCTAGCCCTATTACCTTCCTAGATGCTGTGAACTGGCATGCCAGCACCTACAGTGCACACTCCTCCTCTTTGCTTTTGGGTCTGCTGGTCTTGGTGGAGCAGCATCCACAAGGAACAGACACTTGCTGGGGATGCTGGTAGCAGTTTGAACCCTCTGTGTCTGCCAATATTTGTGTCTCTGTCCTGACAAAATGAAGGAAGTCTTTCATTTGAAGCCAATTTATTTCCACGTCATATGATGCCTCCACTGTGTCCATATATTGATGTCCCTTTTATCCCATATTATGAGACAGCAAGAATCACACTAGAATGCCTTTGACAACACCAAATTGATGAATTTCTTTTCATTATTTATTTTTCTGTCTCGCGTAGGTTCTTTTCCATAGCAATGATTCTGGGAGCAGAAGTTTCTGGGTAAACCCAGACTGGTGGCACTTTCAGCAGTGCCAGTTGTGTCCTGCTAACATGTAGAGTGCAGCAGTGACTCTAGGATGGTCTGCACAATTTTTGGACGTGTGCCTTCAACATGGAACCCACTCTAGAGGAAATGCTCTTTTTGTTGCAGACTCTGTGAGCTGAGTTTGGTTTAGATGTCCTACAGATCTCAGAAATCATGTCTTGAAGCAGGCAGCAGGGCTTATTGATTTAAAAGTCCCTTTGTATGTACTCCAAGTTTGGTTCAGAAGCTTTCCCCAATAAAGGTCAAGATGAAGTACTCAATTCCTGAAATGTTGAACTTCTGAATATCCCAGAACTTTGTTTTTTTCTGCCTGTTTTTTTGTATGCCTATTAAAAAGCGTGGT
Organism: Phaethornis superciliosus; assembly: GCA_023637945.1. Classification (NCBI taxonomy): domain Eukaryota; kingdom Metazoa; phylum Chordata; class Aves; order Apodiformes; family Trochilidae; genus Phaethornis; species Phaethornis superciliosus. The sequence continues at coordinate 10,306,006 of JAJQWJ010000022.1, forward strand.
TATCTGTTCTTCTTAATGCATTGATGAACAGTGCTGAGTATGAAACAGCCTGAAAGGAAATACTGGTCTGAAACTGCTTGACTTGTCTGGAAAACTGCTGGTGTCTGTGCTCTTGTTCAACCATAAGGATATTTCATAGAGTCATAGAATCAGTTGGGTTGGAAGGGATCTCTGAGATCATCAAGTCCAACCCTAGATTTGGCTATATTTTTTTCTGTTGTTGGCTTCTCTCTTTTACAGCTGGAAAAGAAACGAAAGAAGGTGTGCAAGAAAAGCTAAAGAGTTAAAAAAAATAAGACCTTGTTGTTTAAGGATGGCTGCTTTATGGGGAGATCAGCCCAGTTTAATCTGTTAAAAATCATGCTGAGATTGATTGATTTATGGAGAGGTAATTATAAAAGCCAGCAAGTAGCTTAATTAGGATGGAGGGTAATGAGAAGTAACTTGGCTTTTGTAAGAAGTACTGGAGCAAATAACTCTTGGCAAGTGGCTGGTGGAATGAGGGAAATCTAAGCTCAGCAGCTAGGCAGGATGGTTGCTTGGCATGCTGCATTCATATGTAGAAGGAGTAAAGCTGAGGATTGACAAATCCATGCCTGAATCTGGTTCATGTGAGGCTTTATTGTCCTGAGATTATGCTTTTCCCAAATAATATTCACTAATCAGGAATTTCAGAACATTTTGAACTTGTCTCTGTGATTGTTACTTTGTCTGTTTGTTTGTTTTGTTTTGTTTTTTTCAAAGAGCCTGGGGAAAAGCAGCCCCTGCTTTTCCAAGCTGGAGGTTGCAGTTTGCTCCTGGCAAGAAGAAATTCCATCTATCGTACCATGAACTCCATCATGTTTACTATGGGAGCAGTGGATACACTTCCCTCTAAAGCTCTGATGTGCCTGTTCAGTGAGGAGCAATAGCCATGTATTGAATAACCAGCATGTTTCAAGCTTCCCCCTTGCCTGCTGCAAAATCCTGCCTCTGCAAGAAACTGGTAAGAAGGAGAATTCAAGCATTATAAATTCAAGCAAAATCTGCTGACTGCAGGTGAGGGTGGTGAGGCTGGAATGGTTGTGCCAAACACTGACCCTTCATACCAATGGAAGCAGAATTTTCCCCAGAGCAAACCAGCATCAGAGAGAGAAGCCAGGGGAAAGACTGAACGTTTGAAAATACAGTCCAAGCATTTAAAAAGGCAAATAAGCTTTAACCAGTTAAATTACAGAATACATCAATACCCCAGAATTGTGCAAAACCCTGATCCTGCAGACTTGGGGAAGGGAAAACAATGAGTTTAACTGACTCTAATACTGTGGAATTATCAATACCATCAAGAAGAAGCAACTGGGTCATTCTGTCTCAGCCACTTGTGTATTGCAGAACTACTTGTCTGTTCTTGCTACTATTTCTTTCCTTCTAATATCTTATTTCACCTGCTCAGGATAGTTGTAATTTTGAAAATGTACAAAATATATTAAGTTTTAACCGTATAGTCTGAAAAGACATTTATTTGTGCATTCATTTTTCAAAGTGACTAGGATCTGAACGTAGAGGGCAACCAAACATGATTCAAAGCCCAATTTAAAGAAGTATGTCTTGAACAGGCATCAACAGATAGACTGAAATTCCAGACAAATGCATTGGGGGTTTTTTTAGATGTTGAGTGGACTAAATGCAATGTGATTTTATCTGCAAACCACATGTGATTTCTGGTGGTTTTTGATGCCTTCACAGCTCTAATTTTAAGCAGTTATGTAGCCTTTAAATAATGATACTTTCTTCCCAATCGGTTTTACATCAGATTCCACACTTGATCACTGAATGTTTGAAGAAAAGAAGTGGCTGAGCATAGTTCTCTGCAGGTTGCACACATACAGAATAAACCAGCAGCCTTTTATTTTTGCAAGTAAAACTTGATGTGTTTTGGAAGAGAATTCTGCATGCATAAAATAACATCATGAATTTTGCTGGGTATGGTTTACTTTTTGTATTTTACTTTACACTTCACATGTAAATCCAGTGCTGGGATAAGATGTTGACTTCTCCAGGGACTGAAACTCCAGAAGGAGCACAGCATAACAACTGATCACTTTGAATTATCTTAAATCTGGTACCACAGGTGACAGTTTCATCAGACAAGGAGGAACTGAAGAGTCACAATCCATCCAGTCCTTAGTCGTTCTGCAGACAAATCTGTTCTGTGCTGGATTTTCTGTGTGTGTGATGTGAGCACTTTCTAATTGTAAACTGAAACAAAGCACTCTGGAAGGAACTGAATAGCCACATGAAAATTGGAATTCCAGTGAGCCCCTAAGGGGACAGGGGGGCCTCCAGGTCTGTTTTCCATACACCATGATATGGAGGGAAGATCCTTTTGAATGTGATCCAGGTTGCCTGAGAGCCTGAAACAATACTGAGCTAACTCTATTCATCCCACAGGAAATCTGATTATAACTACATCATTGTCAGCTCAGTTCATTATTTCACTGTTTCTTCTGTCAGGAGTGTTCAGATAAGATTTTCGCTCACTAGTGTTGAATATAGTGGGAGATTTTGATTCAGGGAACAATAGGAAAGAAATAGCACTGAAGATCAAGGATCCCCCACATCTGAATATGTCTTGCCATTCTAACCCTGTCTAAAAGGAGGCAGGACACATTCCCTTCTCTTGGCAAAAGTCTCAAATATGAGTCAATAACTCTTCAGCTTTGCTTCTGTTCCAATAATTCATCATGTAGTTAACTGGGGCTAACTGAAGACTGAAAGCCTGAAAGAAATTAATAGGAATGTAAAAAACACAATAATATCTTGCCATTTGCACTACTGAGCATCACAATTATTTAAATAACAACAAAAACTATCAGCTTATTATATTTATCTGAAGTTCTGCCAAGAATGTAGCAATGAAGTATAAAGAAGTAAAGAGGTTGTGATGATGAATATTAGTCCAGCTTGCCACAGAATAGATATCAGCATTTATCTGTCTCAGAGGAAAGTAAAGAAAATTTCTTATGATGTCAGTTACTCCAAATGTTGACTTCTGTCCAGATGTTTCATGACAGATTATCTGCTTTTGGTATGAAATCTGATAGTCACCATTAGTTGTGCCACCTGACAACAAAAATTAATTTTTCTTAATTGAGAATGTATTTCTAATTATGCAATCTCTTCCCCCCAAAATTGTTTACAGTACCTCTGTGAGGATTCTGAAATCATCCTTTTTCTTTGATGTTGCTGATTAATTACAGCCCACTTGGTTCTTGGTAGCTGCAATCTCAGGAATATTGCTGTAACACCCTTTGCTATGAAAGCTTCATCTTAATTACATGCTCCCCAGCCAAGCTTCTGCTTCAGAACAGAATTGCACTTCTCTTGTCAAGCTGCATGTGATGCCAGCTTGGATTGTTGCTTTTCTTCCCCCTTTCTCTCCAAGTGAATCCAGAGCTTATGTAGATTATGAGACTGACAGCACCCAAAATGAAATTCTCTCTTTAGCCACAGAAGAGATCCAGAACTGGCAGTTCACTGCAATCTTCTCTGTTCTATCTCTTTCTCTGTGTGGCACAGTGCAGCAGTGTGTGGAGATGCCTGGTCTGGCTGGAGTATCACCTTGTTAACACGGGGGTCTGCCAGGGCTAATTAGCAGTGCTGAGAAGCAGGGTTTATTAATCTGTCCAGAGTGCTGTTCTAATAGAGCTGACTGCTTCTCCCTGGGTGACTCTGTGTTGTGCAGGGTGGATATAACCAACCTGCTTTAAATGGGATCTTTTTTTTGAGGGAGATCACTAGGTCCTTGAACTTGGGTAGAGGGTAAAAGATGTCAGCCCTGATGGTTGCCCAGATGTGGATTCACATCCATACTGGGTGGCCCAAATAATTTTGCAGGAGCCCACGCAACAGCTGTCAGATTTTGGGATGTTTTGAACATCAGCTGGATTCACGCTTTTATGTTTTACTAGTGATTTTAAGGCAAAAAGATAGGAGATATCCTGGTATCGTGCATTTTCGATCCATAATGGCCACTTACATTATACCTATAATGAAGATGGAATTAGCATACCACCTACATTTGGGAAATTGTCAAATTGTGCAGCCTTTTCCTTCTAGATGTGGCAAAACAGGAGGACACGTAACAGAGGAACAGTAACTCTTGTCCTCTTTAGCCATTTTCTTTCGGTTTGGAAGCAGAGTCTGCCTTAACTCCCCATGGAGCCAACAGAGTTCCTAGTGCTCTGAATTGTCTGTTGTCTTTTCAGAAGAACTTGGCTCCTCATTTATGCAAGGAAAAGCAGACCCCTCAAGCAAACAATGTGACTGTCCTCCTATGAGTTTCTAAGACAAAATTGTGCTGTGCTCTTTGTTCTTTAGGGGCAAGTTCCAAATGGTTCCTTACGTATTTATGGGGTAGGTTTTTTTCAGGCCACTGGTTCGTCATTGCAGTTTAAAAATAGTAAAACTGTCAAGCTCTTTTACTGTTCCAGGTAGAATGTAAAATGAGAAATCCCTGAACTTGGGCAGCACAATGATGGGGACCTTGGAGATAGTTAAAATAAATGCGATATTAACAGCTGAAAATCTATGTTTAAAAATAACGAATCTTGTATCAGAGAGCAAGAAATAGAAAATAATAATCCATTTCCAAGGGATGACATATAAAACAAGTTACAAATATCTGCAATGTGTACCCAGAATTTGAACATTGCAGTGAGAGGAGAAAAGAATGATTCCATGCAGGAATGATCCTTCAGCCTCCAAGTATATAGAATAACACAGTATGTTTGTGACAAACCTATTAAAAGCCAAAGAAAGGTATTTTATATCCTACATAACTAATATAGATCCACAGCTCCAGTTGCCACTCTGGTGGAGATAGTCCTGTCCACTCTGCCTCTGGCTGCCATTATCTGGTTCAGTGTTTTCTTTTTCATAAAAAGCTATTCCTATCTTGTTCATTTTTGCCTTATTAAGTGTGCTCAGTCCATTGGTGAGTCTTTGAAGTACATTTTATATTGCACTGTTTAAGTAGGTTGAAATACACTGCTTCAGATGATACTTCTGCCAGGTTTGTTTTACCTCTGTGCTTAGATACAACAGCATTATGAAGCTCAAGAGAAGTGGAATTGCAGCCTTTTCATTTTTCTCCTTCTTCATGCTTAATACTAGGGTTTCACTTACCAATACTTTGCATGTTGTCTGAAAACACTTAATTGCTCAGATGCAGTTTTCAGTATCTGTTGCATGATAGAGTGTTACTGAGCAGAGGGAAAAGCCTCGCTTCACTTGCCCACTGACACATCTGTCTTATTCATTTCCATTTTACATACCAAAAAACCCCCCAAAACATCCCCCAAATGAATAATCTGACTGTGTGGATTGTGCTTACCGAATTTAATTAATACCCTAATGAAAGAGGGTGTTATTTATTTAGCATGTAGAGAAAACATAAAACCTGGTGGTGTAACTTACGCTGTGTGGAGAGACTCTTGCCCTTTGCAGCACTTCATTATTTTTGCTTTTCTTTTTAAGATGTTTTCAAAAGGGTGAAAATAGCTGGCAGGAGCACGGGAAACGTAAGTAGCTCATTCAAAATCCAACTATTATTGCTTAGTGCTATGACAGCACCCTTGAACTTGTCAGTGCTGTGTGGATATTCGATAAGGAAATCCACATCCTTGTCCCACACAGTGCTGCAGTGATCACAGCCGAGACATCAGCGTCCAACATGGGGCTTGATCTTCACATCTGGATTCAGTTTGCACATCTGGATTCAGTCTGCCCATCTGCACAAGGCTTACAGAAGAATTCTTGCCTGCTTAAAGCTAAACACGGCTGCAGCAGGACCTGGGGCCTGCCTCCCTGGTTTCATGCCTGGAAAAATCCATATAGACCATGGAGAGGTGGGAATACACGCTGTATTGTGAGCAGAGAGTGCTGCACAGCACAGGAAGATAGAAGAAACGCCTGACTGGAGAAATAAAATTATCCTTGAGAAAGGAGAGAGTTATTTTAGAGATGCGCACACCAGCGCTCCTCAATTTTACCCTGAGACCCTGAGGCTCGGCAGACATCTCCTCAGCTTCTCCTGTCCCGGGCGGTGGGTTGGTTTAAGGATTTGCTGAAGTCTTCCCTGAGGTTGGAAAAAGAGAATAAAAGGTTTAAAAGCAATAACCTGCTGTGCCGGCCCAGCCCTGAGGGCAGCCCCGCTTCCTGCCCGGCCGCTCAGAGGACTACATTTCCCAGCATGCCCCGCGCTCCTCCAGGGCCCGGCGAGGAAGAGGCCGGGCCGGGCCGGCCAAGATGGCGGAGGGGGTGCTGAGCCCCGGGGTGAACCTGGAAGCTTTCTCCCAGGCCATCGCCGCTATCCAGGCTCTGCGCTCCAGCGTGACGAGGGTCTTCGACTGCTTGAAAGATGGGATGCGGAACAAGGAGACCCTGGAAGGCCGCGAGAAGGGTTTCATGGCCGCCTTCCAGGAGAGCCTGCACTCCGTCAGCCGCGACCTGGGGTGAGCAGCCGGCGCTGAACGGGCTTCCCCCTCCCCTCCTCGGGTCCCCGGGCCGGCGGTGCCGGTGTGGGAGGGAGAGGAATCCTGGGGTCCCTCCGATCTGTCCCCTCAGGAGCTTCCCGCAGGGCTGTTTCCACTCCTGGAGAAAGTTTCAGGCAAAAAAATGGGAAAACGGGTCCGGTTCGTTCCTTCCATGGCCGTACGCCTTCCCCTCCGTGGTGTTTCATCCCAAAGGGATGAATGCTGCTCATATTCATTACCGGGTTTTTTGTTTATGTTTTGTTTTCGTTACCTGTTTTTTTTTGTTTGTTTGTGTTCTGTTTCGAAGAAGGAGCCGCTGTGGAGCTGAATGGGCGAGGTGAATGCTCTGGCCTGCAGGGAGATTTTTCTGGTGTTCTTTGAATTTTTTTTTATTATAAGAAAAAAAAAGATGTTTTCTTAAGCTCTGACTGTTCAGTAGCATCCGGTGGTTCAAGAATGACCATTTAATTACCAAAACTTGTAGGTCTGGGGGGTTACTACACGTGAGTCAAGCACAAGCTGGGATGTTTGAAGTCAAACCCAGAGCTCTGAGGGTCTGAGGGGCCCTGGGGACCTTGCCAGAGGACTCTGGGTTGGGCTGTGTCCTTCTGGAATCATCAGCACTGTCCGGGGAGGTGTCCACAGGCAGGACAAGCACGTAACCACCCTTTCCAAGCATATCTTCTGGCCTCCAGAGGTATAGTGTTCAGGGTCTTGTGTACAAGAATTTGTTTCTTGCCAGCTAATAGGACTTGGTGGTTTTTAGTTTGTTTTGATGTTGGCAGCATAATTTGTTACTACTTCTTCCCTTTCCCGATTCCTTGCAAAATAACTATTTCTTACTATCTTGGGGTATATTTAATTTGTCTTTTTTGAAGCGTAATGGCCTCAAAATATTGTAATTTATATACCATCTCAGCATTTCATATTCTGTTATGTGTTTGGGAAGCACTAATTTCAAGTAGCAAGAGAATAATACTCCAAGATTTATTGAAGTTACTATTCTCAGTGGAATTTACTTAGGCTACATTTATTTTACTGTATTCTTTTGTCAAGAACTGTTCATGAGTGTCCACAGCACCCGTTGCTTGGCAAGCATATGGGCCGTGGAAGCCTGAAGGAATGATGATAAAGGAGAATTTTGTTGGTGTTTATTTTCATAATTGTCATTAAATGCAAGTTGAGATTTTGGTGTTTCTCTTCACAGAGATTTTTCAAAAGTCACCCTTCAAAGGGTCTGAATCCTGTCTATTTGGTGGAAGTTCTGGAGTTCAGAGTTTATAATGTAACGTTCAGAAGTCAAAAGGAAGGACATCTGATTAGTTATGTCTCTTAAAAGACTGCATTTTATACCTCTGTGAAGCAGCCAGTCTTTCTCCTACAGCTGATAGAATATAATTAAATACTCCTTTGTTTTTGTTGTTATTAAATGTAGTGTTTGACAAATGAGAGATGAAGCAATAATAGATCATTTCACAGTGAGATTTTTTTTCATGGGAAAATGGTGCTTATTATGCTTTAGTTGAGTATTTTGTACATGTCTACAATGTACAAATTGCTCATGGAAACTGGAAGATGCTTCCTTGCCCTGAGACCATGGAGTGCCTATACTTGCTGAGACACAACAAACTTTGCAGGACTATCTACAGGCTTGGGACTAATGCCAGTTCTTTTATAGATGTGTGTGAGGACAGTGTTAATTTTAAGTTCTCTAATGAAATGATGGGTCATCTGCCCACTTGTTGTTTAAAAGTCAGAGTTTTATAGTGTCTGGAGGCATGCATTGCTCAGAAGGTGCATTGTGACCTGGAAGTGCTTGTGAACAGGACCTGCCATAGTTTTACTCCTTCAGGTTGCCTTCCAAAGCCATGGTTTGTACTTTCTCTTTGAAGAAGCACTGAGCTTGATGACTAGCAGACCACTTTAAATCGCTTGGATAATGAGAGTGGTTATGCTTTTTACTGAATTGGGGAGGTATTTAAAACTCCTTTAGATAATAAAATAGAGTTCACACATGATTGCTGTCCCTATAGGAGGATTGTACATTTCAGGTGCTCTATCTGCAGATCTGACTTTAAAAAAATGCCACTGTGTTTTCTTTCAGTGAACTGGAGCGTCTGAGCAACCTGGTTGGTAAACCATCTGAGAACCACCCCTTACACAACAGTGGACTGTTGAGCCTTGATCCTGTTCAGGACAAAACACCTCTTTACAGCCAACTTCTTCAAGCCTACAAATGGTCAAATAAGGTAACAGAATACATCAATGTAATTTAGTTGTGGATTCCTACAGAATGTTTGATTTGTGATATTATAGACTTCTGAGTATTTGAGACTGTCAAAGTTGCTCACATTTTTTAATGAAGTTCAGGGGAGTAATATGTACCTCAATGTACTTTCAAGGGTAAAAATAGTGTTTTAATTGACTGGAGACTTTTCTGTGATGCTCAGGTGTGCCCTTGTTTTTCAAAGGGGCTGTTAACTCCCTAACAGAACTGTACTTCCTATATTAGCTGTTTAGCATCCTCTGTAGATACAAAATAAAACTATGGTGTGTCCTTGCATCTAGTAGTAAACACTGTAGCAGAGGGATGTTAGAGCAGAGAATCAAGAGTTTGTCACTCCCAAACTTATTTCTAGGAAAGAAACAGAAGTTGTCACATCAGAAATCCTTTTTCTTTGATGCCATTTGCTGCTGGGAGAAAAACCTGGTCTCAGAATTAATTTTGTGTTCAACAGCTTCGGCACACCTATTGTATTTGGGTTGCATATACTGCATTGAATTTTAAGTATTGTCAAAAAAAGACATATAATGTTAATGCCCTTTTTTTTACATTTTTTTAAAAATGAAATTGTTTTTGTGGGAAGAAACTTCTTTCTCATGAGGATAAGTCAGCTTCCTAAAACTTTATGCTGAATATATCTAGACAGAAATTAAGTAGGTGTGTTTCCTTCTCTGCCCTGATCATATTCCTTTCCTCACAGCTGATTTTATTAAGTAAATATTGCATTACTGCCATTGGTTTTCATCTCTGAGCATCAGTATGTTCTGGATTGTGTGTTCCCATCCAGAATGTTTTAGAGCATGCTTACTGATGTTTGTATTATTATTTAAATGAATATGCATTTAAAAGCTTTCTTTAAATAATTTTTGAAACACTAGTGAATTGTTACAGAATGTCAAAGATGGATTAATTTCTGTTATGATAATTATTCCTAGTGAGAGATTCCAGAGCTGTTGCTTTTAGCAACCTTTGACAAGACAGCAGGAGTACGCAGGAATAATAGATCTCATAATATTAGGGCATTAAAAGAAACAATTCCAGTTTAAATTATTTATTATGATACATGAGCAAGGAAGACTTTCAGACTACACAAGTATTTTGTAGGCAAATTCTTGTTACACATTGAGCCAGCCAATTACTCAGATGTAAAATAGAGTACTGCAATAGTGTTTGTATCAATACCACTGTAGTGTTTGTACAGTTGGTTTTCAGAATACAAATATGTGTTAACATCTAAAAGCAGTAGAATTCAGCATTGGTGGAAATTTGGTATGGTTGGAAAGTGGGGGACAAGAAGGATTTTTAAGGTGCAATGGAGAAAATGTTTCATGTTTGCTTGTGTTTCTTGCTGTTAGCATTTTGCTGGTTTATGAAAAATACAAAGCCATCCAATATTTATACATGAAGACTTCTGAAGTGGTAATGCAGTTGAGTCTTCAGTGATTTAATTACTTCTTTAGGTCATTAGCAGAGTAAACTCAGTTGATAGTGAAATAGCTCTGTCAGAGTTATACTAATGGAGATTTTTATTAACTTGAAGTGTTACGGAGCTTTGAGGAGCTGTTTTTTGTTGTAGTGGATTCTGATTTCAGAAAGCAGGGGAGGTTTTAGTATCCTGTGCACTCTCACACACAGTTCCAGGGGAAAATCAGTATTTTTTTGCTTTTATCTCCGTTGCCTTTGACTTCCACTTTACCACGGAAATAAAAGACACTATTTAAATTGTATTTAAGTAGTTGCTTTCTACCTAATTGTTCTTCTGAACTTTACCAGCAGGCATGGATAGGTTGCTTCCATTTCGGACCAAAGATTGCCTTTGTGAGGCTATTAGCTGCTGGATTTACCATTCCTAGCAAAGACCCTACTGATGCTAGCCTGTGTTGCTGCTTAATTCTTCCGTGCTAAGTAACTCCTTTTAATTAAGTGTTATTTCATTGTATCTTTTGCCTGCCCTCTGTTCTTATTATGTGTGTCTGGTGTTTTCTGTTGCTTCAAAGCAAAGCCCTCCTGATGTGTCAATACACTTTGTCTGTCTGCATTTAATTTTTAACTTGTGACCCCTTTGTGGCTTGCTTGCTTGTATTTTTGATGAGCTGAGATAAGGGCATTTTCCTCTCTCTTTTATTGTTCATGCATTACTGATGGCATGAAGAGCCACACGCCTGCCAGGGGAGGAGAGATTAGGAGAGGAGTTTCAGGGTTATTCCAATTCCAAAAGCATGTTAATGAAATGTAGGAAAAATGGGTACACAGACTTGGTGTTGCATATTTCAATCCATTCTTTTAATTTTTAAAATGAGTGGTGGCTTGTAGGACAATAATAAGGTCAGTTTTATATACTGCAATTGATACTTGTAGCTGTGGCTGGTTCTGTATTGTGAGAAGTCCCATTTCTTTGGCTTAGTGCAGTAGAGATGGTTGCATTTAATTGTGATTTCAGAGATGTTTGCCCTGAACCTTATTTCACTGCTCCTGTGAATGACAACACTAGTTCCTCTGTTTCTGGTTGCCTTAAGTTTGTGTGCTGCAGGGGTACAGACAACTACAGCAGGAAAAAAATCTAAAACTTCCCTTACAGAAGTGTGTTACCTTGGCAGGTCTTGTTATTTATTAGCACCTGCTATCCTGATATTTACTTACTGTAGTTTACCCAATAGTTTTGCAGATGGTAAAGTTGTCTGTGTAATGGAAGCAGCTGTTTGGGAGCAGAACAGCTTGTCAAATGCATAATTACAGACACATGCAGCTGTGGAGGAACTTCTACTTTTTCAGGTGTTTAATGGAGCACACAAGCTACAGCTGAAAAACGTGGGAAGTTTAAGTTTGCAAGAGCAAAATGTTTTGTCTCTTTTGCTTCCAAGCTTCTTTTATGTATCAGTAGAGATCACATAAGTAAATCTATTTGCTGTCTTTGGGGTACATGGAGGCATGTAGTAGCCATGGAACAGTATTTAGGTCTGGTCTGTAAATTTTTTCCCCTTCCACTTCAGTTTTATTTAATAGGGTAGGTTTTCTTCATTATAATTAAAGTGCTGTTTCCCAGAAGGATCCATATGTGCCCTTTAATGTAATACTGAAGATACAGTATTAGATAAGGTAAAAATGAGCCATCATTCTGGATGGGTAATGCAGATAAAGTATTATTGGTAAGTTAGAAAGTTGGTAGCAATCAGGAGGTCTTTTTCCACTGGGACTGTCTGTTTAGTAACTGTAGTTGAATTCTGGTTTTCCTAGTTATGTACCTCATAGCTGCTGAATTTTCTTGATAAAATGATTATTGTGTCTGGGCTGCTGAAATCTGAGGTGCTGGTAGCAGTGAGCAGGGTTTCTGTTCTGTATGCTGGGAACAGCCAGGCCTGGATTTGCAGGGTGCTGCTGCCTTTCCTCTCCTTTCCCTGTGCTTGTGTCTTGCCTTATATTGGGATTTGAAGGAAACTACCACAGAAGAGAAGGCATCAGCTCTAAGTTTAGATGAAAGGAGTTTTTTTTAAAATCACTTACTAGCCTGAAAAGCTGATTAAGTTTTGACTTCTAAAAAAAAAGAGGTGTGACATCATAGCAGGAATAAGTCACTTCTTTTGCTCTTCAGGACTCTTGTATAACAAGTGCCCTTCTGCTGGCCTTCCTCTTTCCTGGGTGCTTCTCTTTTTCTGCAGAAGTTGCTATATTCCAATTCCAGCACTTCCGTAGTTTGAACCTGTGTGCGTAGGGGGATGTGAGTGGGGCTGGGATTTTTTTTATCATCATGAGGTGGAACCTAAAAAACATGATAACCATGTGTTTGGGAAGACTGTTAAATACCACTTCAAGCAGAAAGCAAAAAAATCAACTTTTCTGTTGATGATTCTCTGTGTGAGTAGGGCTTAGATAAAATTATGTACTGTAGTCATCTGTAGAAAGATGATGGCAACTTGCATAAACTTTACAGTTTCAGCGTATTGTAAATATATCAAGTGAGGAAAGCTGGACAGGAGTTTTAAAAAAATTATTTAAAAGTAACACGCTGGTAAATACAAAATAAAAACAATTTCTGTTGAACTGTGTTGAAATATACTTTAAAATATTTAGGTTTAAATTTGTTACTCTGTAGCTTCCTCTTGTTTTACATAAATATAAAATCAAACTGTTGAGGTAATTACCATTAATGAGTTAAAATGATTTTCTGTCACATGACAGAAGAGAAAAGGAATATGTAGCCTTTCTTTATTAAATTATTTTGATGTGTTCCCTGATAAATGATTTGTGTAAATTGCATTTGGTGTAGGTCTCGAGAAAAAAAAAATAAATCAATAGAGCCCGTAGAGAAAGTCCAGACTTGTTATGACTGCCCTTGGTACCTTAGTATTGATTAGACACAAATATCGAGTTTAATGACAATAAATGACATTAATTGTTAACCATAATAGTAGAGGAACAGTGTTGACGTAGGTTGTTTTTTTTGTTGTTGTTTTGTTTGGTTTTTGGTTCAACTTGATTGTTGAAATGTTCATTCCAAGGAACATTCATTTTAAATTTTGGATGCACTCAAACATTTACACTTTACTGTAGGTTTACAGTAGCATGGACAATGTAACTGAATTACTGTGGTGGCTTTTTTTTGGCCACTGTTTTGAAAGCAGAGCTGTTTTCAGAGACTCAGAGTTGTGTCTCGCTTTCTTTGAGGCAAATCAAAATGTTTGTAAAGCATTTGTGAACCTTCATAAGAAGGGCATTGAAGGAATACAAACAGTAATATAAAGTAACTGATATGGGTGATAAGCATCCCATTGTTGTTATTTATATGGAAAAGATTTTTTTACAGCTTCTAGAAGATATCAAAGAAAATGGAAAATTTAATGATGTCACCCTTTTGGTCTCTACTATTACTGTCAGGTCTTTTTCTGTGACTTTATTTGCTGTTCCTTTGTAATGCAAAAGTGTGTTCAACTAATCTTTTTTGAATGTCTCTTCTGGAGTTACTAAACTTGGCCCCCTCAGATAATTCCTGGTGATCAATTTAATTGTTGGGATTGCATATAAGCAATACTTAATAATTTTCCATTTTATCTTAATCAGATTCTGTTGATAACTGGGCTACAAAACATGGAAATCACCTAAAAGCTAATAAAATTGAAAATAAGCTGTGGCAGGAGCAGTATGTAATCAACAGTGCAGTTCAGACCTCTGGCTCATCATTGGCTTCATGGAAATGTACATTTTGGCAAAAAAAGTAACAGCAGTTTTATATCCAGCACTCCTGACTCCATTTGTTGGTACATCTTGGTGTGAGCAAACAGTTAATCCAATTAGAGCTGTAAAATCCTGATGTTCTAGAAATAAAGATCATGTATGTGAAGTGTATGTTATCACTTTCTCTGCCAATACAGGATTAGCCCAATCTCATTTTAAATGCCTGGTGGTAGGGCTTCCACTGGTACAAAATAGAGAGAACAAGGAAAAAATCTTTTAGCCACTAACATTTGTTGTGTTACAGTATATGTAGAACGTGATGTCCTCTGGTTTAATCAAAGAAGTTTTAATGAAATCTGATTGATTCTGCAAGATGCTGGTCTTCCACATTTTTGATCTTATCAGAGAAAGACAAAAAGTTTATGTATCCTGAGTAACAGTTAACCTTGTGCTTTTCTGTAAGGTTCTTGGCTCAGGGTGAAGCATTCAATCATGCTCTGGTGCTCCACTGAATTTGCTGAGATGTTAAGTGCTCAAGTGCTGTGCCTGAAGCTAGACTGTGGAGTAATCTGAAAGCTGAAATGGTGCATGACTGCAGCTGCACACTTGCCCAGTGTCTTAATGTGTTAAAATTGTATATTTTTTATGTGGTCATGAATTGGCTTGTTCCTGGATGCCTCTTCTTCAGCAGTCCATACACTGACAGCACAAGCTGACAGTGATAACAAATATACTTATTGGGTAGAATTAGTAGAAATCATTCTTATGAAGAGTAATCACCATGTAGAAATGCTAAGGATATTTTCAAGATTACTTTAGATTTGGTTGGAAAGCTGAGTATAATAGCTACATCTTTGAGCATGTCATAAAATCACAGGGATCTTTGATGTTCAGAGTTGTGCTTCAGAACAAATAGTTCTGTTCAAAACCATCACCACTCGTGATGAATTTTCTTGTATTTGGATTCTCTGAGCTCCTGGAGCTGGCAGCAGCATAGTGTAAGAGGTGCTCTGTGTACTGCATGGGCCATTAGACACAAATAAATTATATCAAGATGTGACATATTACAGTATATTCTAAAATAGATGTATTTGCTTCTCCATTATATGCAATTGCAATTCCTGTAGAAATTGATATTTAAAATAGCCACTAAAGGCCTCCCAGGCTCTGCAGGCATGCACAAAAAGGAGCTGTGTGCGAGTACTGTTACTCACAAATGGTGGGCTAAAGGGAATTATTTAAATCTTTTCATGTCAACAGCAATTGAGTATATTTCTCTTATTGCAGCATCTTTTTACTGCTATAAAAGATGTAGAAAATGTGAACTAGAGTAAAAAGGGTCCTCAGGTTTCTAAACTGTTTTAAGCTGCCTGTGGTTTGAAAATATACAAGAATCTGTGATATGAGCTGTTTGACATTTTTCCTATTCCAAGTGCTCAAAGGATTAAATCTACATAGTGTTAAAAATAAGAGTCTTTGCCACGTCTGGAATCTCAAAATGTTACTTTATTTCCCTCTTTTGGCTGACCATCATGACGAAACAGCTGAATCAAATATGTTGTTTTATGTATAAAATATATTTTCTATGTCTTGACAGCTTGCTTCCAGTTTTAGTGTAATTCACTTTGAAACAGCTGTTCCTAATCTATGGAAATCATGACATTCTCAACTACTGCAGTTCCTGGGCCCTGTCTCATTTCAGAAGTTGCTTGTCTTTGTGTTGGAAGAGCTCTTCATTAAGAGAAAACATTACTCTTGTATCAAATAAGCTGCAGTTAAATGAATAATAGCTGCCTCCTCCCCCTAAGGTTAGCCCTCAGTGAGGCTGGATATACGTTTCTCTTCCAGGTCGAATTTTAAGAAAAACACTACTGTGTGTTTTACCATTAGTTAGATTTTTATTCTAATGTTCCCAGACCTACCCATATGCTTTCAGTTGGGTTCTATTTAGAGTTTTCTCTGCAGTTGTCTCTGCACTCAGACTTAACAAGTTCTCTGGCTTGCCTTATGGTTCAGTTTTACTCTGGAGTCAAATCTTGTATTTTCAGAATTTTCAATGTAGCATTTTCAGTTTGCTCAGAGCCATTTATTTTTTTTTTTTAATTGGCTGCACTGCTTGGTGTCTCTTCCAAAGCTGTTTGTAGAAATTTCATAGATCACAGAGACGATCAAGTCTGGAAGCTCTCTTGTGCCTGATAAAGCAAGAGCTAACCTTTCATCTTCAGTTTTCTGAATCTTTTGGACACCCTTGCCTGTCGTATGGAGTTAATGACTTTCTGCATAAAAGAACTTGCTGTCTAGTTGGCTGTGTGAACACAAGTGTATGAAGTTACTGTGTGTGGACATTTCCGAACATTTCTGACGGGAAGGATGAAGGTTCCAGGAGTGGCTGTGTCACCGAGGTTATAAAGGAACTGGAGGGACTCTGGAGTTGTACATTCTCTTCTTTCCTCTGTCCTTACCTTGCTCTTTTCCCATCTATAAAACGAGGATGGGGGTACAGAATGAGTACTCTGTATAATCTGAGAGATGGATTCATCCAATTAGAACCACTGCTGGTTGCTGATTTTGCTTCTGATCCCACTGTGGATGAGTACCATCCAGAAGACTCTTTTGAGTTATTTTGTTGAAGCACAATTTATCATCTGAAATAAAACTAACATCTAACAGGACACAAAAGCTTCACAACTTAAAGAGCTCTTAAATATATTTTCAGTTCCAAATTCACCATTTTGCCTGGCAAATACTTCGAAGTGTTTATCATCTTCCTTGCATAGTTATTTTTTTCCCACAGCCTAAAGAACCTGACTTGAGACTGCTTTAGGATTAAGTGAGATTACGAGCATCTTCTTTCCATCCCTCTTGTGTACCTTGTATGAATACATCCTAATAACTATTGATATTGCATTCATCCTGCAAAAAGCTAAGACCTTTATTGTCTGCTGATGCTGCAGTTTTGGTGATGTGTTTTTCTTGCAAGTAAAATCAATTGAGACAAATCTTGGTAACTTTTACAGCAAAATAAAATGACTATGCCAGGTAACCAATGGAAGTTTTTTGACTACGCTATTAGATCACATACAGTGTTGTTCCAGCAGAATTGATTAGTTGATCTAGTGGATTTAAAGGTCAACTGTAATCACATTTCAGGAAGATTGAAGAAGATATAAAATTGCTACTGTGCTTTTCTGGGTTGTATACTTGCTTCTGGTGCTCTTTGCTTTCCCCCTGTACATCTTCATTTACTCAGCTAGAGCATCAATACATAAAGGGCACAAGTCAATGTGTTTGTTCTCCCTTCTTGATGAGGGAACTAGTTAGTTGTATTTCCTCCAAGCCAAGAGCTTCCCTCTGGAAGACCTGGAGCGGAGAGGAGGAAATACAGAACAGTCTACAGAAAATGGAAGAAACAAATCTCTTTTTTTTTTTAGGGGAAGGCTGTGAGGAAAGCTGCAGTCTAGCTGTCTTGTTAGATGATCATTCAGTTGTTAGAGCTGATGCATCCAAGGACTGATGCTGTCTGTTCAAAGTGCAGCACAGACAGAAGAGTTGGCATCACTCTCTTAGTGAATGGAGACCTTTGATTGTGGGGAATCAAAAGAACATCTCATTAGTAGCATTTCTCTTGGCAGCTTCATGTTGTAGAGACCAAGCAGCTTTGGAATACAAGGTTTTGGTAAAAATAGTGTTTCAGAGTCATATTTCCATGTAATGGGCAACTGTATCTGCCTGTGGAGATAAATTTTTTTTGTTAATTTTTTTCAAGAGCCTAGATGAGGCAGCTGCTTTGCCATAGCAGGTTGCATGAATTGAAAGCAGCAGAGACATAAAACATTCACCTGCTCAGATAAAATTAATTTTCCCCACAACAAAGCAAAAGGAGTCCTGACGTGAAAAAAGATGGGCTAGAAAAAGATTTTATTTAGGTTGATAAACAAAAATACATTATTCTTCCAGATCTTTCCCTCATGAACCACACTGTTACTGTATTTATCTGATAGGACTTTGTTCATTCTTGAATTTTGCTTTTACCCTGTACTCCTAAAGTTGCTGTCCTTTTGTGTGCACCTTCCATAGAGCAACAGAGGAGAAAAAGACTTCAGTGGCATGGGGACTGTTCCTGATCAGAGGATACTGCATTGCAAATGCTTTTAGCTGATGTTCAGACATATTTCAAAGTAACTTTGTGCTTTTGTGTAGCTTATAAATGCATATTTAATGATGGCCATGCTATAGTAAGGGTTTTGTTGCATTCACAGTACACAGAAAGATGACTCAAAAAGAGTCACTTTCCCCAAAAGAGAATCTGTGGTAGGGAATGTTAACTGTTTTGCAAAGGTTATTTGTAGTAGAACTCAGAGAGTCTAAATTAACTCAGAGTATAGTCCTTAGTGCATTTTCTTATGTGCCAACTTGCAAAATGTAATTCCCAGATGTATAGACATCAGGAGGCTGGGGCTTTTCTGTAAGCATCCATGACCTGCTTTTAAAACAAGACACTGACATACAGCAGTGGCTGAAGACTTTGCTTGAGTGAACTGAGAAGATATTTAACGTGCATTTATTTAAGGTGGCCCTTTCCAGAGATTGTTGCTCTGATGGCTTTCTAACATCACTGTGTGTTTTGCTTTGTCAGCCACAATGTGAATTCTGGAAAAGTAATGTCTTGTGTTCACTTATGGTAAGTATGGAAGGAGTATTTTTAAATAAATAATGGACCAGACAAAGTTTCAAGAGACTTGCATGACCAAATCAGAGGAGCAGCAGAATCCTTTTTGGTTTTCTCAGTGGCTGATGAAGTCAGTATGTTGACTGATTTGTTTTTTGTTTCCTTTCTAGTTGCTTGAATCCACTTTTTTTTTCTTTTTAACCTTGATGGTGTCTGTCTTCATTAAAAGGGTACTTACAGAAATAATAAATTTTGTAAAGTGTGAAAGTAGCAAGTGTAAGGTACAGTAAATGTGGTTATTAATTTCATGGGTGCAGCTGCATGTCTTTCTGACTGTTAGGTTAGAAAGACATTTTTGCAGGGACTTCAAAGAGGTTAAGAACAAGAACACACGAGACGCTCATGAAGTTTCCAGGCTACAGGGAATTGTCAGGTTATAAAAGAATGCTTCTGCATGGAAGGTAGTTTGCAAGATGAAAAACCTGTCAGTAGCATTATTACAGTGTTGTGCAAACTTGATACCTTATTCTGCTCTTGTGTTCCTTTCAACTCACAGGGCTCTAGCATCCTTCCCTTTCTTCAGTTTCATAGTTAGAGCAGCAAATTGCTGTTTTGAATGAAAACAGTAATATAGGATCCATTTGCCAGTATCAAATACCCACTAGAACAGGGGAAGAAAAAAAGCCCTTTTTTATCAAGAATCCTTAAGCAAAGTAGGTATTTAATCAAATCTTAATAGTTTGCTTTCTTCAGAAGAGCAATACGAGGCAGGCAGAATGCTGTGACTGGGAGTAATGTTGGTACATGCTGGTGATTAGTTTGCAGGCTCTGTTCTAATTCTGGTTGTACAGTGTGCTTCCCTCTTTTAAGTCCAGAAGAAATGTGTTTAGAAAGCATATTCCTTAAACCAGATTTTCTTTAATTTCTTAGTTGTTACTTCAAAGAACTATAATATTTGGTTGCTCACTGGGGACAATAATAAACTTGTGCTTTCATGTTTCTTTTACAATCTAAACAAAGTGTGTGTCAGGGTTTATAATAATCTGGCCTTTCTGAAAAGCTGCAGGTTGGATTTCTAGGTCATAAGAGCCCGAATGACTGCTATATGGCTTAGTTATGATGGCCTTGACATGTAACTTAAAGAAAACAAATCAGTTTGATGTCTTTGTGTATTTGTGGAGAAGTCTTTCACCTGTTCCTCGCGTGTCTGTGTGCATGTGCACTCGGAGACTCTTGTCTCTGAATCTGTCCTCAAGGTCTCAACAGGACTTCTGTTTGAAACCAGCCAGCTTGTCAGCTCCAGCGTGTGGCTAGAAACCTGGGGAGTTTTGGTTTTGTCCCCCAAATTGAGTAAGTCTGTTAGAACGAAAAACAAAAAATAAAACCACCACAGCTTGGTAGTGCTGCCCAATTGCAGTCAGCACCATCTCCATGGTTTTAAGCCTTCATTATGCAGCTTGCACTCAGCACACTTTTATTTAAAGCAGAGCTAAAAGTAGAACTAAATAGCTGACATTCATAGTCATTCAGTGAGATGCAGAATTCCTGGGAGGGGACAGGACACCAGTACTGCTAGTGAGGGGTGGATCAGGCTTATTTATTTGCACAAAACTATGTTGGACTGTCTGAGAAAATCCAAACCAGACCGTGTTTTATCAAGGAATGTAAGCTAACTGTAAGAGGAAGTTCTACTTGACTCTAGTCTGCTTTTGTTTTGTTCTCCTCTTGTTTGCTTTTTCTTTGCTTTATACCCCAAAATGATGCAATTCTGTTTGCTCTGGTTTTTGCCACAATCAGACAAGCTACTACACTGTTGCAGCATCCCCGTGCTGATTGCTTTCCATGGAGCCATCCCCATATTGCAAAACCATCTGTTTTTCCTTACTGTCCAAGCATTAGGCTTGTTAGTAATTTATAATACTTGCTCTGTAGCTTTCAGTTGTCCCTGTTTTAGTCTGCCAGCAGCAAGGCTTCAGCATTTCAGCACCATTTACAAGCTTTCCTTGCTCTTTTATTATATTTTTAATGCCTCAGGCAAAAGCTATAGTTGAATGCATTGTCAGACGTTCATGCAGCTCAGTTATTGACTTGATACAGTAAACTTGGGGTGGTAGGTAGGTAATGTCCTCATTTACAAGCGGTTTTGTAGTTAGAGAAGTGATAGAAACAAGTTAGAAAATGATGGTTGGAAAAAAGCAGTATTTTGCTCCCCCCCACCCCAGTTTCCTTAAATGCACACCAGTTTGTCATATTGCTGATGGTATGATCTCATTCAGAAAGATCCTTTTTAGCTGTGTATGTGCACTGCAGAAGCATTGAGAAGTTGGTGTCATTTCCCTAAGTCAGCTGGACTTTTTGGAATTTTCCAGACCATGAACAGTTTTCCACACATGAAGGTGCTTCTGATAACATACCAGAAAAATGAGTTGAACAGAAGGAAAGCATTTCTTCCCTCTATGAATTTCAGATACATCATCAGACAGCTCAAATCTAGCTGAAGGCTTTGAGCCTTCGTACTGTGATCATTACTGGTCTTAATTTACCCTCCAATAAATATTCCAGGTAAGCCACCACGGCCAGACACTTCATTTTTTTTCTTTGTATGTGTGAAGTGATCAATTAATAATCACTTGAAGTGATCAATTAATGTTTGAAATTTTTACTTCATTAATAATGAAATCCAGAAAGCAATGAGTGTCAGTTTGCCTGGTGCCTGAGACCGGGGTACTGGTGAAGTGCTGTGTTTTGAGCCTATAAGATTTTCTTAGTGATTATCAAGATGCAGAAAGAAGCTGTGTCCAGATGTAGATAAGGAGCTGAAGTGTCTGTGGGTTAGATATTAGACATTTACATGGCAATTGGGTTGTTGAAGAGTGACTGCAAGACAGCATGAGAATTCAGATGTATGTCAGTCTCCTTAGAAATCCATAAAAATTAATTGTTTGGGTTTTCCTGTGGTTTTAAGTGTGTCCCCCAGCAACTTAAAAATGGCTCAAAGTCTTACAGCACTTCTGATTACATCAGACAAATTCCTAGCTAAAAAATCTGCGGTGTTTTTAAATTTCAAAAAAATTATTTTTCAAATTCTGTTGTGGCAGTGAAATGATAGGAATACTCTAAGGCTTGTGTGGGTGGGGATGTTTTGTGCTGAATAAAGTGACAGCTGCAAGTCTTGTCTTCAGAAACCTGGCTTTGGCCCTGAGGATCATTCTTTTTCTCCACTATTGCTATTCTGAGGCCAGTAAAGAGAAGCATATGTTTTCTTGCATCAGGTATGTTGGTGTTACCTTCTGAAGCATAACAAGGTCATGTGTTTGCATGGCAAAAGAGGAAGCCTCAAACTGTGTCTGAGCTGTCTTAGACCTGCTTTTTCTCCCATGATGTATGAAAGATTTCCGTGCTGTACATGGTTAAATAAATCTCTGTTCCTGTAGGTATACGTGTGTTGATGCTACATTGCTGCTCCTGAAATTGGTACTCTTATATTATTAATATTGCAGATGATGCCAAGAAGGTGTCTTGCATTTAATACAGAACATAAGAAGGTTTGCCTGTCCCACATGAAAATCATGAATTGGAAGTGAAGATGCTATACAAATTTTAGAGGGACAAGATCAGCCTAAAAATTGCAGATTTTAAGAAGGAGAAAGTTTATTTGTAACAATGCATTTCCGTGCCTGTTAGTACCCCTGCTAATAGGATGTTTAGTTATTAACACCTTGAAAATGGTTTTAAGCCTTATTTTATTTGTGAAACTAATTAGTTACTATTTGTCTAGGTACCTGTTAATTTGAGTTTTTCTAGTTGAGAGACATGAGAACTGATCAAAAGCCTTTGGGTTCCTTTGCTCCTTCTGTATGATCAAACAAGTTCAGTTTATTTTGCTTCTAAAAGAGAAGTTAAAGGCTGACTCACTTGCTTCATTCCAGCATCCTTATTGAGGGGGAGGAAGTGGCTAAGAGGATTCTTCATTATAGCAAGCAAAACCAAAAAATATTCAGTAATTGAAAATGGAAGTTCAGCAAATTCAGACTGCAGCTGAGGTGCATGGTTCAAACACTCGTAGTAATTAAGCACTGGAAGAGCTGGAGAGGAATAGGACAGGATTTATCTTTCTTGGAAGACTTGAAAGGTGAGTGCATGCATAGTTTGTGCTTCTGACTACATTTGCTGAAGTATAAGCACAAAAGTCACTTGAATGAGGTAAGAGACAAGACAAAGTGTTCCCAAAGATGCTTTTAGATTGATTTAATATTTCCTAGAGAGCTTGTTGCAGAGAGAAACTCCAGCTGGCCGGGCTCTTAACTATAACCTGACTTTCTTCTGTCTGTTCTGTGCTCACCAACTATATACCTTCTAATTCAGTGACTCAAAATGATAAGGGTCAGTATCCATGAGAACATGCTGTCCTCAAAGTCTGGGATTTGATTTGAAAGTTCAGATCTCAGTTTAACTTATTTTCAGTGAATAGATGCCAAGATGTTCTTCAGTTCCTGTTAGCAGCTGATCAGTACAGAAAAGTAATGGTGAACTTCTACCAGCTATTCATTTGTTTCAGAAGATGGAAGTGAGGTTTCCAGCCTTGCCATGACCTGGCTTAAAGCCTTTTCTGACTTCTTTAAAGATTGCAGTTACTGTCTACAGGAACCCTACTTCAAATAAATTAAGTAGTAAAAATATTTCGTGTTCTTAAAAATCTAAGGTTTCTTAGACCCACACCCAGAATGCGTGGAATAAAAATTCTGAAGGTAAATTTAACAGTATTTGTAAAGAAACAAGATAAAGCAGGAGAACATCATAGAAGACATCTGAGAAGAGAAGTGTGGGCATTGTGTGAAACACTGTAAATATTCTGTGCATGCAAACGAGTGCTGGATAACTGCTTCTTCATCCATGTAATCCTGCAGACTGTGGTAATTTGAAGTCCTTTGGAAAGAAGCATGTAGTCAATGTCTGAATTCTTAGCATGAGCAGACTGATATATTTTGCACAGGCAATATTAATTCAGGCATTTCCTAGTTATTGAATTAAATTGTAACCTTAATTTTAATGTAACTTTTTTAGTATATATAACAATACATGAACAAACATTGCTTTTCTCCTCAAATACGAAATATTTCTTGGGTCAGCACAAAAGTTCAAATCTCATGGTAAACAGCATGTTACAAATACGTAGATAAATACAACAAAACTCTTTTGGAGAGGATGTCTTCTTTTTGGTTCCAATGAGAGAGGGGTAAATAAAATAACTGATGTGCCCTGCTAGCTGTCGACCAAGTTTCATGAGCCATGTCTTTCCTTTGGCATGCAGATAGCAGCAGCACATTTTAGCACCTCGCCTACAGCATCCACCTCCTGACAGCCAAACTTGCCAATAGAAAAGCATTCAGCACTTCATTATTTCTACAACCTGAGTGCATTTGCAAATTAATTGATGTGTGGGAGGAAAGGCATCTGCTATTGTAGAAGACCTGAACTGTTGCAGCAAAACTAGAAATAAACTGGCTAGCTGTAGTGATCTGGGATGCTGTTGCAGGTGTTGAAGCCTCTTAAGTGTCATCTTGTCCATTTTTCTTCTTTGATGATATTTTTATAAAAAAGAAACCCAACAGCTCCCTGAATTGTGAAAATGGGAACCAACAGCATGAGAAAGATAACACCATATATAACTATATATGGTTAGTTAGCAAGTAGTTTCTTATTTCTTGCTGGCTCAGCACCAAGAGAGTTTTAATTAGGCCAGTAATGAATGACTGGGAGTGTTTTAAAGGCTATTAATCTTGTGGTGCAATTGAGTTAATTATAATATCATTATAAGCTCCCATGGAAGTAGTATGAAGTGCATTTTATTTGGATTACTCCTAAAGCTATTTCTGAGGTCCCCTGGCTCCATCTGAAACTGGTCCCTTAGTCTTCAACTCTGACAGAGAAAACTGTAAAACCTCTTCTTGTGCTGCTCCACCAGATGTTTTTGTTGAGTGCCTCATTCTGTTCTGGCCTTGGGCTCTCTGAGCTGCTGCTTTACTTGCAAAGTGCAGGTAACTTCTTGCAGTGGAATGTGGCTCTTTTAGCTTTCCTTGCACAGTGTAGTATTTCCTTGCTTTTCTGCTTTCTGATCAGTTAGCTTACCCCACAGCGTGGCAGATGAGAGTAAGAAAATGTGATCTGTTTCCAGAAATAAAGATTACAGCAGCTTTCGAACTGTTAGTCTTTGTGCTGTGGTAAAAAAATGTGAAGCAAAAGAGGTGTTTTTGAGAAGCATATGGCTTTTACACTGGTTCAGGCTACAGTAAGTTTTGGATTTGGTTGTAAAACATCCCTGTGCTTTCTGCACTCTCTAGTCAGAGTGTGACATTTTCAACAGATGGACAGATAAACTTTCCAGAATCCATGTCTTTCCTTTCGGCAGAGGAGATGAGATTCTCATCTGTAAGAGCTGTTCAGGAAAACCTCATTTGTTGAAGGCTGTTGCATGCTTAGATGTTGGGGTGTGAAAATTTGATGGCTATGCAGCTCAGCACTGGAATTACTGATATTTTGGGGCCTGGCTTTTTGCTGATGCAAAGGCAGCCCTGATTTGTACCTACTTCTGTCCTTACTAGAGCATTTGCTTTGTGTATTTTCAGCAGCGTGTGCTTTAATTGTGGAACAAGCATGTTGCTCAAACCCACCTTCTCTCTGTGGTGACTGATACACTGACACACTGTCATGTTTGCGTTTTATAACCCTGCACCATCAGGATTGTTTTGGGTTCGTAGTTTTAAATTCCACAATCAAGGTTTTTTTCCAACCTTAATTAACCCTGCTGGATGCTGGAGCTGCTTTGTTTTGTTTCAGTAACTTTCCTGGTCACACTTCTATATTTTCTGTCCTCTTGACTATTACAGATTTTGCAAATAGTTTAGAAATGCTAGTTTGTGATGTATGGGCCTCTTTATCATTTCTTTGATTTATGTGCATTGTGCTAAAAAAAAGCAGAGGAAGCATATTATTCTGGAAAAAAATGTTGCCAGTCTTCAGTTTTTTCAGTCTTAGTTAAAAGCTACACTTTTATCAATCAAACCTGATAGATTCTTTTTTCATTCCTAAAAACATTCATAACTTTTTGAAGTCTGAAGAAATAATTTGACTAAGACTCTTATAAATGTCTACCTATTTTTTTGATGTCTAACTTGAAATATCTTTTAAACTGCTTTTTCGAAAGTTGGCTTTTTCATATATTCCAGCCTGGTCATCTATAAATACAGATATCGAAAAACCACTTGGGGTAGGGTTGTTGGGTTTTTTTGTTTGTTTTTGGTTGCTTGGTTGTGGAGTTTTTTCTTTGTTAAATAAAGCTTGGCCATATGTTGCTAATATCATTGCACAAACTGATGCAGTAAAACAAATTTTGATCTCTAGCAGTCCTGAGTAAGAGTATTTCTCTACATTCTATATAATAAAGACAAGGATTGCAGATTTATAATTGTTCAACTTCTCATGTAGATGCCCTAATTAAAAGCATAGAGCAGACTTTTCTGAAGTCTGATGTTCTGTTTCAGGAAGAATTTCTGACAATCTGTGTTGTAATCCAAAAATGGCTATTCTGAAAGGTTTAAAAAAGAAGATTAATGACCTTAAATTTAGAGTTCTTAGTTAATGTATAATGTTGTTTTAGGTAGAGAAAATTCTCAGCGAAACTCCTCAGAGAAGGAAAAGCTCAGACTGCTGCTGGTGATCAGCAGGATTGCTCTGTCTCCCCAAAGTGAATGTGAGGTTGAAGCCAGGATTCAGATATATATCATTAATTTTTCAACACAGAAACCTTGAGTAAAGGCAGAAAAGCATTTCTTTAATCACCTTGTGGGGAAAATGTCTTGGGTTTTGTTGACCATTATGCTTCAGCGTTTTGCTTGCAAGTGCAGTGGTTATGGTCATCTGTTCCAACTCATATTCTAGAGAGGTCCATTCAGTGTTGAATGTAATATATTTTAAAGGTAAAATGATGTATTTCTTTTTGACACTTATCCTCCAGAATGCAGCTGATCTCTAACTTCAGCCACGTATGGTGATTTTACAGCTTTAGTCTGTGCAGAAATCTGTGTTGTTACGAGGGAGGGTGCAAATTTAAACCTCTTTCTCTAAGCACTTGTGCCTGTTGCCTGTACTGGTTGCCATTACTTGTGTATGGATGTTGTCTGGAGATTACTTTATGCTCTCTTGGAAGGATTATAAATTAATCAGATGCTAAATATTCTGAAGCTGTAGTAGGAATGTAGTAGGGAAATAATCCACATCTGTTCTGTGCCAAATGTAACTGTCCTGCTTCAAGCTTTTCTTGGTTGTCCTTGCTAGCAGGCTAGAAATTAGCATTCCCAGCAGCCTGTCTTTAGGATGCCTGCTAGATTTAAGGAAAGACTGTGTTTGCAAAAATAACCATTTAGGGAAGAATGATCTCCTAATTTGGCAAGATCAGCTGGGCTGAAACTGGATTCATAGAATAGTGCCATAGAATCAGATTGGTTTGGGTGTAAAGGGACCTTAAAGATCATCCAGATATAATTCATGCAACCCTTTCTGCTGGTTGGGTAAAGTGATAACTTCTAGTAGAAGAAAGGAGTGAAATCTGATACGACATGGGAGAATCTATCCATCTGCCTGTGACATACCTGTGTCAGGGTGAGCTGTACACTGGAGTTCTGATGTTTGAGTACAGCTTCTCCTTCAGGAAGGCTCTGGGAGACCAGGTAAGGTGAGGTTTCTGTGTGCTGGCAGAAAGACCTATGGCTAAGCTAATAGCTGTTGTCTGACACAGTATTTGCCAATCTGAATATATTGTGAATTTTAATGGTTGTGTGAGGGACCAAAGTGAAGGAAAGGCATTTATCAGAACTTAAAATAATTACATGTAATGAGTTAGGGGAAAAAAAAAATTACCAGCCAGGGTCATTACTGCTACGTGGCTTATCCAGTAATGGATTTCCCTCTCATCTGTTCTTTGACCATCTTTCTCTCCTTTGTTTGATGGTGCAACTAGACTGTTAGGATTAAAATAAGATGCACCTTCTTGACATTTTATTGAAAAAGTGTATTCATTTTTTTCTTTATCTGAAAAGTAGTTTGTTTGCTATAGTGATAAAGCCCACCCACAGTGCTGCAAATAATGGCATGCTGCTGGATAACTGGAAAAAGGTTTCTGTAGCTGATTCCAGCCTTTTATTCTGCTGTTCAGTTTGAAAATAACTTCACATTTCTTATAGAAGCACCTGAGCATCCCCTGTCACAGAGGCAGCAGGCCATCCTTTGTAGTGACTTAGTTGCCACCTGAGCCCCTGACACCAAAGATTTCGTCTACATCTTTAGAAAATACTAATTTTAGTGTGAGAACGGTGATTTCTGAAGTTCTGGCAGCTATTTAAGGGAGCACAGTAGCAGTAGGGGAGGATGCTAGTGGGGTCCTTCAGTCTTGAGTTTTAATGATGACTTTTCCATGCTACAGATTATTCCCTGCTACATGTATTACAAATATGTAAAGGTATTTGCAAATCTATGTAAAGATAATTCTTTTGTCAAAAAAGGAATTCAGATTTTCTATCAAATATTGATGAAGTGCACTACTTTGGTCTTTGTACTTCAATGAAATCCATTAGATGAACACACAGGGGTGACTGTATCTCATAGACTGACACTAAAACCGTTTCTGCAGCCCATTAGTGAACAGTTGCTGCTCACTACTACCCTTGAGCTCAGGGTAACTTGAAAAGCCTACTGTTTGTTAGTGCCCATGGCTGTATCTTGTCATTTATAAGCAGAACACAATGTAATTTAGTGGATTAAGGGTTGGACTTTATGATCTCAGAGGTCCTTTCCACCAACCCTGATGGTTCTGTGATTCTGTAAGCATTTTACTCAGCTTTTGGTGATGCTGTTATGTGTCTGGATTGTAGCTGCATATCCAGTGAAATACCAGTCCACAAAGTTACCTTTCAGGAAATATGTGTTCAGGCCCTGTAGAGCACCTGGAAGTATTTATAAGCATCTTAAATAGTTATTCTTCTGAAGAGGTGAATGAGGTCGTGTGCAGCTCCCGATTATGATTAGTCTGCTTCTCTATCCATCTCAAATACTAGTTCTCTTTAAACCCCAGAGCCTGTTTGCTGTTTTGTCTCACTTTATGTTGATATTATCCAAAAAGCAAGATGTGTCACTGATTTAACTATTAAATGGATCCCAGAATACTTTAAAAAACCAAACAAAACCAACCTGGTGGAGGAGGAGGAGGCTTTTGCAGAGACTCAGAA
This sequence comes from Phaethornis superciliosus, assembly GCA_023637945.1. Taxonomy (NCBI): domain Eukaryota; kingdom Metazoa; phylum Chordata; class Aves; order Apodiformes; family Trochilidae; genus Phaethornis; species Phaethornis superciliosus. Next base: position 10,334,923 of record JAJQWJ010000022.1, read on the forward strand.
GAGTGCAGATAATTTTATTGGCAGTAAGGTTGTAGATGCTGAAGTTTTGACCAATTCCTGGAAGAAAGTGTCACCAGATTTGCTGTCTCTGCATGGTGAAAAGCCAAAGATGTGCTAGCAGTATTGGAGTGAGGGAACATTGATGCAGTCATTCATCAGCACAACTTCAGTGTTCTGGAAGAGAAGTATGGGAAGAGCATGTTTTAAGGCTGAAATCTGACAGTAATTAAAACAGCACACTTGGCAAAAATGGGAATCTAAATACAATGTAATCAAGATGTAGTGAAGAAAACATTAAAAAACCTGCAGGTATCTATCAAGGCATTTCCCATACTTATATCTTTATATATAAATAAAAATGCCTAAACTTGTTTTTCAACTCCCTAGATTTGGGAGAGAGCAGAGGAGCCCTGAGGGAAAAGCAAGTTTACCTGTGCAGGGGCATGAGCAGGTAGATGTCCTCAGGATGCTTTGAATCTCCTGGATTATTGACCAGGGTGAGACAGTGACAGTTTGCATCTCAGTGCAATGCAAATCAGAAACCCAAGTGTGATCTCATTAGTTTCACAGTTCAGTGGACCAGGATGTTTAGGAAAGGATGGAATAACTTCTGTATAGGGAGTTTAAAAAAAAAAAATAGAATGGGGGTAGCCTTTGTTCCTATCATGGGTAGGTATTTGTTGCTTAAATAGTCTTCTAAACTGGAAAGTGTTTGGGGGTCATAAATGCTTTTTTTTTAAAAAAATAGTCTCCTAATTAGCCAGTAAAAGAGAGCAAAGGCTCAGTGTCTGTCTTTCCTATTAATTGGGAAGCCTACAACCCAGTTCTGTAAGAGGAAAACCAATGAGTAAATAAATTGGAGACTGCTCTTTTGGTTTATTTATGTTGTTTTGGCCAAGTCAAGGATTTAGCTATCCTAAAATGATCAAACATTGTTGTGAGAAAAAGAGAATTTCCAAATGGGCCTCATTATCTGAGAGAAGTTTAAAAATATCAATTAAGGCAGTGTAATTTCTCTCTTGCCTATTTTAGTCTGCAGAGATGAAACTGGAGGAGTGTCCTGTTTGCTTGCTCATGGCTCTTGTCAAAAGAATGACAGGAGTTTTATCATAATAGACAAATCCCTTGTTAGCTGTAAGGGAGATATAATTTAATGATGTGGGGCAAAGTTCTGTGAATCTTGAAAGAGGAAAATGTGCACGCATTCACCACTATTAGAGTGAACTTAGACAATTTGGTGGTGGGTATCTGTCAGCCACTTCTGTAAATCTTTGTTTCTTGGAGAATGTAGAAATAGAAATGAAAACCAATTTTTTTTAATATTACCTATACCTGCCAAATTATTTTTCTGTTTATATATATAGTCAGTAAGTGTTTACATGAAACTGGAAAAAGTATCACATCAGGGTCATGTGATCAAAGACAAAACTCATTCTTCTGATTTCATTTTTAAAGAAAACTTACTGGTGCTTAAAAAGCTTTAAAAGTGATAATACTTAACTTCAGTGTGCAACTGTGAGCTGACGTGATTGATTGTAAGAGCTCCAGGTGCTTGGTTTTTCCTTTGCTCCCCCTGCTTCTTACTTTCTTCCTGCCCAACCAATTCTTGGAGCTTTAACTGGCCGTATCAGTAAGTGGAGTATAAGGACTTGTTTGGTCAGCACATGCAAAATCTCCAGCCATGAATAATGCAAACAAAAGACCTTTAGGCTCAGTATGATTCCAATGATGATTCTTTAATTTGAAAAGTTTTAAATTAGCACTGTGTACGTCTATCGTTTCGTAACACACCCTGCGCTGGGACGCTGCAGACCAAGATGCAGTCTCTCACCACATGCTCAGTGAATTTCTGTTGAGCAAAGAGGTCCTCACTGCATTGGGCTGAGCCCTTTGGCTGTAGCAGAAGTTCTCTGCCTGCTCCAAACCTTAAAGATCACCTGCAGAAGACAGTGGGATCTTTTGGGTGGATGGAGGGATTCTTTTTTGTCTGTTTTGATTGTGTCAGGGACTGCACAGCTGTGTTGCTTTAAGATGGTGGTTACTGGAGTAGATAAAAGATATTATGTGATTACCTTTTTAAAAAAAATGCTTTTGGACCTAAATCCAGTCCCCATTTCTCTAATACACCTTACCCTGTGTACTTAGTTCATGTGAAAGCCAAAGCCATCCTATGTGCTTGAAGAAGTTGCCCTCCTTACAGTTGCAGCTGTGAGAAAAGTTAATTCCATAAAGCTCTCTCTATTTTACGATATATTTCACTTGTGAGGAAGACTGAAAACTGTTAATATGTGAATGTAGCTTTCATATACTGAGGAACACTGTGAAGGTGTGAGTTGTGGCACCTGTAAAACATTACTGATAATATTTCCTTCTGGAAAAGATAGTCCATGTTGCCAGAGAAAAATAATAAATCTCAAAAACAATGTAATATAAAAATAATCCAAGTTCTGTTTATGTTTACATTCAGATAAGGCTTTTGTATATATTGAAGTGTTTTTCAGGACTTCTGCATCCTTTAGAACTAGACTCTGCTGCTTTTAAAATGTGGAATTCACATTCTACTTGGAACCACAGTTTTAAGAAAAATATCAGCTCTCATGAGGCTCTGTAGAGATTGGCACTGGTGTATATCCTAGCTGCTCTTACAAGGTGGTGGTGGCGGGGAGGTTGGTGGGTTTGTGTGTGTGTGTGTGTGGTTTTTTGTTTGTTTTGGGGGTGGGGCTTTTTGGGTTTTTTTTCCATATTTTTCTGAAATACATTTTGTGTTTCATCTGCATGTGTTGAGGGGTAAAAGATAGATCTTGTTGAATTTTTAGAGGAATATTTCATTAGGAAGTAAAGAGCTTAGCTTCACCTGTTGTGAAAGGCATGGACTTATGCTGTAATAAAGCCTCTGAGTGATGGGGAAATCCTTAGTGACGGCTGAAGAAATGACCTGCAGTAGTACCTAGAGCTGCACCAATACTCCAGTTCAGTATTTAGCATGTTTTGAGGGTCAGGCTATTGCTCTTTACCATTCCACTGGTTTAAATCATCACAGCTGTCAAAAGCAGAAGCAAAGTCAGTGGAAACAGCTTTACAGAAGGCAGTCAGCACCATCCCCAGGCTGGATTGGATCCCAGGGTCTTGCAGACCTGCATGGACCCTCCCTGTAGCCACCACCTGAACCATCCAGCACCACCTGAACCATCCAGAACCACTGGGGCAGACCCAGGGCCTGTGTCTCTCTGTAGCTCAGCTCCAGCAGGGTCCCTAAGCACACACCTCTGTTCCATGTTCTCCTCTGCCTTGGTGTCCCACCCCCTCATCCTGCTTCCCTGCCTCAGCCTTTTAGCACCCATACCATCTTCTGGCAGTACATTTCATGTTGCTTCCTGAAGGTGAGGAGAATAGGTTAGGAAATGGCATTCTCTTGTTAATAAACACAATATTTAAGGGTATTGGTGTCTTTTTAGCTGAGATTTTGCTGTCATGGTTGATGCTGGCAGACAAAGGTGTTTATTTTGCAAGAAGAAAAATTAACTAAATAGCACATTTATTATCCACAGGACTGTTGAATCTCCTGGCTATTGTTTTGATGCTAGAGGTTCTGCTTCAGTGCTTCTTTCACTCTTGTGTCTGCTTTTTAGAATGAATGATTAAGAAACAATTTCCCAGTCTCTTCGGTTAACATTTCTCCACTGCCAAAAAGGAATGTGTTCTGTTCTGTACAGTATGTGATACTTTAATAATGTATAAATCAACTTGGACAGAAGCTGCCTGTCAGTTTTATTAACTTTGACCTTTTCTCCCATTATAAGGATGGTTTGGTAAATATTTAATGTCCATTATAGATTTTGACAGTTGAATCTGCATTTCTAGGAGCAAAGGTAGATTATAAAGAAATACTTACAATTAGTAAAAGTGGCTTAATCACTGGGAGCTTTCAAGAACAGAATTGGGTTTTAGGATATATTTATTTTTAATTCTCTGGAGGTTTTTTATGCTTGACCACTAAATGTCAGGCTAGCAAGAAGGTTATGAAATGTTTTTAAAAGATGGCTTTTTAAATCCTTCTGTGATGAGCACCTGTGATTACCTCTGTCTCTGAACAAGTGTCCAAATGATGTTATTTACTTGAAATACCTGTCAGTGTCATTCTGTGCAGTGAACACAAGTGAATGGTGTCAACAGCACAAAATGGCTGAAGGGGAGCGCTGCTTGTAATAATACAATGCAAGAAGAAAAGGGAAAGGAGTTCCTGGAGTCAGGGGTCCTCTGCCAGAGCTGTCTTTCCTTTTAATTCCCTGCATATTGCAGTCCCAGCAAATTCTGGTAGCGAAGATAGAAAACCAAGCCTCTGACACTTTGAAACATTGCCTTTCAAACATGTACTGTCCGTTGCTCTCATTGATTTTTTTTTTTTTTAAATTTTTTTTTTTTTTTTTTTACATATCAGAAATCTGTCAGAGGAAAACAAATCTGAACAAAATTCTTTGGTCTAAGTGCAGCTGTTGGGGCAATGCACTGCCCGCCCTCCCCTGTGCAGTGTGGTTCTCCTCCCGTTAGGAATCTCCATGTGTCTCCATGTTCTGCCACAGCCCAAACCACCTGGCAAAGCAGCCAAGTAAATCAGGAGCCTGTTAAGAAGCCCCATGGATGCTCTGAGCATTGACATTTGAGTCAAATTGGCTCACGGGATAGCTTCACTCATTTTAATAGCTGCTTTCATGTAGATTGCTTTACCAACCTTTGTTTTTCTCGGTGGCAGTCATTATCCTGCAGAATAGCTTTGCCTAAGACCACTTCATTTTCTGAACATTTGTAGCTCATAGTTTCCTAAGAATAACCTTTTTTTATCTGTGGATTATGGGATTAGAGTTGTTAACGTGTTGAACAGTTCACCTCTTTCAGAACAAATGTTCAGGCAATTTCATGAACGCATCAGGGCAGGGACTGAGGTATAATTCTGAGCTTTTTTTCTACCTCTCCTCTTCAAAAATGGGGAACTAAGATTGTGAAGTGAAAGTGTTCAGGGGTGAGCTTCTAACTTGCTGCACTTGAAAATGGGTTCAGGACTTGAGACGAAGTTTTTGATTCATTGTTTTGCTTGCCCTAGAACATGATTTCTTTGTAATGCCTGTTTCTCATCAGACTTTTTTGTATCCTTTTGTTCCTGTCATCATGTTCCAAGCAGTATATATGAAATACCATACATTAACTTACTGACTGGCTGTAATTTGAATCAGATGAATACAGATAGTAGAGGTCTCACATACTGCAGTGGTGTGTATTTTAATATATATGTTTTTTTATTATCCAGTTGCAGTACCATGCCGGGCTAGCATCTGGCCTTTTGAATCAGCAGTCTTTGAAACGTTCTGCCAACCAGATGGGAGTATCAGCAAAACGCAGACCAAAAGCCCAGCCAACAACTCTTGTCTTACCTCCTCAGTAAGTAATGGAATATTTTGAAGAGTTTGCATGGGGGGATTTTAAAGAAACCTTTTTGTTACTGTTTTTTTAAAAAATCATCATCATACCAGCTTTGTGCTTGTGGTTTTGTTTCATATGAGATGCGTTTTTATTGTGGATGGATGGGGTATCCTATGGAAGCATTATTTTGTTTCTTGGGCTTGTGGAGGCAACTGAAAAGTTGCAAGGAGTTTTCTTTGTAGCAGGTCATAGAAGTTTTTGCAACACAAGACTGTCATTGAGAAACGATGTTCCCCTCATTAGTATGACTTGGAGCTTCAAGCAGGACTTTTCTGAAGGTCCTAAAAGGCTGAAGCAAAAAAGTCTTTGTTTTGAGTACTTTCTTGACAAACGTCTGTTCTGAGTCCATCTGTTCACCATATGTTAATTTTGCATTGGATCTAAACCTCTTTTACAGGTGACAAGCAATTATGAGGACACTAAGAAACTGTTTGAGGACACAGAGTATCAACACTTTAGGCAGTCTGTGTACTGATGCAAAAAAACACAGAGCTGTCCACAACTAAGCTCATAAATTAATAACCTGCTTAAAATATTTAGTTACATATAAGAAAATGATTATTATGTAGAAAATGAAGTGCTAAGCAATTATTCATTCTACTGAGCATCCTTGTAGCTTGTGGAAACTGCTGTTTTTCACAGAAGTTGTTTCACTGGTCTATAAACACTACACTATCAAAAACTTCATACTTGTGGTCATAAAAGTCCCCTGACCAGAATCCACAGGCCTGAGTTGATAAAGGAGTCAAGGGAGGTTTAGAGTTTTTCATTATGAAGTGAGAAAAAGAAAATCAGTCAACATAGCTTTCCTCTTGTATATTAACTTCAAAGGGCTGCTAATTCAAGAATCCACAATGTGTTATTGTTTTACCATTATGTCAGGTGAAGAAGAATTGTTAGAAGGGCATCTCTAGCAGCACTGCAGGTTTGTAAACCAGTTGTTTTTTCCTTCTCTTTGTGAAAGATCAGGGGTATATTGTAAGGAACTGGCTAATTAGTTTTCTTCCTTTGGTGGGGTATTGGGTTATTAAAATAGACATCTCCAAGAAGTCTATAAACTACAATATTGTGATAGCAGTTGTTAAAGTTTTTATTTTGAGGTCTTGAAATATTTTGATGTTCTGTTTTGTTGTTTGTCTCATTTTTAAAATATTTTTTTAAATTTTTTTTAATTTTATTTTTTTTGAGTAGCTTTTCCAGCTACTCAAAATACATATGATGAGAGAGAAAGAGCTAGCTTATATTTCTGTGTAGAAAATTGTGTACTTGAACAATTGCAGCTGTACAAATTTTAATATGAGGTATGTTAAATGTAACAGCATTAGATATCTTTTTATCTGCAGGGGATTTTTCCTTTAGGGGTGCATTTACCTGCAGTTTGTAGTAGTGTGGTAACTAAACTTCAGCTAGTGGTTGAATTATTTTTCAGGATCTTATTACCACTTCAAGCATTATTCATAGGGAAAAATATGTTTAAGCTGAGCTGACCTTGTTTCTGTCCCTGATTTCCTCCTCTCTGGCTGCTCTTCGACCTTTCTGTATTTGTCCTTATTTGCTATCTTATTGTGTCTTAGGGAGTGAATAAAAATTAAGTCAAATCAAATACCTGTTGAGCTCACTATCAAGTGTACATCACAGGGCAGAAGCAGATTATGAAAAGACTTATGAAAATAGGCTTATGAAAAGTATTAAAAAAAAAGTGTGGGAAACAGATTTTAATATCTTGATTTTGCTGTAGTTTCATGCAAATAATGATTAATCATACTGTGATTATATTTTTTTCTTTCTCTTCACTCTCTCTAAAATGCAAAACAAGAAAAAAGTCCAGGTGCAAAACTACATATCTCCTTGAAAGGCCATACTGCATACTAATTTTGCCATGGCAATCCAGGGAATTATTTTTTAGCTTTATTGTTAAGTCAGGGAAGGGGTAACTATTCCTTTGTCTTTTTTTGGTTTGATGTATGCCATTAAAATTAAATTCAGTGACAAGTCTTTGGGCTGAGTAACAGTGTGCTATGAGTCAAGCATATATTAAATGTTGTTCAGAGCAACTATATTATCTAGAGCTGTTCTTAAATGTAAGTATTTATAACAGGCTAGATTGCAAAACACCGTTTTAGGATAGCAGATTGGAGCACACAGCAGTACTGCAGGAATCCTTTTGACCCAAGGAAGGAATGCAGGAAGCAGTGGTCCTCAAGACACTGCATAGGGGGTGATTTGGACAAAGAATCTTCTAAAAATGTTGGGTTTTGGTTTTGGGGTTTTTTTGTGTGTGTGTGGTTTTGGTTTTTTTTTTATTTTTTAATGCAACATTTGCATATGAAAATTGGATATTAAACATGTCTTCATTTGAGCTAAAGGTAGCATTAGAGAGCATGTCTGGGTCAACTCATTGTTCTCCTGAGCCCTTAATCTTGCTCTCTGCTCTGCTTTCTTATCCTCTCAAAAATTCTTTAAAAAACCAAACCAACTGAACACCAGGAAACCAAACAAACAAAAAAAAAAAATCAAAACTAAAACAAAGTCCAAACTAATAAAAAAACTGAACAACAGGAAACAAAACCCAAAATAAATAACAACAAAACCAACAAAAGAGAAGAAACAAAGACATCCAAACAAAAACAAACTCAAAACCTTCTCAGCTTGTTTTGGAGGCTCAAACACCTCTTCCTACTTTATGCTTACAGAAGGAGCTGGAGAAGAAAGGGTTTTTCTAATGGCAAAGCTGATTCTTGATGTGCCCACCCATTCTTCCCTTGCCAGGCTTAGGCCATCTTTTGATGTGCTCTGGTTTGGAAGTTGTACATTATTACTAGTAGATATCTAAAACAACAGCAGCAATTTTGAATCAAAAAGGTATTTTTACAAATGGCAGGTCTCTGTCCTGTGCAACCACTAAGGAAAATTTTCATTTTTTCACTGTTCATTCTCTGAAGGCTTTGAAGGGTGCCAAATAGTTTTGAAGACGACCTTCTGTTGTTCGGTTTTGCTTTTCAGTATTGGTATTCACTGGATCTGAAAGTGCAGAAGGGAATATGAGATTGATATGCATCTCATTTCTAGCCAAATTTATCTACACGAGAAAATTACTAACTTCTAGCTTCCTTCTCTCCCTGCTTTGTCCCTCCTTCTGTCTTCTATTAACAAGACATCTCCCTGTACTTGCTAATAGATGCGTTCCCTCACATGCTTCTCATCTGGCTGCTGCTTCCTTCCTTCTGTTAAAAAATCTCAAAGCAGTGTTTGCTGAAGTGCTGAAAGCTGTCAGCTCCTTCTGAGTGACAAGGAAAGCTGATACACCCATCCCTTCTGAAAACCAGGATGGCTTCTTCTGGTTTGCAGTTAGTAAATACACTAAGAAATGATGACTCTTCATTTTTTTCTTTCCTTTGAAATGTAGTTAACATAGTTATTGAACCTTGTATTGTTTTGCTTGGCACCACATCTCAGAAGCAAATTCCTGGTTATGAAGTTGGCTCCACAACACTGTGGGAGCTGAGCAAAGAGTTTAGAAGAGCTGAGAGCAGAGAACCCGCAGAGGTGGCCCCTGTCAGTGGACCATCCTGCTGGGAATCCAGCAGGCTCAGGTATGGCACTGTTTAGCTGGAAAGTGACAGCAGTGAAGTTTGTAGAGAAGAAAGAAAGAAAAGAGAAAGCACAGGATGTTGTCTGGATTTGTGCAGTTGTGTTCATTGGCACACACAAGAGAGTCAGTTATTAATAATGGGAATTTTTAGGGGTCTTGGATGAAAACCTTGTGACTTTGATAGTTTTGTTGTGTGAGACTTTCTCAGTGCTCCCAGATTAGTCATCTTTCTTCTCTGTTTGAAAGGAAATTGCCAGAACAAGAACTTGCTCACCACAAAAGGTACTGAGTCTCTTGCCCTTTATGGTGCCTTTTAGGATCACTTGTTGTGACATTTGTGGTTTTGGGGAAATAAGCGCAATATCAACAATAAACATGTGGAAGTCTGGTCCTTATTTGACAACTTTATGCTCAGTGGACAAAGAAGCTTGAGTAAAAGACAGTGCAGTTTTTTGTTTTAGGGCTTTTAAACTTGTCTGGTAAATCTCTTGTGCTCTGATGTATGCCCTAACCTGACAGCAAAAACATGGTAATATAGAGTGAGTAAAAAACCTCTGTGAATTTCTACTCAGTTGCTATGAGCAGACCAGCAAAATTACTTTTTCTTTATTAAAAGAAAAGATTATGATAGTGCTGCCCATTATATTGTTCTAGATAAATGAACAACAAAAAGCTCTGAGGGTACCTTCTCTTTTAGTTCATGATAAAAACTTGAGGATGGAGAGCTGGGCAGGCTCAGGAGGGCCAGGTTTTTTATGGCACTAGTTCTGGGTGAGGTGGAGGAGGTCTCTAGCCTGCTTTCTGCATTTCTGAATCCATATACATCCTTCTTCTAGAGGAGAAGCAGTCCATACGTGTTCCCTTGGAGCTACATTAGCAAAAGATTCTCTTTAATATGTAGTCTCCCTTAAAAGCTTAATTTACTGGCTCAGCAGTTACCTTCATGTGGATTTGGAAAATAAATATATGCCAAATTCTATGTCATCCCTAGTTTGATTCAATACCAGCATAGTCATAGTGTTAATGCCCTGTCAGTTTTAATTGTTCTGTCATATAAGATGTGCTGTAAGATTCTATTGTATTAGTTTAAGAGCTTTCTTCGGGACACAGAAGTGGAATCTTCAGGAAGGAATTTCATTTTTAAAAGCCAATGATGTAGAATTGGAAAGATTAGCTATTTTTAACAGTTAACTGAAAGGTGTAGGGGGGTGTGTGTGTGTATGTGTATTTATATATGTAAACTATACACTCAGTCATCAGATTTGCCAAGGAAAATTATTTGGACCTTAACTTGCGTAATTTACCATTTCTACTTGAAGAAAAATCCTGATGAGCCCTTTGCCAAGAGTTTTTGGAGGAAAGGGCTTTTTCAGTATTTTTTTTACAAACAGTGTCTAATTGCTTCCTAAGTTCAGGGATTTGCATTGTGAAAGAAAAAGGCAGATGAATTCTAAAGATAATGGCAAAGCATGCTTAAGCCAATAAATGTTTTGTATTTTTTAAGACCATATGTTTAAAATCTCCTTATCTGGCTGGCCTCACTGGCTTACAGAGGTTTGAAATCCCATCCAGGGCTTCAGATTTGGAAACCAAGAGTCTTCTGTGCTGCTTAAGTGTGACACCTGTACAGAAGCTGTGGGAAATGTGGTTATTTAGCATGTGGGTGTTGTTACTGCAACAGTTCCATTCAGTATTATGAGCTGTACTCTAATGTTTGGGCCTCTTCTTAGAAGCATTTGAGAGTAAAAGAGGGAAGTGCACGGCTCTATTTTCCATGTTGAGAAAAGTCATCAGAAGTTCTGTGCAGTTGTAAAATTCTTCTTTTCCCCCATCTGGCAAAGCTACATTAAGTATCAATATTCATTAAATACCACAGAGATGATAATGTAATAAAGGAATAATCCTCAGGACCACATCTATACCTCTCCAGTAGAGCTGAGGTTGAGAATATAATTAAAGATTAAAACTTTGTTTGCATTCTGGAACATGGAGATATCTTTTTGTACAAGATGGGGAATTGTATTAATAAGGAAGGGATCAGTTTCCAATAACATCCAATACCAGGAGCTCATTTAATATCCCTGTTCATGTTTAAGTTTCTCACAGTGTTCTTTTAGCTTGACTTCATTGAGACAGTGCAACAGGAATTGCTGAAGAACATGTTGCTGAAATAGATGACCCTTTTGCTCCACAAATTTTCATATGAAGGAAAAAATTATTTCTTTACAATGCAAAGCAATAATATTTAGATTCATAGGTCTAATTACTTTGCAGCCATATACCATGTAGATCAAAGAGTAATTTTAGTGTTTGCTATCTTGTGCACGGTTTGGATCACATCATTGTACTACTTTCTTTTTATTTTTAGTAAGTGGATGAACACCTGCTCTGCAGATGTTTTTTGAGGCTTTTTTAGTGTAAGTTGCAAAGTATTGCCTACAGTGAGACTGCATTTATCCTTAGCTGATATATTGAGTCTCATGTGTTCAGAATTTATGTGCACATCTTGCAACATCATTTGATATCCAGGTGTGCAATATTTCACCTGCTTCAACTAAATAGAAAGTCTCTTTTAAACTTTCCATACTGTATTTCATCAGCCTGTTAAATAACTTACCTTCCCTTAAAGAATCCCAACCATTTGGTTCTTTGCTCTTTTATTATTTTTCCTGCCCATGTGTATGGTTTTGTTGTATACGAACAATCTTTGTTAAATAATTCTTTATCTTGCTTTTTAATAAGCTCTATAATTTTACATAGAAGGTAAAAAATATTGGTCTTTTAACTAGCAAAGCTACCCTGTTTCATAGGTAGAATACTAATTCTTAGTAGCCTCTGGTGAAAAGGATTGTACTCATTGAACAGGTGGTTTTGTGACCATTTCTCTATTCTTAGAGGAAAATCTATTTCAATTATAAAACTCATGCTGTGCATTTCAGGGGTTACTATTCCATTCTTTTCTAAATACACTGGTGGTGGAGTGGTACAATGTAATCATGCTGTCGCATGATATGATTTCCCTTAAAATATTTCAAAAGAATACAGTGTATATGCTGTATTCTACAGAATAATATGAACCTATCCCAACTGCTGCCTACAGCACTGCTTCAGAAAATAGCAACATCCCAAAATGAATTTTTAAGCCACGGAGAACATAGTAGAGAATAATGAGCAAACAGGAAACCACTATTTTGTCAGCTTTATTACAAGAGAATAAGTGCTGAGAAATTCACATCATAATGAATTTTAGCAGCTGTTGAAAATATGGTAGCTTTAAGTTGTCTTAAGATGCAGACATGTTTTGGTTTGTTTTGGATTTTTCTTCAGGTTTCCGTACTGTCTATGAAGCAGAGCTGACAACAGTTGCTTTCAGACAAGTTTTGGGGAAATGGGACTGGGCCCTGCTAGAGAGGGAGAGTGTGCCTTTCCTTTAGGTTTAGTGAGACCCTTGGGTACTTCTAGTTTCCTTAAATACAGTGAGCACTGACATCATAACTTTTCCTCCCAATGCCCTGGGATGTCATTACATAATTCTGGTTTCTTAATTTTCTTCTCAACAATGTTTCCCCCCCACTGAAAGCTGAGAAATCTGGTTGTCTAGATTACTCCCAAGTAAGTGGCCACAACAGGATTAGAAATTCTGATTTACGTTCACCCTAACCCCAATGGCTACATTTAATAGACAGCTTGGAGGTTATCTGATTCTTTTCAGATTCAGTAGGCACTACACTTGGATTTCAGAGCTGGGGAGTGTCTGCTGTGGCTGAACTCATGTTGTATTACACATTACCAGGGAAAATTCTTAGGTGATAACACATCATTAAACTTTATTGGACTGAGTTTTATCAAGAGAAGAGCTGTGCCTGTGGGTGTCATGTTGTTCTTTCAGCTCTTTGAATGTAACCCTAGCAAGTTAACTAGTCCTTGTCATTTGGATAAAAGGTGATTCTAAGCTATTAAAGAGAGAAGGAGGTTTTTTTTTTCCTAATGGCCCCTGTCAGCAGCAGTGACAAGTGGCTGGAAGAGCTCAGCAGATGGCTGTTCTCCAGAGCAGAGCAGTGATGGGGCTGCTGTAGGCTTTAGACTGCTTCTTTTTGTGTGTTTTGTTTAAATACTGGGGGGTGAGAAGCAGTCTGCTGTTAAATATAATGGCAATCTGTCTCTTTCAGTTATGTGGTATTTGCTGGTTAGCACTCAATATAATGTAACTGGAAAGAAAAAAAAATGCAAAGTACTGTTTTGAGTCATGAGGGGCTTCATTTGAGAACTCCAATGAGATCAAATCCAATATCTTACATGGGATCGAACATTGATTAGTCAGCTTATTATTTGTAGCCAAAGATACTTTACCAAGATCTGCTTCAAAAAAGAGCCCAGGGGATAATCCAGTTGAACTTTCGATTTCAGTGAGAAGAGGCAAATTGTAAAATAAATAGCTGATAATTTATTTTATTTCTCTGCTTTGTTTTCAGTTCTGTTCACTCAGGTTCCCTCTCATGTTTGGTTTTTCTCCACCTCTTCTAAGTTTTTGTGGGGTGTGCAAATAAAAATCAGATTTTCTCAGTATTAAACCAGCATGCAGTCAGAAGGAGAAAATCTCTTAGAGTGTTAATATATTTTGAATTTTCATTTATGTTGATCTCCCATCAACAGAAGTGTTGGAGCCCCAGAGGGAGCTGTATGACTTGGGCAGTTGAGCATGAGCCAAACTAATCCCTTACACTGTTAAGAGGAAGCAGTTCTGCAATAAACTGTTGTGGTTTTCAGCAGATTTGATCCCAGCACATGTGAGGTGAGGAGCAGTGGGCTGAGGAGGCACTTCCCTGCTTTCTGCTCAGTGCTTCCCTGCTGTACTCAGTGCTGGGTCACAGTCTGACTTCTGTGGAAGGTCACGAAGTGTTGCCGAAGGTCTGATGATAATCTGAGTGGATTCCTTATCCACTACATGGGTACAGCATGACTTTGTGTGGACATTTTTGGGTGGGATTTTTTTTTTTTTTTTTTTTTTTTTTTTTTTTTTTTTTTTTTTTTGGTGGGGTTTTTAAACATTTTGTTCCTGAGAGCTGTCAGTTTGAGTCTGGCAACGCTTGGTAACTGAGTAATCAACACCTCTGTTCATCTTTAGAAATTACACTCTTAAAAATTCTAATCTTGATCTACTCTCCTAAATAAGTCTGGCAGAAGGGGGTTCTATAATAATCTTCTTTGTTTAGTTATACCAGATCAATGTTGTTTTTTTTTTTCTATAGTTATGAGCTGAATTTCATGTAATTCTAATCATTAAGTGTTATACAGCTGCAAATTTTATTACAAAGTAATCACAAAAAACAGCAGGCATGATCAACACAGATTGTCCACAGCAAAGATTTTGACTAAAACCAAATGTTCCTTATGATATTCATTAACAGGATAATAATTTTTATCTGTACAAGAGAACAGGGATCCTTGGATCCCTAGTAAATCGCTGAAATGCACATTAGTTGTGCTGTAAAACTTCACAGTGTATATTAAAATCAAGGAATAATCTGTTTTATTCACTTTTTAAAAAATACTCTAATCAATCGCTGTGGAAAAAGAATGCATGTAGTTAAGATTTCATCATTTCTTTGTTATGTGTAGAGCTTCACTTACAATTGTGTTGTGGGCTGATGGCCTTAGCTTGAGTGTGCTTGTAGTAACAGCTCTGTGAACACATCTGTCTTGCAGAAATCAGCCAAAAGAGTCCTGAGGTTGATTCCAGTTGATATTTTGGTGCCATATTCCACAAGCTAATCCCACAAATAGGATTGCTCTGAGTGTGACGTGCAGCCCTGTGTGACTGAGTAGAGTGATTTGAAATAATTCCCATCTCCTTTGCTGCAGATTAGCCGGAACACTTGGTCACTAGGAAATGAAAACCCTGCATCTTTCTGGAAACTCTGGGCTGTGTCCCAGCCTTGATCTGCACATTTATTTTCTGGAATATGCACAGATCTGGAACAGTGTTTAATTCGTGTTACTGGGGATTGCAGCTTTGTTGTAAAAGAGCAAATTTCTGACTCTTTGATGTATGTTTGCCTTAAAGGTAATGTTTGTGTGAGAACCATGCCATTAAAAGGCAGTGATTAATTAAGAGTTGTTCCACAATCCCAACTGTTAGAAGATGCCCTTGCAGCATTTAGAGCAGAACACTAATATTGCACTGTAGGGAATCCCTGTACTTTTACTAAAAGAGAAAGTTAAGGATGAAGATTTAATGTGTAATTAAAGACTGCAAATACTAGTTTAACTTCTTGTTTCTGTGTAAAAAAAAAAAAAAAATATACTCTACCAGTGGTTGGACTAATTAGACAGTGAAGAACAAGATGGATAAGAGGGGAAATTTGTATGAATTTAATAATGATATCAAAGCATTTGCTAAAGCTGCAATTTTAGAATATGATTGCTCTAAACCTTTTTTTTTTTTTCCCCTAAGCTTTACTATTTGAGGGAGGGCTATCAGTGGCTGCTTTACTGCAGCAGACAGTCAATCCAAATTCCAAGAGCTGCTTGCCAAATTCAGTAGTGCTTCACAGCAAGGGTTTCCATCTGCATGGGTTGTATATTCCCTGGTTGAAGATGATGAGCAAAGAAAGTAGAGCCATGATCCAGTGGAGGGAGAAGGTCTCTGTTTTGGTGGCTTCCCAGGACCAGTGTTACTGTGTTATCAGGTTCTATGATGTGATGCAATATGAAAGTGCTGTGAATATGTTTGTTTGTGACCTCATTTCTGTGTCTCTAAGCCATTCTTAGTAGCCTTTAGATATCTGAGAGGAAAGCTTCAGGAAGTTTGGTGGGAGGAGGGATAAAAGTGCTTTCAAATGTGAAACATGGACTGTTAAGGAGAAAAAAATCTCTAGGTGTATCACAGTAAGAAACATAAGTCATACTTGACAATAAAGGCATCATGAAAATCTCCTGCAGTTTTGACAGTAAGTCACCAAAAAGGGAAAGTTTTCCCAAGGAATGAATTGCAGACAGGGATTTGCCTGTGATCTCAGGTGGTTGCTGCCTAGAGAGGACAGAGGGTGGTAGGGTGGTGGATGTTGTCCTACTGCAGATGTCTCAAGCAGCTATTTTCAGTCCCCATCAACCCACCAGACTTTTGAGTTGAGAAAGCCAGCTAAATGTCCCTTCTGACTAGAAAGGATACAGAGTTCAAGAACTGCCTTGTTCTGCTTTCTTCACTTGATGTTAAAAATAACTGTTATCACTTTTTAATTTCACTTTAGGGCATTCTTTGGGTATTCATGTGTTTACAAGGAACCCTATGGATGGGTTAAATGAAAAAAAGCTTGGGTAGCAAATTCTAGCTGGTGACTTTCATAGAGTCTAAACAATCTCATTTTGTAGTGGTTTAAAGTATTTTGGTGTAATTATTTTGCTTGCCCCATTTTCAAAATTACCAGTGGAAAAAAGTAAAATGCAACCTTTAGAAGTTTCACTGGGTGAAGTGACTTCATTTGCACTACTGTACAGCTGTTATTTTGTGTTATTTACTGTTCTTTTCAGTCCTGGTGGATCAATTTTGCAGAGCACTTCTTCCTTTCTGAATAGATTTTACCTAATTAAGCCTCATTGCACCACGTTCATAATTGCAGTCATGTTATTCAATAGTATGTGTGTATAATTTTGAAAACAAGTGTCTTACTATTTTAATGAACATTTCTAATTAGACATGGATACATTAGCTTCATTCATTTAGTTTATTTCTAACAAAAAATACCGTGGACAGGGAAGACCTATTAATATTGGCAGATTTAGTTGTGACTTTTTTCTGTGGCTCTGTGTAGTCTCTGAGTCGTAGCCAGGGGAATCCTTTATTAAATTCTCTAAATTTAGCAACCAAAAGCATCTCTGTGCAGCACTTTTTACATTGAAATTAGATTTTTCTTTTGGTGTGATTCAGGATTGTTCTTACAAGTTATGTTTTGAGAAAGAAGGTGTTAGTTGGGCACAGAGATCATGCTGAAGTGGTTTACTACTTATTTAACCTTTGCTAAGTTTACCTGGACACTTGAGTGTAACAAAATAAGGATTACATTCTGCATATGATCACTGTGCTCCATTATTGCCTGTAATACTTATGTGTCCATCCCTCACAGAATATTGTGCAGTAGTGTTTGCTGCCTTGTTCTATGCCATGTATATTTGAAAGCACTTAAAGATACAGCAATTCATGAATAAGATGTTGCAGAGCAAATTACACTCTTGCTGAGTTGCTCTGTGCCTCAGTTTCCCTACGTGTACTGTGTGAATTGCTTCACCTGGGAATAGTGCTGAGAGTGACTTCAGTAATGCTTACACAGAGCTGGGCAGGAGAAGGCATTAACTGCAAAGCAGATGCTTTCACCCAGGGGAAGAGTATGAATTTTTGTCTTTATTGTCAGTTGTTCAAGACCAGTTAATTTTTTACCAAATTCCAAGTCCAGGACTGACACGTTGTGAGCAATGAGTGACCGTGTAATTCCTACTTGCAAAGACCTAATGGGAGGCTCTAACTATCCACTGTCAGCATCTGTTCTGATAAATGAATGGTGATGTATTATTCTGTATCCTTTGTGTTCTTGCCTTTAGGTGCTCGTTTCAGTGATGGCAGACAAAGTGCAGACACATGAAATAATTACACAGCAAGCACGGCTGGAGCCTGTCAGTCTGTGTCAAGCTCCCTGGACTTCTTGAATCTTTTCAGTTGTCAAGCTCTTTTGCTGATTGTTGCATTCAGTGTTTGGTGTTAAAATCAAATAAGCTCCAGAAATGGCAAGAAATACCCTGCTGTTTTGATGTGTTTTAAGTCAGGATTTAATATCTGTGTCCGAAATAGCACAATAAAACTGAGCTCCCCTCGAGCCAAAACCCAGGCTTTTCTACTTTCCTATTTTACATGCAGAACCTTCTTTGATTTTTTGCATTTTGACAGTAGCTCAGCAAAGACAATGCTTTTGTTCATGACAAATTTGTGTGCTCCTCGTAAACAGGTCTTACAAGAGAGCCTTTTGTGAAGGACTGAAAGACACATCAAACTTGGATCTATATTTGGGGCTAATCAGCTACATGGCAGACTCGGTTTGAAGAAGGATCACAGTCATATCTGACAGTACTTTACCTTTATAATAACTACATTTAAACATTTATTGCTTTTTAACTATTTTTTTATAGTTGAACTTTAAAGCTAAGAGAAGAGGGTATAAGGCTGATTAGCCAAATGTCCCTGATACACATCAAGAAATTTATCAATTTCTGGTTGATAAACAATTGGTTTGGTGTTTCAGTTACTGGAGTCCACTGAGCACACTGAACATATAGCTGGAATTTCTCCAACTATTCTCCTGTGTGTTTATTCTGCAGATACTGCCTCTGATCACCCTCTGCCTGCTGCAGCTTCTGTATTTTCTAGTCAAGCAGACATTAATGGAAAGATCCTCTGTTGCAGTGGGGCCTCCAGACTGTCAACTCTGAATCCTCTTTGATTTTCAGTTAGAGATTGAGTTGGAAGGGACAGTGGGAGGCTTCTAGTCCAGCCTCCCATTAAGAGATGGTCTCTTGTCACAGCTCGATCCGATTAGTCATGACATTGCCTAAATGAATCTTAAAATCCTCCGGGGATGGGAAGGTACACTTGGAGCTATCATCAAAGCAGTTGACCTGCTTCCAGAGTTTCAGTTAACACTGTTCTTGTTTAAACAGGTCTGCTGAAAAGCCAGGTCTTGAAAATAAACCTGTTGTAAGGTGGGTTTCAGTGGAGGTGGTTGATGGAGGGAGAAAGGAAGCATCTTTGGAGAAAATAGATTAGGTATTCATGTAGATTATAGTAACCTGTTAAATCCTGTGAGAAGCAGATGGGTTAACTAAAAGGACTGCTACAAGAGTGCTTGGGATTTAGCATAATATTTGTATCATTTTATTTTTAAAACTGCAGTTTGGCTTAGAAGTATCTCATATATTGATGCCTCCATGATCCCTTCTCCTTTCAAAGATTCTCTTCATTTAGATAACAGATTACTTCCACAATAATGTGATTTTTCAGCATAATAGGCAATAAGCAAATCCAATGCAATGTACTTGCAGGTATTTCTGGGGAAGTGAAACTACTTTCTTGACATGACAGAGCAATGATAGTTCTTGTATGCCACTTGTAAAATGAGCATGTTGACAGAAAATGCCAGGTAGAACTATTTTAATGTGTGATTATGCTATTAAAATGAAAATTTATTTTCAGTGCAAAGATAGCAGCTTTAGCTCCACAGACAGAAAATCAATTATAATTTTTGCTGGTATGTCTAAAATATTATCTGCTACTACTAATTTCTTTTTGTTGTTCCACAATTGCTGTCTTCCCTCTGATTCTTACTAACTTGTCGATGGGGATAGAGATTCTGATATTGAAGCCTGAGTGTTTTAATATCCTTTCTCTCCTGGTGTGTACTTTTACATCTGCCTGCAGTACTGTGGTTGAATCATCTGTTTCTAAGCATGTGTGTATTTAAGCCACTTAATGTGTTTTGTGTCTTAGGCAGTGTTCTCCACCAGCAAGCTTTTGTGCAAGCAAACTTCTGTTTTCTGTTGCTATTAATTGCTTTGGTAAAGCATTCAGTATGTACTGGATCTTCAAGATCTGCATTTTGCAAATCTCTCACATACTATCTGCTGAAGTTCTCCAGACATCTTAAAATGTTGGTGTAAACAAGCTGCAGAGAGCACCTGGTTGTGGGGTGGTTCTTGGTTTTCAGCTTGCTTCCAGTATTTCCATATCTGTTAAATTGCTCTGATTTGTTTTGGAGACTTTCAAGAAAGAGGGTTTTTTTATCCCTCATGTAAGGTCTGTCCAAAGAGTTGACTAAGTTTTCAAATCCTAAGTAAGTCTATCTCCTGAGTGGGAAGGACAGAGTATGTTGAGAAAAGCTCAGCTCTGATTTGAGCATCAAGCCCCTCCAGCTGTGTCAGTCAGCACTGATGCTGGGTGGGATGCAGGGATAGAGAGTGTTATTAGGAATGTGTCTGACTCATTAGAGCAATGCAACTGTGTTTTGTCTTTATATTTTGGAGCTACAGGAAACCTGATGATTGCAATTAGGCCAAAAGTGAAGAATAATTAAATGATTAGACAAAAGTCAAAGCACAGAAGTGCCTCTCAGTACAGTGAGCAGTGAATGCAAAGCAAGCATGGATAGAGCTCCCTTAAAACATCTGCAAATTCAATGATGCTGGGTAAAAGAACTACAGGACAATCTTTTGTGGTGATACATACTATTTGGTAATATTTTGTCTGTGTCTGTAGGGCGTCAGTTTCAACCGGTTGGCTCTCAGTAGCTACACCTTAGCTAATTAATCATATCATTTGCTGTCATGTAACTTGGTGAATCTGTATCCTGGTAGCAGCATGAATTTGTGGTAATGGTTTCCTAATGATGGTAATAGCTGTAATAACCCTGCCCCTCGTGGCTGGCTTCAGCTTTTCTCTGGTTGCTTTTAGAAAATTCTTTGATATAAGGTTACTTTTAATGGTAAGTTGTGTCTGCTGATACACATAATTTGCAGCTGTATGCATTAGTATTGCTGAGTCCCATTCTCTTCTTTTTTTCTTTAATTGAAACCCAGTGCTACAATATTGTACATGGTTTTGATATCAAACTACTCTGTAGCTTTTACTCTGTAACAAAGCAGAGATTTTGGTGTTTTTTTGATTAGTTATGGTTTTTGTTAATGCTATCATCAGACCTTTTCTTAGCAAAATATAGAGCTCTATGTTGGATGGGATGCTTGAGAAGATTTGCCTAGAGAGTTTAAAAAAAAATTTGCTGACTTTTTTTTCACAAGATATCTTTAAGCTTGGATGGTGTACCTGGATAATGTGAACAGCCATCTCATGAAAAGGAAAAATATAAACAGGCAGTTTAAAACAAAACACCCAAAAGTAACCTGGCCTTAAAATAGACTATAATTTCTCCCCGTATTCAACATTTTGTTTTTGTGCAGGGAATGTGTTTAGTCAGTATAAAAATCTAATTAAATCTTCTCAGTGTAGAGATTCATAGCTGACCCTCTCTTTATAGGAGCATCCTATTAGAATAATAAACCACTCCCTGCTGAAAGGCACTGGCACTGACAGGCAGGAGAGACCTTTTGGCTGCTGATGAGGAAAGGTTGATAGGGCTGCCATTGGCTTCAGAGTCTGTAAGAAATCTTCTATTGTCCCTTCTGGAGCAGAACTGCTGAGATGCTGTTTGGCAGAGTCTGAGTTCTCACTTGAGACCATATAAGGGTCCCATCCAGCATTGGATTATTTCATACCACTTGTTCACATTACCAAGGGCAGTCTTTCTCTGTTTTTATTTTATCTTTAAGGACTGTGAATCCATAGACTTTTTTTTTTTTTTTCCCTGTACTTATCAGCAATTATCTGTTCATTTGGAATTGCTTTATTTCAGGTAACCAACTTTGACATTTGTTAAGGGAACTTGCTTTTTACAAGTTTCAGCTTCATATTCGTGAGGTGAATGCTCAGAATTAGGGAAACAGATCTTGGAGCAAAGGTAGGAAGTGTTAATAACCGTGTTTGTATTTACCTAAGGAGATCCTTATGTCTTGTTTTTCACTCAGGCAGTTTTTCTGTTAGTATACTTATATAAACAGAGTTGTACTATTTTCTAATAGGCTGAGCATTTCTCCCCAGTAGCACAGGACAGGGGAGTTTTAGAGAGGTTATGCTGCTTTGCATATAGTTGGCATGAAAACTGGTTTATGTTTTACTTTTTAGGGAAGCTCTGCAGGCAAAGTGATACAGGTACAAAAATATACTTATGAATAGAGCTGTATTTGCTTATCTTGGTGTTTCCTTGGCTTTAGTCCAGGTTTCAGCCTTGTGAAGTACTTGAAACTCTGCTCTGCCTGTTCTATGCAGTGGAGGAACACAAGGAGAGCAGAGACTCAGCATTTGAAAAGCCACAGTGAACATAAAGCCAGGATGATCTCTGCTGTGGTTGCACTCTGATCCTTGTGTGCAAGGGGGGAATAACATCAGAGGTGAAAGAACCTGATTACAAGATTGGCCAAAAGGTGCATAAAATTTCTCCAGTTGCTTTGCTGAGGTGTCTGAATTGATTTGGCAAACCCAAAAGTAAGTGCCACGATGAGCACTTTTCCTTTAACAAACTGTTGTTTACTTCTGCTCATTGTGGCAGTGTCTAAAGAGAAAAGTTTTTCAAAGAATTTGCTTAAGGGAATTAGCCCTCCTCCCCCACACTGACTTTCAATGGAAGCCACGCAATTAATTTCCATGAGCCCTAAAAAAATTCCAACCTAACGAACAGCTTGTCATGTTGGAGGAAGAAGTGATGAAAAGTGTGTTTTTTAGAAAATAATATTTTATCAGAGATTTGGTGACTTAACTGATAAAAATAACCCTGTCTTATGAAATGGTTAACCCTGCTCTGCTCTCCTGTTTTGTTAGCCATTCCCCAGAGGGTGCTGTCCTCAGTGCTCCCTTCCTCACATCCTCTGGAATTTGTGTTGCCTTCAGAAAGTCCTGGGACTTGGTGTGCCACACAAAAATAGTCACTAAGACCTGTTCCTTCCAGCAGTACTAGTTATATGGTCAAGCACAGTATGTAACAAGATCTAACTGTGGAAACTATAGTATGTTTCTTATTCATCAACCTCAGCACCCAAAGGTAAAATCTTGCTGCTTTTGATACGTATAGAATACATAATAGGGATCATGCATCATCTGTTGCTGTTCATAAAAGGGGGTAAGTATTGTAATTTCTTCTCTGTTGAGGGAGACATAAAGCATAAAGAAAGAGAGGGAAGACTTTGCTAGTGAAGTAATTCTTCAATAGTAGAGCTGAAAATAACGTGCTATAAAATACTGATTTTGTGCTTTAAAAGGGTGAATTCAGGGATGGCAGTGTGGAATAATAAGCAGCAGCATCAAGATCCCATCAAGTGGCAAGTCCACACTTGTGGAACCATTCCTGTCTGTGGGAGACATACTTATTTTGGGGAATCTGGCTGGGCAGCTAGCCTGACAACCAGCTCAGCCAAAAACCTTTTCTAGAAGCAGACCTGATGCATTCTTTTGAGTCCTTTGTCAAAGCACTGTCTGGTGTTTACTGAACAGCTTATGTATGTCACAGCTTAATCCTCTCTCCCTTGCTGCATGACTGACTGGGGAGTGCAGAAGTGGTCTCACCTTACCCTGCAGACCCAAGCAGCCTCAGGTGCTGAACTTCAGGTGGTGGGGAGGGTGGGGAATATCCAAATCTCCATCTTGGAAACCCCAGGGGGGAGAACTGTAGTTTGTGCAAACTTTTTTTTTTTTTCTTTAATTTATTAAAAGGACAGCTGTATCTCTTGGCTTTATTTTCTTCTGAGCTCTTGTGGCACATCTTGACTGTATGGAAATGTGTATGTGCAAATTGAGGCATGCATGTGGGGCACAAATAGGCTACAAGTTGAAGAAACCATCTTTGTAGATAAATGCTGATGTAATTCCCATTCTCATTCAGGCTCCTGAAAGTTCCTGTTGTTCGCATTTATTGCGGGTACATGGAGCAATATCTAGTTTCATGAAGTAGTGGAAACATAAACATTACATATATGCTGTGAAGCTTCTGAAATTTTATTACAACTGGGAGGGCTGCATTTCCTTTTGAGGTATGTATGAAGGAGTTAATGATGTTTTCTGTAAAGCACAGACTAGTAACAGGCTCAGACAAGATCCTGGTGATGACTGTAAAATAGATGCATGCTTATTTTGTTAACCAGCTTTCACACATTCTAATATCCATATTCCTCCCTTGATTACTGCTGTGAATTAAAAGTGTTTTGAAGAGCATTCCACATAAGTACAAAGAAAGTTTTTTCAGTAATATAATAAAATATCCATAGGAACTTGACTGCAAGGCCTCTATTTGTAACTTAAAGTTTTCCTTTTAAAGTTACACTTTTTTAAGGTGGTGCACTGGAATTTGATGTTGTTTGCATTTCATAAGCATTCAGCATGAGAGCCTGCATGCATTTGGAGCATCACTGCCAGCTCATCCCTTTTAGGAGGTCCCTTGCAGGTTTGCACCATGCCACTTATCAGTGGATTCAAAGTAACACTGAAGAGTTCACAATTTCATTTGTTGTCTAAAAAATACCACATAAATAACACATAAAAAAAATATATATATAGCTGTTGTATAATAGATCTCATTGTACAGTATTCCTGGTCCATGCTCCCAGCAGGAATAGTGCTGACCCACTGCGTGCAGCCACAAAGAGAGATGAATCAAGAAACCAGTTTACATTTAAATGAATATGTTTTTCTTCTTTTTTTTTTTTTTTTTTTTATTTTTTTAAATCAGATCAGTTGTGTGATCTTGCTCTCCCAGCACAGCACAGCTGAGGGGGCTGCATGTACACTGCAGCAGGCGGGAGGGGATGTGTCACTGCCTTATGTCACTATTGGTGCTGAAGACTGAAAGTTGTTGAATCACAGCCTCAGGTTTCTAAATGTCTTTGTGAATCCAACCCTAAAACACTCTTGTCTTGCCTGCTAGAGAACTGGCCAAATGACTTCACATGCATCCCTAAGTGCTGTACCAGGTTTGGCCTTTTGTGAGGGAGAAGTGCAGATGGTTAAGTGTTTGATACAGCTCCCTGTGCATATGCTTTTGAAGCAGACCACCCTGTGTTTATATGTAAACACTCCTAGACTATTTAAGCACATAACTTAATCTTTTGCATCCACTCAATAATGCAACATAATTCCTCTGTGTCCAAAATAACATCCCTAGGAAAGCTGACTTGGAAGAATAACTGAGAAGCTGCTGCCTCTCAGGTTTGCAGCTCAGCCTTTCAGATGCATGTGGTCTCACTTCTCCACTGCACAGTGGGGAGGAGTTGGGCATAAATCTTAGAAAATTTTAGGACTTTTACTTAAAGCATCTTAGCAAATTTGTTCCTTACAGTCCACACATTCTGGCTCGTTGCTTCATACACCTGCAGATTTCTGTTACCAAGTGCCAGAACTCCCATGTGGTGATCATATGTTGTAGCCCCCCAACTGAAGAACTTTGTGTTACTTGAGAGACTCAGGTTTTGCCCCTTCTGCCCTCAGCTTACCTCATGGTAGTTAAAATCAGATATTTGAAAGAGGCTACATTTTTCCTTTATAACATCATGAAGGAAGAGTTCTCAGCAGGAACGGGAGGCTTTGAAGGAGTAGCAGAAGAAGGAATTTGTGCAGATGAGAGGAACAGAAGGAAACACGATGAGCCAGGAGGAGCCTGGCTGGAGTCTTCCACCAAGAGAAAGACTTAAGTTAGGTGAGAAATGAGAGAGGAAAGGACTGAAGCAGTTTGTTCAGAAAGGACAAGAGGGCAGTGTTAACAGCTATGAGACAAGACAGCCTGGCAAGGAAGCTTACAGCTTACAGCTGGAGAAGCTGGTCAAAACAAGCTAGTGACTCCAGCAGTGGAGTGATGGAGGTGAGAAAAGATGGAAAAGAGCAAGAGTCTGAAGTAACAAATAAAAAAACAAACAAAAAAACCAAACAACAAAACCTGTAGAATTTGAGGAATAGGCAGAGACTTCCAGGATTTGTGTACAGATCTCATGAATTGTGCCAACTGTCTGATTTAGTCTTGAGACTTGAAGTTGCTTTCTCGGCATGAGAGTTGTTGAATTTTCTTTTCACACTTCATTGCCTCTCCAAGCAGAAGTGTCATTTCAGAAAAGCTGGCAGAGGTCACTGTTTTAATAACTATTGTTAATTGATGCTTCTGAAAAGCCTTCTATCAACTTGAATTTGCTACCTGCAGAGACTCGCTCAGCAGGTGGCTGAATCAAATTAAAACTTTAATTCACTGATTAATAAATCACGCTAGCAGTGTGCCTGTATCATATGTTTAAAAAATACAGTATTTCTCTAATCAGGCTGCTTGCAAACTACTTACTCTCTGTAAAATCTGTAATATTTAAAATCTTACCATTGCTAAAAGTTTTAAGTTATATGTTGAGTTTCGTTCTGCAAAAAAATTGCTATTCCAGAAGTCTTAGTAGAGTGCAGGCAGGCTCTGTGCACTGATGCCTTTATTAGGGAGCACTACATATGCTAGCAAGAGTCTGCAGAGCCAGCCCATGCTTATGAAATATCAGGCATGTGAATAGAAATTATTAGCTCAGTTGAAAATAGAAACTAAGAGAAAAGGAAAAAAAAAACAACCCAAACCCAAAACTGTGAGCAAGTAATGTAATAAGTATGAGGATGTGTGGAGAGTTTCCCCTGTTACTGTTCAGGACATAATTAATCCAAATTTAAGAGAATTGTGGAGTTTCTCTTGGTCTCACATGTGGTGTTTTCCACTGAGTATATAGGAAAGATTACACTCCTTTATATTACAAAAAAAGTGTATTTTTTTTTCCTTTTTCTTTCCCTCAGAGCATTTTGCAAAATCTCCTTTCTTCCAAAAGACTTCCTCAGAAAATTATTATTATTAATACCTGCATTTCTAATTTTTAAATTGTTGTATTGTGTGGAAAAATGAACAGCATGCAAGTTAAACGTTGTGTGGGATAAATGCTATTTAAATCTTGACTAAACTGTTAAACATCACACTAACATTGGATCGCTGAGTCTAATCCAGAAAAATTAAAATTAAAAAAAAGAAAAAGAGAGGTCACATTAGAGAGCTAAGCCATCTGTCCAGTGTGGAATTGAAAGGCTTTTGTAATGAGTTACTTTTCTATATTACTGTCTTTGGGGGGCCTTTGTGGGAATCAAAGTGGTGTTACAAGACCATTTATCTACAAAGATGGTTCTTGAATTATTTCTACCTTGTCAACCTGATGTTTTAGTATGAAACATTTAGTTTTACATTTTGCTTAACTAGTCCCTTATGAACAGTATTTTCTAACTGTCTTCAGAGATTCTTCTCTGTTCCAGGCATTGTTCCTCTAATATGGACCAAAGGATTTATTTATGTGCTTACTGACAGAACTGCAGAGAGACTTTTCACAGAGTATCTCTGCTTTATTCTAGTGTTGATTTACTACATGCTCATAACAAGGCTTCCTTTGGAGTGTAACATTTTGAATTAATTTTGGTCTTTGCTAATGCTTATGTAGTAGATTGTTGTGTTTTGACGTGTGCAGTATTAATACAGCAAGCTTGTAGGAAAAATAATGATTTCTAGTGGTGACAGCTTTGGAAAGCATCTGGTGTCAGGTCTGATCTTTCTGGCTGGTTTTGTTGTACATTCAGTGCATACCTCAGAATGATACTATTTATCATTTTTAAAATAAAGATTTTCTGTCAAAAATAGATTTTTAAAACCTCCTTAAAAATCATGAATCTGTGTCATGAAGGGGAGAGAGTAGAGGAAAAAATGGGAGAGAAGTTGGTACAACCTGCTATTAAAGCTTCTTCAAAAATCCTCCCTCTGACTAGTAAAATTACATTAGCAAAATTGCTTTAGTATTTGATTTAATTTAATGGTTGGAAGTCCTGCAGGCCAAGTCTGTTGTTTTTTCCTAACTGGGCTGCACACAGGTCTGGATTAGGATGCAGGTACTGAAGAAGTTACTTAAAGCTTTTTTTTCAGTAGAAATGGTCCAACATAATATGTTGCAATTTAAGTTGTTAATGTATTGTCTGTTGAGGCCTAGAAGAATAAGTACAATTAAATTCTAAGAACTACAAACCTACAAAGAACTTAATCCTGTGCTGCATTTGAATATGGGGATTTCCTGGGTATGATCTTCTGCAGTCATCTGTGGTCTGTCTCCAAACCTTTTGGAGCATCTTTTGTGTGATACAGAAGCTATGGGAACAGATTTTGGCTAGACATTATTCAGCCCTTCGTAGGTGGAACAATGCCTGTTCTAGGACAAGAGGAGAAGCTTGTATTTAATTCTAAGAATTCTGTAGATTATTTTTTTCTTAAGATTAGGGTATGCCAAGTATTTGAGAAAATCTGTTTCCATTTGCTTTCCCAACGTTGTGTTATTTCTCCTGGGTTTGTAAATGCTTGTTCCAACCAGCATCTTTTGTAAGTATGAGAAAACTTGAGTTGTGGTATCCGTGTTAAAAGTTAGAAGTGTTTATTGGCAAAGTCAAATTAGAATTTTCTCCATCCTTAAGTGCCACGCTTCTCTGAGACTTTAGAAGAGGTTCTGTGGCATAAATAGGAACTATCAACTTTCAGCTGAACTGGTTGGAGAGAGATGTGTAAATTGTGACTGCTTATTTAGCACTAAATTAATGTATTTCAGTCCTGTAAAATAAGTTCCAGACAGCAGCTTTTTCTCT
Source organism: Phaethornis superciliosus (assembly GCA_023637945.1). NCBI lineage: Eukaryota > Metazoa > Chordata > Aves > Apodiformes > Trochilidae > Phaethornis > Phaethornis superciliosus. The sequence continues at coordinate 10,363,305 of JAJQWJ010000022.1, forward strand.
GACCCTCTTTCCAGACAGCCTCAGGAGTGCACTTTATCTTATCTTTATCATATGTTCTTCAGTTTTCTCCATCGTCACCAGTTACACTTTTACATTACTTCCCTGCATCTGGTTTATTATATCCATCCCTTTGCAAGATGTTTTACCAGATGTCCTTTCTGAAGGGCATGTCTGTAGAAGAATTTTGCGTCAGATTAGGTTCTTTTTCATTTTGTATTTGAGATCACCATGTAGTTGGGCTAATTTATTAATTATATATGCATCTTTGAGGTATCCCTCTGTTCTGGGATCTCTGTTCCCTCATCTCTGGAAACTCTGATGCCTACTTGAAAAAAAGGCAAAGGGACAAAACAATGATGTGCATCAGTGCTCTTTTATCACATTGGGTTTGGATTTTCTCTGGCATCCTCTTGACTGAGAAGAGAAGGAAAAGGCAACCTGTGTGGATGGTCCTGACAGAGCTGCTGAGCCTTGCCAAAGCAGAAACTCTTTTCTGAAGTGTGTGGTTTTAGGGTTTTTTTTTTGTCAACTGACCTGTGAAGAGTGGTACAAAATTAACAGGCTTCTAAGCCAAAAGTATCTTAGAAACTCATCTTAAGGTCTTTTGAACTGGTTAATATAAATTTAAAGATTTCTAACTTGCTCTATGTGATTTCACTTAAAAGGAATACTCTTTGCAAGCTCACTGTGAGTTTCCTGTTCTGTCTTACACTGCTCAGGTAGTGTAAGGTCACAGCTGGGTCTGAGTCAAGTTTTGAGGCATGTGGCCAAGACAAGTTTGACACTTAAAAAATAATCGTATCTAAGAAAGATTTGAAGAAATTATTAACTTCAACCAGCCATTTTCTAAGAAGAAATAGACACATCCCTTGGGATTTTCCAGAAGGACCTAAGCAGATGAAGGGCCAAGCCCTACAGTTGTGTGGCTGATTTAAATTCACTTGGCTTTTCCTTCCTTAATGCATACAGTGTCATTGTCTTTTTTAATGCAACTTCATATTTCATTTGGTTTTATCTTTTTGTTGCCCAAAACCTGGAAAATTAGAAAACTTAAGTTATGCAATAAACTGCATTGTAGTGTGCAAGGCTCTGAGGCAGGTTCCTAACCACATCTGGATCTAGCAACACCCAATCTCTCCTTGCCTGTTTCTCAGGCATCAGCAATAGCTAAATTTATTTGTGGAGTCTGGAGTGATTGAATTTATGAAACACTATAAGCTCTTACGCAATGTTTAAAAACAAAAAAAAAAATATTGGATTCAGCAAAGTTGAAAATAAGTTAGGTGCACATTGGTGTGTAACTTACTCATCCTGATGGTTTCATGCGTCTCCTCTTTCACTGTGGTAAGAAGGTTCCTGGCTTATGGATGTTTTGACTTTGCTTACCAGCAAGAAAGCTCTTAATGAGTCATGCAAGTAAATGGGGGAACTTTTTCCTGCACAATGACAAGTGTGGGTTAAGGTTTTTGTGCAAAATTGATTTTATTTTAATTTTTTCTGATGATTTTTTAATTACTTGCAAAATAGCCATTGGAGCATAGCACTGTGTTGGAGTGTTGGGTTGGTTTTTTAGCAACTAAGAGTACAGCTGAACTGGTGCATGGATGACATAGTCACATACGCCCTACTAAAGCAAATACCGTGCATTTTAATCTGTCCAGGAGTAGCTGAAGGATGTGAGCTCTGCCCATGGCATCTGAAAGGAGGTTTTCACTGTTAATGGACATCAGCTCTGAATCCAATTCTAGGGAACCAAGAGAAGTGTATGCCTGCTCACCTTGGCTTGCATGAACAGAGGGATTTCACCCAGCAGGGATGATAGTATTTTACCTCTGTCTTTGATCACCCCAGAAAAACTCCTGAAATTTACTTGGCAGTTTCAGAGACATCAGTGCATGAGAAAAATTGGGGGGGAAAAAAAGCCCTAAAATAGTCTGAAGACTTTGATAAAACCTCTTTTTAGTTTATGAAACAGAGTTAATGAGGTGACAACCTGTGAACGACTGAATCTCTGGAAGAGAAATTTTGGTAATGTCTCCTTCAACCCCTAGATGCAAAGCCAGAAAAATACAACAGCAACAGCAACAGCAGAGTTTGTGGCTGGCAGATTAGGTCTAAAGATTAAGAGTGTGCATGTATTTTAGGGTAGAGTAATTAATTTTCAAAACAACTTACACAGGGCTTTGGAATGTTTCCTCTTAATAACGACTATCTTAATTGCCTGCATTTTTGAAGAATATGCAGGTATCAAACAGTAATTAATTCACAACAGTCCTGTGGACATTGTTAAAAGCAGTAATAATCTGAGTCTGGGGCAAGGACCATGTGTGTTCATGCTCTTGTTTTGGTTTGTTTGGTAGATACGTTGATGATGTGATCAATCGGATTGATAGGATGTTCCCTGAACTGTCTATCCAGCTATCCCGGCCAAATGGAACCTCTGCAATGCTTCTGGTGAGTTGGATCATTTAATCCCTTGAGACAGATTTCTTAGCAGATTGAATTACTGTTCCTCAAATGCAGGTTATTAAGGATAATTTTTTTCAGAAACATAATTTCCTTCATTCGTCACAGCAATGCAGGCCCTTTCTGGCTCTCGGGCAAATGAGTGGTAAAAGAATTTCACCTTTAAACAAAAGATCTATTGCTTTTTGTTGTTAAATGTGGTGGTAGAAATATGAGTGCAAACTCAAATATTCCCTGTGTTCTTCAGCACTTTTGGCAATGACTGAGTCTTAATCATCATAATTAAGAAGGAAAAGAGTGGTGGGAGGAAGAAAAGGAAGAAACCAATATGATTTAAATTTGTTCTTGGGTCACTGAACTTCTGTTATATGATGAAGTCAAGAATTTGCTTTTGAAGTAAATGAGCAGTAAAGGCTGGATTAGAGATAAACAAGTCCAATATATTGGACTTATTTCTGCCTCACCAAGCAAGATTTCATTCTGGAGGAGCCTATTGTTCACATCAGATTTCAGAGGCTGCTATTGTGCTTACAGCATGAGAAGTTTGTTACGCCTTTACTCTCGGACAGCAACATGGAAGAGGAATCTGCAGAGTGGCAGTTGGATGCTAATTCTCCTCTAGTAGGGTGAAAGGCAGAAGTTGCATCTTTTGCCAAAGTGTAAATTGCAGAAATTACACCAAATGCACAAGTGAAGAACAGAGATCAGATCAGTCTTTTCCATCTCAGATTTTCTCATGGCACTTGCCCTTTTTCTTTCTCACACAGGTTGTTAAAAAAGGCTTGAGTGTAGTCTACATCTGATTCTATTTTTTGTTTCCAAGCAAATGGTAAAATGAATCTGAAAACCAGATATTTTGTCAAAGCAGAGTTGTTTGGTGAACATTAGGGTCCCTCCTTAGGTTTTTATATTGATTTTGTTGACTTTAAAGCACTATTATGGTTATATTTTGGTCTATATTTTTCAAAGATTGCTAAGTTTTCTATCATAAACTATATAAGTTATATATAGTTTCTATCATAACTATAGCTGTGTTAGCTTTCTGTGAACACCCTCAAATTTGCAAGCGATTAACTGAGTCAGAGGTTAAAATAAGCAGATGGCGTTAAAACATTTGATGTGCAGTTGTTGGATTCACCAAGTGGAACAATGTATTCTGGAAAAGAATTTAACTCATCTGTGCAGTCTTAAGAACCTCTAAGTCTTGGAAGCTTTGGCATTTCTACTTAGGATGTGACTTTGTATTTTGCTAGAGAAAAATGTCTGGGTTTACTTCCGTCAAAATTATTCTTGTTCTCTCAGAGCCCTGTCCCTCTTTGCACACAGTAAGTACCTTCCACTTCTAATAGCTTTCTGAGGTCAGAAAAGAGATGACGCTTTTCAAGATTTAGGCACAATTAGGAAGTTACGTAAATTATCTTGGATGTGACTGATAAAAAGGAATAAGGTAGATTGGATGGAAGGATGATAACTTTAAAAAATCTTCTTTTATAAGCAATAACACCTTACCGAATTCCATGTTCTAGTTGCTCTAAATCAAGGATATTATTGTTACTACAAGATAGCAGCCCTGTGTTGAACCAGTGGTATGCATATTTTCCTTGGATCAGAGATGAAAAAGATTGTTTTTAAAGTTTTTTTGTATGTGATCGTGTGATGGGTTTATCATTTTTTTTCTTGTAGGCAGGTTTCCCCTCTTTCCCATCTGTCTCAGTTGATGTTGCCAATATGGCACTTTCCATCTGGCCCTGACTGCTACAAAAGCTTTTGCTGTTTTCAGCCACAAATCATTCAGTGAAAGGTGGTGCAGGATGGGCAGTGTGAAGAGCACCTCCCCCAAGAGAGAGGTTTCTTCAGTACTTGTGATTTCTCGCTCTGAACATATCCCAAGTTAGATTTGGAGTTGCTCCCTTGCAGCAGCATGGTTTACCACCATACCCGTGGGTTCAGATAATGCTTATTTTATTGCAGAATATTTCACAACTGTACTATTTGGCCAGTGTTAATTACCTTACTGTATAATCTCAACCATTTTCATCCTTGGACTGTTCGTATCATATCTGCCTTTGCTTATGAAAATGTTTGACACAGCTAGTTGCTATATTAAGAAATCTTTAAACACATCATTTTTACCAGAAAAAAAAGTCCATGTATTAATCTTCAGAGGCACTGTTAAGCAGTATACAGATTTTAAGAATGACTGCAAATCATTCTTATGCAAATAATTAGAATGAGATGAGGAAGAAGGGGAAGGGAGTGTCTGGGAGATTTTTTGTAACTTCAGAAGAGCAAGAGACTTTGTGCCATAAAACTTCTTCAAGAAAAAAGGACCTAAGACAGAAAGTTTGAGCCTCAGACAATTTCATGTGCATGTGGAAATCCATTTACGTCCTTAGCTGTTGAGGTGGGACTGTCATGGTCTAAGGTTCATCTGGTGTTCTGAGAGGAATAATTACCAGCCTGCTGGACTAACTCTTCTGGAGAGTAACCTTCTGTGGTAAGATGAGTTCTCCCTAACCAAGGAGCAGTTTTCAAATAAACTGAGAACTTTAAGAAAGAAAACCAGAAACCATTCTGTGTCTTGAGGGGTTGCTACCTCCCTAGTCCTTTGAGGTTACTGCTTCCTCCAGACAGTAAGGAAGGTTTTTTTAATGCTTTAGATTTATACACATAAATTGTGCCTCATTAGTCTGGATTTATGCTACACAGACCAAACGCATAAATAATTGAAACCTTTCAGAGCTGTTGAAATCCTCAACTGATTTTAAAAGCAGTTTATCATGGCATTTCAAGGTGCTGTTTAATCCAAATCTTCACTAGTGATTTTTCAATTAATCTTTTAATCGTGCTATGCATAAAAAAGACACTAAAGATAGAATTGTATCAGCTTTAATAATAGTGTTATGCAAAATTGATTTCCGTCTGCAGCAGAGGGAACTGAGGACTCTTTTTAAGGTTTTTGTGAGATTTTGTTGGTCAAATGCCAGGAATTGTAAATAGATAAGCTTAATCTGTATGTTAAGAAAACATGAACTTTTTTAATGATTGAAAAATACCTAAATTATTGCTTTTCTTAATTATTAGTTGTATTCTTGGATATACATTCTTATTTCTACTAAAATTAACTTGATAGTGTGATTATTATGATTGTTTCACACTCCTTTTTTTCCATTATCAAAATTCAGAATATTTTTTTCAGTATGAAACACTAGATTCCTCTGTGCACCTCATTTATTCATTAATATCAGAAATATTGTAGAGAAGAGTAGACAGTAGCCCCACTTTTCCAGTTGACAAATATGACTGACTTAAGCTTGTGTACCCAGTCAGTCCTAATCAGGCAGAGAAATTATTTTCCTGTCTTTGTCTGGGAACTGCCTTCTCTTTAAAATAATTTGTATCCCCAATATCTGTAAAGCTATATAAAAGCACTACCATAGAAGTTGAAAACTGAGTAAATATTTTACATCTAGTGGAATATTTTTCAATAATTTGAGCTGTTTCTAAAACAATGATGGGTATAACAGCTTAAAATTTGAGAAATTGAATTGTTTCTACCAAACCAGAGCTCATGATTTTTTCTTCTCATGCTTATAAATTTTTGATAAGAAATTAATTTTATAAATTTATACTGCTGTCTAGATTTTTAATAGATCTCATACAAAAACATGAAACATGTTTTTTATACAATTTTATTCATTCCTTGCAAAATCAGAGACATATGCATTTCAACTTTCAAATCTTGTTCCAAGCATTTTAAGCAGTCTCATTGTATGGAAGTGGGCTGTATTAATTGCAAATAGGCTAGACATCTGTTCAGTAAAATGGAATAATTTCTTGTATCTCATTTTTGTTTATCAGAAAGTCATTATTATTTTCCGTTGAAAAAAATCTATGCTGAAATTTATTACTTGCTTATGAAAAAAGGCCACCAAACACATTTTAGTTTAAGTGACCCTGATCTTGAAGAATTGGAGGGGAGCAAGGGTAATTTGCTACAGGATTGAAATTTCTATTGTTGTCATACTTGATTGGGAATTTAATACTATTCCTTTCAAAACAATCTCTTTTTTTCAAAATTCTTAGCAGTGTAAGTATTCCTGCTCAGCAGTCTGGTGGTTCATTGGGAAGGCAGTGTACATCAGGCACTGGATAGAGATGTGCAGGTTCATAGAGTTACAGAATCCCAGACTGGTTTGGGATCATCCATCATGGATTGCTCCAAGCCCCATCCAACCTGGCCTTGAACACTTCCAGGGATGGGGCAGCCACAGCTCTGGGCAACCTGGGACAAGGGCTCACCACCCCCACAGGAAAGAATTTTTTACTGATGCCTAATTTAAATCTACCCTTTTTCTGTTTGAAACCATTATTCCTCTTCCCGTCACTACATGCCCTTGTAAAAAGTCCCTCTGCAGCTTTCGTGTAGGATCTGATGAGCACATTTGGCAATTATCAAAGTTAGCTAATTAATTTTAGGCTCATCAGATAAATATTCATTTTGGGATCTGCTCTTCTGGAGTCACTGGCTGGGTTTTATTGTTTGATGGATCTCCTAGGCTCTATAAAGATCTGTTGTGTGAGCTGGGTCTTGGGGAACCACTTCTGAGCTCACAGTGGGGCTGTTGTGGCTGTGGTGGCTTTGCAATTTGTCTCCTAAGATGGAGAACCAGAATTTAAAAGGCAGTAAGCATTTGAGGTCAGGTATGTGGAGGAAGAATGTCTTCAATCAACAAACTATGTGAGTAAGGTGTGGGAAGTAAACTGTAAATGATTCTCTGCTTGTCTGATACAAGACTGAGGAAGGTGAGTGTCCTGGTTTAGGCCAGGATAGAGGTGATTTTCTGTTTTGTACTTTTGCTTTCGAGCTACTGAGGAACATCAAAACAGTGAGGAAGGGTCTTATGGTGGGAAAGTGAGCAAGGTTAGAAAAAGTAGGGAAAGAGCAGGGAGAAACTTCCTCAACTTTTCTCCCTCCACAGGGTTCTTGTGTCCCAGAGCTGCTTTCCAGTGCCCAGGGTTCACACCTCTCTGTGTTGATACTGCTGTGGATTCTGCAAAATCAAACATTGTTTTCATCCCTGTAAAATGCCTGGTGTGCTATAATTAAGAATGGCCAAAGAGACAGAGTCCATTCCATCTCCAGCAATGCTGGACGTGGGTGACCCTCCCCCAAGTGTGACTGGCCACTGGCAAGATGTGTCTTAATTTTTGAACAATATTCTGGGACACTTTGTTCACGTTGTTTGTAGAATATGTCATCTTTCCAGGGGAGAGGATCACCAGCTCATCCCCAGTGTGGCAAAATCATTTAAAGTCCTTAATTTATGTTGATGTTTTATCATGCACTATTGCAATTAGGGTAGACTAATGAAAGGTAAAATTCCAGCCCTCCTATAAAAAAGAGAAATCCTTGTAAGGAACCTAATTACTGTGTTTGTTTATTTAGACTCTAATGGCTTAATTGCATCTTATATTGCTATTTACAAATAGGAATCATTAAAGAATAATGAGCATGTGAGGAAAAGCACAGCATTCATTCTTCCAGCAGATGAGACAGAGGGGAAAAAAAACCCTACTAGTTGAAAGTCGAGATGGGATGGGTTTTTTCCTACTTTATTTTTATCCAAAACCTTATTTTTTCCTTATATGTAAAGATGATTTCCAGGCATTGTATGATTAGCAAGACAGATACATGAGTGGGAGGGCAAGCTTATGTGGCAAGGAGCAGGTGTCTGGCCTTTTGCTGGAAATAAATATGGCTTGGTTACATCTTTGGTTTGATGTTGCCTTTTTTGTTTTTTAAGGTGGCTAAAAAATGCACACAAACTTGGGCTCCTTTTTATACAAGCAAAGAGGTGCCCATGTTAACTGAAAAGAGTGTTTTCTTTCTTTTAGCTCTGCATTGCAGAGCATCTGCAGCTCAAATCAGCAGCAAATTCCCTGGGATGCTGAGAGGAAATGTGGAGCTTTGGGAATTTTTTGCAAAGTGTTGGAGCTTGATGTTGTGAGCATACGTTTTCCTAGCATAAAACTGTTAAATAAATTTGAAGAATGTTTTTTAATGCATTTTCAAAAATTTATTATAAAAGGGCTTTACATGTGGTATCAGTTTCAGCGAGGAGATAGAATTAAAGGAGGGGATTTCAAGCTATTTCCTCCAGGCAGAATTCTGGGATGGGAAATTAATTTTGATCCTTGTCATTTTGTAAACTAATTTAAACTGACTCTGACTTATTTGCAGAGTTACTTATTTATTTTCCAATTATAAGTGATACTAAATTGGAACTTTTTTTTTTTAGCAAGAAATTATCCAAAGCATTCTCACTGATTATTCTGGTTTACCCTCCCCCCTTCTTGGCATATGGTGTCTGTCATATGCTCTTTGAGAATTATCTTGGTGATAGACAAAATATTTTTAAAACTGGGATATTTGAAGATTTTTATTTTATGTGTTTTTGTCAGAAATGCTGCATAATATTGCAGATTTCAATCAGCTGCCTGTCCTACCTTCTATTGGAGCTTGCCATTTTAGGAAACAGGGGATTTATGAACAACTTAACTGTCTGAATTTAGTATACTTTAGTTAAAAGGAAGTTTGAAGTACATTGTTATTACACAGACCCAAACAGAAGGTACAGAAATATTTAACTTGCAACTGTTCCATTTTCAGCTCCCAGTACTGTGGGGCATATTTTTCATTCATATTAATTGAATTTTAAAGTGACCTTGTACATGGATTGATTTGAATTAAAATTTTCTACATCAAGGACAAGTTGGCATATATCCTTCAGGCAAAATATTAAAAAGCCAAGTGTTGTCTTAACAGGATATCGACAGAAGAAGTTGAAATTTAATAGGAAAAGTTGGCTTAGAAAGGAAATTTTTGCCTTTTTGTCACTATTGAAAGGTACCTTTTCTGTATAATGAAGAAGTTTCTTGCAGTTGATACCTGTGGAAATGTAGGGACATTTTAGCACCATAAATAAGGACCATCTGGGTGAGTCTTGACCTCCAGAAGGAGAGACCTGCACTACTGAACTTCAGAGCAGAACTATCAAATCACCTGTTTATCAGAGTCATTAGGTATTTATTACCTTCTTTCTGGTGATCTGTAGGGACCCAGTTGTATGGCTATAGGTATAAATTATATCCCATACATAGATTTTTTCTGACCATGGACTCCAGTTAGCTAAGTTGAACAGGCATTGGAGAGCAAATGGTTTGCTGCAAAACATGATTTGTAAAAATACAGTTGAGTTGAACAAAAACATTAAGTCCTAGAAACAGCTTGAGGTGTTGACTGTCAGAGGAGAAAATAAAGGGTATCCCATTTACTGTGTATAATATGGAATGTGCTTTACCCTGAAAATAGCTGTGGAGCATGCTTTTGGCTTCCAAATCTAACAGCATCCTCCAGTCTAGTGACAGGCTGTTGTTCATTCTTTGTACTACTAGCCTCATTCTTTCAATGCTGTTAAAATGATGAACTATAATTTCTCTGAGCTACACTTAGTTTTACAAAATTTTTTCTTCTGTCAGGCTTAACTAATGATCTGCAGGTCCCCATCTCTCTTCCAGCCAGTATAAAACTTTACTACAAGTCTAAACAGGAGTGACACAAAATAGGAAAGTTTGCCATTTCAATACCTGGGTACTGTAAGAGCTGACTGAGACACAGCCAAGCTCTCACCCAGCCAGACCTGGCATGCATACTGTCATTCAGTTGTATTTCCATGATGCTTGGGAGCCCCTGCCCTCCAAGAGGACCTCCTTGTGCAAACCATTGTGATTGCACAATGGTTCACAACAGTGAATTCTTAGGTACCCAGCTAAGGATGGATTCCCACAGCTTCTTACACATGCAGGAGACTCTAGCCTGGCTTTTTTGGCATTCAGGCAAGCGGGTGATTGAGGCTACTGTCCCAGACCAGTCTGCAGAATTTGACCTTTAAGTACTGGGTGATGGATGGTAGCTGGGGTCTTGGTAGCAGTGACAGATTCTGAAAGTATGGTGTGAATCATTGGAAGGGGTGAAAACAAATGATCTGGAAAAAGGCAATGAGCTGATGCAGAAGAATTTTGAAAGCGGGTGAGTCTTGTGGTGAGGTTGGAGGCCAGCAGAAAGCAAGCGGGAGTGCCAAACATGGGATTTTTCAGCTTGTTGTGTTCCACTGTTCACTCTGAGGATTTTTCAGAACATCCCCCACAGGCTCCAGATCAACTTCATCCCTCTTGTGTTCACCTGGCAACAATGTGAGATATGAATGCAGAACGTAGGGGAAGAAGTGAGCATGCACTGAAGTGTGTGAAGGCAATGGAGATAGAAAACACTGTACATAAAGCTGTGTCTGGGTGTTTGTAGGGAAGTCTTCTTGCTCTTTCATTACAAAGATTTCACTTTTTAAATTTTTTTCTTTTCTTCCTTTTTTGTCTTACCGTGTGGTTGCTGCCTAGTGAGACGCTCTAAGAGTCAGTTCTCTCGACAGACCTGTGTCCTAGGCTAAAAAGACAATGGATTGATTTGATTTTTATTCCAGTAGATAAATAGCATCATAGATGGGACACCTCTGGTTTAGGACTTTGTATTTTCAGCTTAGTTGGTACAGTAGTAAGTGCTGAAATAATTGTCTTTTATTTGTAGACCAGATAGGTCTTACTACAGAGTACCCATTCTTCTGACCTGCTTTTTTTCCTTCATGTTGTAAAATTATGCCTAGCAGTCTGTCGTCCTGAAGTTTATCAGTGACTGTCTCCTTTTTTCCCTGTTCCCTCTCTTGTCAACTTGTTCTTCCCTGTTCTTTAGAGTCTTGTCTTCTAGAGTTCCTTTCTTCATGTCCCGTGCTGCGATGTCCTCAGTTCTTACCAGGATTTGTAACTCTGCCATGCTACATAGATGTAATAATAAGGAATTCTTACAGTAGTTTGATAACTGTTCTGCAAAGTCCTTTATCATCACCTCTTTGCTACCCCCATTTCCCCTCCTGACCTTCCTTCAGCAGGTTTGAGATGGAGTCTTTCTGCCACATTCTCTCTCCTTCCTACCTGGGGGAAAAGGCTCTTGGCACTTCAGAGCTGATTTGCCTGTTAGTCTCTTGGTCAGTATCAGGTTGAGGTTCCTCGTGTTGAAACAAGGTGGTAGGTAGGAGTCATTAGCTGGAATTAAAAAGGAAAAATGTGTAGCAAATCAATGAAGATGCATATTGACTGTTATCTTTGGCTGTGGATTTGTCTGATGAGGTTAGCAGAAAAACCAAAATTGTTCTAGCTTGTGTTAATCTGTACTGGACAAAATGTTGGAACACACAGCAGTAAACAAGCTGCTGCTGGTTGGGAAGTATTAATGTTTACTAATTGTTTCCTGTTCTTTAATCTAAATTTTATGCTTTTGTGGGTGAGAAAAAACTGTAATAATATCTGTGTAGCAAAACACAAAGGTTAGACACGTCTTAACAATATTGAAATGCTAGTTCATCTTTGAAATGTAAATTAATTTTTAGATTAAAATGCCTTCATTACTGTATTTTTTGTCAATAATATAATTTAGACTTATTTCTGTTGTTATACTCTGACTGACCCTATGCATTTTCCATTATATTATTTTAGTCTTTTCACTTTACCTGTTTCACAGAAGAAATTAGACCTTTGAAAATGTAACATTTTTACTTCTTAGCTGTGGTTTCCTTTAAATAATTTTACATTTTTCGTGGACCTAAAATGTTTTCCATTAAATTCATGACATGCTTTTAAAAGCTGGCATTGGAAGAGTCTGATTCTTCTTACAAATTAATTATCTCTGAGTGAACTTGTATTGGAGAGTATCAAACGCATCAAAAATAATCACATTTTCTCATTGTTTTTGACAAGTTATTGAGTTGTGGTGTTAATAAAACAGAGTTGCTCCTGTCTACACAAGGGAATTCTCTGAATTCATACATTTTCAGTTGCAAATGACTGTTTTTTTGTTCTGCACTTTCTAGTCTATCTCTTCCTCGTAACACACATTTTGGTTTTAGATCTTTTATTTTGGTCTGTCTATAAAACACCGAAAACTGGAAATGTATCAGCTTAAGCTTTTAACATGATGGTCTTGTGAATTCAGACACCAGCGACTCTCCTTGAGCTTGTTTTTGTCCTTCTCCTCCTGTTTTCACAGGTTACCCTAGGAAAGGTGTTAAAAGTGATCGTGGTGATGCGGAGCCTCTTCATTGACCGGACAATCGTGAAGGGGTACAATGAAAATGTCTATACTGAGGATGGCAAGGTATGGTAGTGTACAGCCAGCAGCATTCAGTACCTGGTACCGAAATGACAGAGAACAGGGATCCAATCACAACTATGCTAGAAGCATAAAATTGTCAAAAGACTCAGTAGATGTTTTTCAAAATGCTCAGGTTTAAATTTATCATGCTTTGCTTGGATTTTTCGTACCCAAATGCCTGACTTCTAAGCTCTGAAGCTCTTGCTTGAATTTCTAATTTATCACCTTAGACCCTGCTTGCCTTGTTAACAGTGTCTATGGAGAAAAAGTTTTTTCAGCATACCAGCACACCAGTAGCCCCCAAGGTTCAGGCATCTCTTCTCTGAGAGCCATTGGGAAATCTTTGGCTAGTTTTAAGCATAACTTGATAAACACAACTTTGTGAATCGTTGGTAGGTAGCCTTCAATAATTTGCTTATCAGTAATAGCACATCTTGAGCGGCAGTTATTAAAGCATTATCTGTTTCCACAAATGATTTGGTTTATGAACATTCACCCTCAAACTTCATCTGATTGCACATGCTCCATATGGCTCTCTTTAGTGCATCAGAAGATGCTAATGGGACCTGACGGCCTTCAGCTCAGCTTGGTTCTCTTTTCAGAGTGGAATGGTCTCTCTTACTGAGCCATCCGCCAGGACTCTCCTTTGCCAGTAACAGTACTAAATACCTCCATGTTTCACATTTTCTCTCTGGAGCTTTGTCTTCTGATTATGAAGCCTATTAAAATACAAAGTTCATTATATCAAGATGAGTACTTGGCACCCACAGGCCATGTTATAATGAGGTGAGACTTTTTTTCCTCTTAAAAGTGATAACTGTGTTTGAGCACACAAAAGCACATTGTGTACTGACCCAGAGTTCAGTGGCTCTGAGCCTGAACCTCCATTCCCTGGGAAAGGCCAGGAACTGATCTGCTGAAGGGAATAGTACAGCTCTGTTTCCCAGGTGAGAGATTTTCACCAAAGGGTGGTGGATTGGCCTAAGAAGTAGTAAAATTGAAATTGCCTGATTATGATCTGCATGATTCAGATATGCAGGTTTAAATACCACTTTGCTGCAGAAGCAGCTGCATTACACTCCCTGTATATTAGCATATAAATACAGACTGGTGGCACCAGCCCCTCTTCACCCCAAGTTCTGCTGAGAAGTGAAATGATGGTCTGCCTAAAGAGCACTGACAGTGCTTGATGGATTCCTGTGTTACTCTTCATTTGGGTGTGCTCATTTTCTCTGATGAATCCAGTTTCCTCTGAAGCTCCCTTGAAATACAATAATGCTGTATATGCTGAAAAGCTAAGTAAAGAGTTCCTTTGTGAAACTTAACATCTGGTGCTGGGCTTCAGTTTAGCTCCAGGTTAACTCTCTGGAGAGCCATATACCATTTCTCTGTCATCGTTTCCTGCAAGGGGGAAAGTGGGGCTCACCAAGGCCATCTTTGGGGATGGGGCACTAACCTTTGTCTGCTGTCAGTGGGGAGCAGTTCAGCTTCTCCAGAGCACCAGTGCTAACACCTGGCTGATTTTCTTGCTTTAAGCCAGTCTGCAGGGGAGTCTGTTTTCTACTGATTAAGCTTTTTGTGTCCAAAGCTATGTGACTGCACCCATGAGGCTGCATGAACCTGTGACCTTTATGTGGCAGTTTGCTATTCCATTGGGCCATCCTAGGGCTTTTGCAGCCCCAAAGGTCTGTGTTTCAGGTATAAATAGGAACATCTCATTTGACTCAAGTAGAATTGGAGTTGCAGCCACTTAAATCACGAGTAAATTTGGCTTGGAGGATTGTAAAAATGCGTAGCTTGCTAGTTTTGCCAACTGGAGCACATATTGACAAACAGTGAGGTCCCTCTTTTTCACTAATTAACTACACTGGTAATTGGAGAATAAGAATAAGATTGTGCTCTTGCAATGATTCCCTTTCTTATTGTGCCCGCTGGGAATGAGCGATTACAGTCAATTGCAAACATAGTCCATTCCAAATCCTTCCCTGTCACAACAGATGCTGTTGGGAAAGTACTCCTGTGAGGTTTCACCATAGCATACTATCTGAGCTTCTCAGTTTCTAGACTGATACAGAGAAAAAACCAGTAGCTTTCAGTGGAGACACAGAAGAGCATGAAAAAGGAGATCAGCAAGTGTCATCTTTAGTAAATAACAAAAATACAGAGAACACTCAGGATCACAGCAGGAGGTGATATTTTTTCCAGTGAGCGGTTTACACAGTATATTACAGATTTGGGGTTAGCTTTTGTATTCCTAGGAAGCATTTAATATTTGTAAACAGCAGCAATAAGATTAATTAGGTGGTATCATACAATATGGCAGCTTGAAGCTCCTGTGTTGTCTGTAAGCCATGGTGAAGAAGGGACACTGGGTAAATCATTGTGATTCTGTACAGTTTAGTAGCTGGTTGAGGGTCTTTTCAGGCATCCTCCTAGTTGCACAAGTCAGAAAGTTCATTAAATAACAAAAGGGAAATTCTGTGGGGGGCTTTCTCCAGGTAGAGCAGGGATTGGGGCAAAAAGAAAAAAAGCAACAGTATTGAGCAAAAGAAGAAATGGCCACCATCAAGAGGCTGAATGGTCACACAGACAATGAGTGAAAAGAGGCCAGTGATGAATCAGGGGAGTCATCATTTCTCTCTGAAAGTACAGCTGTTTTAGTTGTACTTTTTTTTTTTTTTCCTTCTTTCTTTTTTTCTTTTTTTCTTTTTTTTTTTTTCATTACTGGAAAGACAAAGGGGTGAGTGCAAACAGCAGAGGCATTGATAGTCTTCTGGTCGATTAGTCAGGCAAGTCTTGAAATAAAACAGATACGGATGTTTCTCATAGTTGTGGAACTGTGCATGGTGGCATCCTGGCAGTTGCAGAGGAAAGCTGACACTGCATTTTCTGGGTTGCTTTAGCTTGCTGTGTGTTTTTACGTTGTGCTGCATAGGTTGACAGGTACTTAGGTGAAAGCTTCACATGGTTTCTGCTGTACTGAGGTTTAGTTAAATCGGGTACTCCCTTTTAAGAGATTAAAATAGTCGCAAAACTAAGGTTAAAAAAATAAAAGTCTGAAGTTTGGAGTGAGTAAAATAAGACAGTGCATTCTGGGGTTTATTTTAAAGCTTTGCTTATACAGACGAAGAGTCATTGCATTTCTTAAGTGCTCCATGTATTTCTCTCGTGAATTATTCACAAACCCTGCAGAATATGTCTTTGCCAGGTTGCCAGCTGCATAACTTAGACATTTTTGGTGACACTTTGCAAAAACAATAGGTGAGATCTGGCAGCCTCTGTCATGTCGTGGGTTCTGGATGCTGAGCACTCTGCAGTTTCTCTTGCTTACCGTGCTAACCCATTGCATCCCCCACATACTGATGTATTTTAATTAGCCCTGTGGTTTAAGTGATGGCAGCGTGCCACCCTCAATTTCAAACTCTGACATACTCATTGTGCACTGGAATTTAACCACGGATAGTAATTAATTACTCGTGTTGTTCTGATTCCTGAATAAATGAAGCTATGCAGCTCACCCTTGCAGGGCAGGCTTATTGTCAGCTCACCCATTAGTAGCCTGAGTCTGCCAATAAAAATAAAAGCGTATTGGGATTTTTTTGGCATACTAATACTCTGCTGTTCTTTGGATGCAGAGACAGAGAACCACCTTGACAAGGCACATTTAGAGCAGGTACTTCGCTGCCTACTCAAACACCTCTTTTTTGCAGTTGTTGGACTTATGAAACATAAGCATCTCTGTTGAATTCTCATGTTAAGGAACTTGGGTTATGTTAATTCTGTGGGTTCATTAATTACCCCATATCAATAAGAAAAGGCAGCTTTTAGCTTCCTAACGTAAGAGAGGAAAAGAAATAGTGGTATCAAAGGAAAGCTTCAAAGACAGGCAGAGCTGTCTCTCGGGTAATTTCTGATCCCCGCATTCTTTCCACTTCAAAGCTGGATGTGTGTGTGTTTGGGTGAAAGGGGGGTTGAATCTGATTCCTCTAATAAGTGTTGGCACCAGACCTGTTTGATATTGGATGCAGGGAACATTCTGGTTTGTTATCGTCTTTGAAATCGTTCAGACGACCTTCAGAAAATGGCCTCTTGTTCCTTATGCTGGGGGTGGGTGGGGAGAGTGGGGCAGTGGGAAAAAAAGCCCCTGTTTAATTCACATGCAGAGGATGCCCTGAAATTGTGCTTTCAGCAGTTTTTTAGTTACAAATGTGTGTCTTGATTAAAAGTGAAAAGTTGAAGAATAATAGACCTATAACGATGCATTGTTTAATCCACCTCTGCCTTAATTCTCTGTTTCAGGGGGCAAGGTGGGCAGTCATTTAGGATGTATGCGTCTGGTTTAGGAGGGTTGGTAGCTTTTCTTTTTTCTTTTTTAACTTGGATAACATCATGACTGTAAGACAGACATTCATTACTTTTTCAGCCTTTCAGTCTTCATGCCAACTAATGAGCATTCAGAGTCTGTTGGCCTCATCTTAATGCAGCATCTGAAGTGGATTTTTATTTTATTTATTTTTTGCTTTTATATCTCTGGTCTAACTAGAGAGGATCACGTCCTTGGTTTGATCACTAGAGATTAGCAAAACCATATATACATTCCAATTATAGCAACTCTGCAGTCAAAGAAAGACTTATATTACTTGAAAACATTTTTTTTTTTAAATACACATTATTTTTTTACTTTCTAATGTAGAGTTTTCTAGTATGTAAATGCAGTCCTTCCTTCCTGACAGGACCAGGTCTATCATTACACTGCAAATAAAGCTCAGGTCCAAGTCCAGACTGAACTGGCACTTGTGGAGTACGAGTGTTGTTGGTGTTCACACAGGTTCTTGATCCCAGCCTAAGAGCCAGTAAATGTGAGAAGGTTTGTAGGTATGTGCCTCATAGTATTTCTGTCTTCATCTGTCTTGGAAAAGGCATCAAGATGGCAGCTGCCTCTGTCTTGCAGCAAGGTCAGCAGTACTAAGCCATGAAACATCTATCCTGAAGTGATTTTCAGAAGTGGGGCACTAAGCAACATTACTCTTAACAGTATGGGAACTTCTGGTGTTCCGAACACTGTTAGCAATGTTGAATTACTTGGGTTCAGCATCTTTCCTTCTGCCTCCTTCACCCTGCTCTAGTGTGTTTTACTCACTTCATAAGATTTTCTTCCTTTCAACTCAGACTTATGGACACATAAGACAAAACTGGCATGATCAGTGGTAGGTACCTACAGTAATGGGGATAAACCACCACTATGGAAACCATGTCCAACAGTGTTCCCTAGCACTCAAGGAGCTTTACCTCCTTCATAAATTCACTCCAAAAATTATTTTATTTCGTTTAGATTAAGATCCCTGAGGATGATGCTGTGACACCTTTCCTGTGACAAGTTTTCTGCAAGCGGAATTGTTGAGTACAGTGGGATCTGTAGGAAAAAAAAATTATGTGCCAATCTGGGACTGATGGAAGTTCCTCTTGGTTTTCCCTGTTGATTTTCCTTGACAGAAGTTACTGCAACCTTCAGTCTCTTTTAGTGTGATTTTTGTCTGCAAATGTAAATACAGTTTCCTGAGGGATGTTGTATTTAGCCCCAGTAGACCAATGCTTTGGCTTAATTCAACTAAACATTGTCATTTGTAACTGAATCAGTTATTCAGACACAAGACATGCATAAACTTAGAAAAATGCTCTCATTTTAGAAACAGACTGAAACTGATGAATATTTGCATAGATCAGCCACAACCCTATACAAATGATTATTTTGCTTTTTTTAAAAGATAATGTGTTAATTCAACAGGCCTTGTATATTATTAAACCATTTTCTAATTGCAACTATGATAGGAACTAGGTTCATTCTCTATTGCAATACAAAGGAAATCTTATATCATTAATTCCCTTTCTTGGATTGCAACAGGTAAAGACAATGGGTCAAAATAGTGAACTGAGAAATGTGTCTCTGTAGATCTGATTGCCTGCTCTTTTAATTTGAGCAGCTGCTTAGCCTCTTTTTTTTATCATAATCACATTGTAATATATAACTTTTCCCTCCTGTAGCTTGACATATGGTCTAAATCCAACTATCAAGTTTTTCAGAAGGTAAGTCTCATATAATTTTTTTTCTACATAATGTATACAGGAGATATGTGGAGTTGATTTGAAATGTCTAGGCCCTTATACAAAAGAATTCAGGATTTATTCCTTTGTCATCACAACTTGCAGATACCAAACAATAATCTGTAATAAGAGAAAATTGTAAATAGAAAAGGAGATCACTTCTGCTGTTGTTTAATTTGGATTTATTTTCCATCAGAGTTCCAGGTCATTGTTTGGAATAGAAAATTGGAGATTACACTACTCTAGCCTTAAAATTTCGTGAGGAATCTTCAAGCATTCCTTTTTCAGTTTAAATCTTTTGAGGGAGGAAAGACTGTTTCGGTTTCATTTGGATTTTGTTTTGCTGTTTGCATTGGGTTTGATTGACAGTCTCTCCTGAGGGCTTTTCTTCCGATGGTGGTGTAAGCAAAGGAGTAACTTACTGACATGAATGCCATTCCAAAAAAGTAAGAAAAGACCAATGAGTCAAAACAATAGGTATAAAATTACTAAGGAGTGTATTTTGGACGGATCTATATTTTGCTGTTTTCCAGGCAGGGAAGGAAAGATTTCTCTTTGAAGGCCTGTTGTCAAAATTCTGTAAGTCCAGATTGATCTGGGTTTAAATTCCTCTTTCCTTACCTTCAAGCCACAGTTCAAGGAGCTCAAGTCTCCAGCTAGTGCACTTGCTTCCTTTTCATCTGCTTTTGTAGTTTGTGGAACAAATGGGGGTCAGGGACTCAAAAGGGCATGAAAGCAGAGGTCAAAAGTACGGCATATCAGCTCTATTTGTGGATCTTCCTTCCAAGATTTCAGATGCAGTCAGAAGGGGAGATGTTTGACCTATGATATTAACCTGCTAGACATCAAACAACAGCTTTTGGGGAGGCTGGTTACTCTCCCTCTCTGCCTAGCATTAAAGCAAAATTTTGCTGCAGTTTATTCTTCACCCCAGAGATTAGTGAATTAAATACTCTTTCCTTTTTTTTTCTCACTCCTCAGAAATATTTAGTGTTGAGTTGGGTAGTACAGCAGAAAGTCAAACAACATAAATCTTAGCAACTTCTTTACTAATATGGTTTAAAGTAATTTTCAAAATCGAATAAATTAAAGGTTCTGTAATTAAAAGCATCATCCCAATTTCCTCATGTGTGTGTTCCATTGTAAGCTCATTTTAGCCTAATATGTAGTCTTCCTGGATGTTATAATTTGTAAGAGTTAAGTCATATTGCCATTGTTTGTGCTAAATGATAATAAAACTTGAAGTTTTGGTTATACAGTTTTAATAGTAACAGTAGATTAAATGCAACCCAGGTTAGGGTATTAGGTGATGGCCTTCAAACCAAAGGTGGAAAAAAGGGAGAAAACATTAATTTCCCCTCTTATTGCTGCCTGTGTGGTTGCATTATGGATAAATGAGCATCTTTATTCTCTACTTAATTCTCTAAAATAATGTGATGTGACCTGAATACTAAGTTCCTGTTTTCCAGTTCTCTGTTTGTAAATAATACCAAATGCCTTGATATTTACAAAAACCAAACCTCCAACACAAACCTCCAAAACAAAAAACAGATAAAACTGCAGGAAACTGCCTGTAACCAGTTGAACAGCTGTTTGCATTTTTTTTTTTTTTTTTTAATAGTAGTTTTATAAATTTTGTTTCCAGCTGTGCCACTGTGTTACCTTGGGCAATTTAACCTCTCCTTGGATCAGTTTTCCACATGCCTTAGGCTGGGGTAATACTTGCTGACTTCACAAGAGCTATTGCTGAATTTGTTGCATGGTGCTCAAGAGTCTTGCATGAGAAATGGGATAAAAATGCAAGGTGATGGTGCTTTCTAATCAATAGGTTTTGTACTATTGAGCTGATAGTTAAGGAAGGTAAGGCTAGAACTGAAGTCAAGTTTTCAAACAGATGATAGAAAATGCTGTAGTTCAGCATAGTAAGTTTTTTCCCTGGAGTGCTGGGCTTGGTTTGGTTTTCTCCTTATTCTCTGAAGCTGCACTTGTATCCACTTGTAATACCTAGGAATTGTGGGGTATTCCTAGGTAGCAAAATAGCAGTAGCAAAATAAAGAAATAGATATAATAGTGGTAGAGAAACTATTATAATCTGTTACTAGTGTAGGATCTGTACTGCAGGATCTTGAAAACAAATGTTGTCATGCCATTAGAAAATTGTCAATAAATGTGTCGGAACACCCTGGATGCTCCTGGAGCAGGTGTCTCATGTTGGGCTCCAGGAACACTGCATGGAAGTGCTGTGCTGAGATGGAAAAATACAGATGAGGAGCTGCCCCCAGGGAGGAGGCTGGGTCACCCTTTCCTCCTTTAACCCTGTAGAATCAATTGTCCCTCTGAAGGACAGGGCTGTTGCTCTATAAAAGCTGGACCAAGTTCTCCAGCTCTGTCTTCAATGATAATACAACAACATCTGGAGCTCACAAGGTACCTGCCTGTGGTAGCTGCAAGCCTGTCAAATTCTCACAGGGTTGCAGAATGACATTCTAGGTGAAGGACCAGAGACCTCTGATCTTCAATCCAACCCTGTCAAACAAAGCTAAATTTGTCCTGACTTTTGTTTGCAAACGTTGCCTGTGTCAGCAAGCCTTTTCTCTCTGCTTCTTATTAGGCAGGATACCCAAGTGTGTGCAGTTTGATGGGGGATGGCTCCCAGAGGGCCTATTACTGTTAAAGTGTACAGTCATTTTCTAAGTTCCCTGGAGACTTTTTGAATCTCTTCCTGGGGTGAATAAGCTTTATAGGCACTGAATCCACCAGCAGGGTTAGACTCAGAGAATGGAGCTTGGAAATAGGAGAGGGAAGGCTGAAAGGGCAAACTCCCAAGGAGCAAAGAAAAGGTTTTTCAGACTTCCATCTTGGTCTGACATTTAAACTCCACAGGAGAGGCAACTGTTTTGATCTTAAACCTCCTTATTTTAACACCTTGCATCTCTTGATCCACTAGCACAAGAGGAGGAACAACAGGGGAAAAAAGGAAATGTTTTGGGGCTTTAAGTCTTGGTAGGAAGAAGAGGGCTGTATAATTCCTGGTTGTGAAGATTAAATATATATATACACACATGGTAGAGAATGGTGCAATATGCATAAGTTTGAATTTTAAAAAGAGACAAATTATATGGAATAGTGGAACTGCTATGAGTTGATCAAAATGGGAGATGGTGTCAAACATGAATTTATCAGGCAGCTCAGTTAGGAGCAGAATAGCTGGCTTTGCTGTGTAATGTGATCAGTTTGGCTGTTTGAGTCATATGCATAGGCTTTAATCTTTGTTATCTCAGAGTCCTATCCTTATATTCACCTAAGTGGTCTCTCAGTTTTAGCATTCCACAAACTGGTTTTGGCTTGGCTTGGTACACTTGCACCAAGGCACATTTTAACCTGAGCTTTGAGAAGCTGTTTTGCCTGTCCAGCTGTTTGGGAGCTGTGTGGTCTCAAAGTGATGGAACTCGAAACACGATTTTCACCACTTCAAGGGCACATAACTATTGTAATGTATGAAGATGTATTCCTGTCAATAAGCTCAGAATAAAATCATATGCAGGATGAATGCATGCATGAGGCAAATATTGGGCCATTGATGATGTCTGTTCAAGGAGAGGAGATGGACTGTTCCAGGGTCACGTGCATGTTTGCTCCTTTGTGTGATCAGTGCTTGGCTCTGTTCAGAGCCCTGCTTAGGTGAAATGAAATTTCTGTGACCCAGTCCAAATAAGCACAACAAGCAAAATAAAAACTTAAACATGCTGGAAACAACTGATAAATCCTACACTTCAGAGAAGTCCAGTAGTGCTTTACTGAAAAGGGGTGTGAAGGGTTTGTTTGGAGTTTGTCAATGCTTGCTCGCACTCTCATCCTCTCAAGGATTTCCCATCCTTCAGGCACTGAATATTAGCATTATTAAATGCTAATAAATTATTTTAAAATTTTTTAAAATTTCATTTAGTGCTGTGATCATCCTCCAGAATTCATTGCTGCAGGCTACTGCTAAGGCCAGGAACTTAGCAGGGTTTTAAAAAATTTTTTTAAACTTTCTGGGGATTTAGAGAATCCCTTCACATTAGATGGAGGTGTCAGTGCCATACTTAAGGGAATAAATGAGTAAGTGGCAAGGGAAGCTATGACTTGTAAAGGAAGTTTTGCACCTACATTTGAAAAGCGTATTTATTGACAGTAAGATAAAATACTATGAGAGAGAGAGAGCTTCTCTAATTTGGTCATGAGTTCTTATGTTTTTGTGGTTTTATGCCAGATACACCTTTCTCCATCTTATGGAACATACTGAGTCTGTGGTGGAGCAAAGCTGTACCACAGGTCTTTGCTTTTTGTGCTTGACATTCCAGTTAGAGGAAGCACTTTTTTAGCTGTAGTATTTTGTTTGGGTTTTTTTGATTAATGAATTTTCATCTTTGGGATTGCTTTATGACTAACAAGTGTCAGGAAGGCCAAATGATACCACAGTTTGGATGTATCACTTTTGGAAAGCGTATTTCAGCAGAGCAGCACTTTCAAGTGGGTAAAGAAATGCTCTAGCAGTGACTGGTGTGGATTCAGCTGAGATAAATAAGAGGGGGCTTGGTTTTTGCTCATCCCTGAGTGTTGCTCTCATGAGGTATTTCTAATTTGCTGAGTAGTCAGCTGGGAGAGGGCTGTCAGGAGCCCGAGTCTCCCTGCTCTGCCCTAGAACAACAGCATGGGCTCACCCAGCAGTTTCTCACTGGGTCCCAGACATCCCTGCTGGGGCCTGGTTGTTCCCCAAAAGTGACAAGTACATGTGATTTAATTTTCATGAAGTGTCAAGGAAGATGAGGTTTGGTCCAGTCTTAATCTACTTTGTATTCCTGATGTACACAGTGCCCTCAACAATGCAGCAGAGATGCTTTTTTAAAGTACATGTTTATAGTCAACTTGAATTTGGAAGCAAAAAGAGAGGGGGAAAAAAATCTCAGGAAATTAACTATTAAGAAGAAGGGAAATTTTCATGTTCAAATGGAGTCTCTTTGCCAGAATTGGTTTTTTTTCCATGTAACTAAAGCCTCTCTTGCTCTGTCTCAAAGTGCTTGGTTAAACAAGAGCTGTTTTGCTTAGTAAAGTTGTGCTTCAGGAGATTGCCTTGTCTGGTGTTATTTTTCAGACAAAAATTCCAAGTGCTTTTCAATATATGAACTGTGAAATATTGAGCTTTTCTGCAAGATCTCTTGAAGATCTATTTTGAGGTCCAGAGCAACAGCTATCTCAAACAATGTGTGCTCTTCTGAATGTGCTCTTCTCCCATAGAGAAAGAGGTAGAAAAATTGGAAAGTGACTGATAATTTAGATCATAGTAGGGAAGGTAGAGCCATAAAAGTGAAGTTAATAAAATAAACCCCTGAAATGTACAAAATGTCATCCTAAACCCAGAAAAAATTAGTTTGTGATTCCAACTTGGCTGGAAGAAAAAGTGGGTCCCTTAAGTGAGCTGGTGCATATGTAGTTTGTTTTGCTTTGCTTTGGTGTGAAATCATATGGCCATTAGTAAAGCTGGATATTGATCTTTTATTTTCCTTTTTTTAAATCTTGGCCAGTCTGTTCTTTCTCTCATCATCTTATCTTGTTGGGGTTTAATTCTTCTTTCACTCCCCTGCACTGGCCGGTTTACCATTAACTCAGCTCTTCTGTTTTTTTGCAGGTCTTGGGGAGTGGTTGTTCCCCAACTCCTTTTCCTCAGATTTGACACCCCCTTTATCTTTTTTAGAAGCACTTTATCGGCATTTGCTTATGGTAGAAGTTGCCTTCTTTTTGTTCAGAAAACGTTTATTAGTGTTCTAGCAATGCTGGGCTGGCTTTTATCTCCCTGTGGAATCTCATAAGCTTTACATTACAATAGGAGCAGCATATGTGCAACTTTGCCAAAGTGGCCAGTCAATTTAATTTTTTTAATAGCTGTATTTCTTTTAAGCAACTTTCTTCCCTGCCAAGAGAAAACAACTTCCCCTGTTGTTCAGGGAAAAAAAAAAAGTTTGTTAGAAGTAGAAACACAGCAGAAGGGGAGCGGCTGCTCATAAATATTTTCAGAACTTTCTATTCTTTGACATGTCTGGTACTATTCTATAAAAGCATCATCTTAAGGCAAAAAATTCACAAAGCTACTAAAGCTTAGATTACAGTAATTTCTGAACCCTCCATGAGATGTGTTTAAAGAAATTACTTTCTTTATGCTGTGCTACTAATGCACTGTTAATCATGTTATTTCTCATAGATTTTTAAAATGGGGTAACATAAATAGCTTAAGCAGCCTGAGGTTCCTTTTGTGAATATTTTCACAAAGTCCCCAGAATGTGCACAGTCCCGAGAGTTTTTCCTTCTAAGTGTCAGAATCACATGTCCTTGTTCATGCTGAATGGAGCTGCTTTTGGAGTTGTGCACAAATTGGTGGGGAGCAGAATCTGTTTCTAAAATTGTAGTGTAACTTCAAACTAGATTCAGAATAGGACAGACTGGGATGTGGTGTTCTGCGGAGGAAGTTTGTATGGTGTGAATTAGAGCCTCTCTGTACATGGATTTATTCGGGAATGTCTTTTACAGATTCACCTCCCTGAATAGCTTCAAGCTTGAGTCTCTTTCTCCAGTGAAGTTTGAGTGCTTCAGCACAATTCATGCTGCTGAAATACAAATCAGGAACAAGCGGAGTTCTTAGCTGGGAGTAGCAATTTTAATTTCACTTCACACTTTATCTTACTTAAAATTTACTGTAGTACATAGACAAGCCTTGAGAAAGGCATTGCTTATCCATGTTAAAACTAGAAAATACAATTTCATCCCTAAGTAGACAATCACATAGTTGGATACTTTGATATTACTAATGAGAACCATTAATTGATTTACAAGTTGCAAGATGTGAAAGCTCTCTCGGCTGTGTTGTCTTGAGTTCTTTAATAGTCCAAACCAAAGAACTATGTCAAGCATTTGTGTTCTAAGTCTAGAACTTCTGAGGAGCAGCAAACTGTTAACCTTGCTAATAATTTTGGAAGCTGACAGGCTGAATACTGTTAGTGAATTGTATCATAGGTCTAAGAAACTGCCAGAATAATTTAAAAATAGTAATGATTTTTTTAAAAAAATCTATTGAAGCATTGATCTGTTTTCCTGTTTTGTTTTGATTTTTTTTAATTATTCTTTTTATTGTAAGTATACATTTTTTTTATATATTCTGCCTAGCTGTAATTCCCAAATGTAAGATAATGTTATGGCTCTGTCTGGGAAATTAAAAAGCTTTCTATCAGAAAGCTTTTAGTAATGCAAGTATTTATAAACCATAATCATATTAATTGATTCCTGGCTTCAGAGGAAATGAAACTGAGAGCTCAGTTCCTGCTTCTTCAACATAAGTAACCTGAAATAGGACTACAAGAGTTAAATATTTTAAGTTTTTCCATTTAAAAAATTGAGAGTGTGTACTCACTTTTCTGCAAAAGTGCAGTTTCAAATCATGGTATTTAGTTTGTTGAGATCAGGAAAGGAGCTGGTATTTTGTTGTTGCTTTGGAGTTGTTGTTTTCTGCTGAAACAAACCAGTTTCAGCAGAAACTGTTTGGTTTGGTTTTTTGAAGTCTTAGCCTCTGCTCTTGCAAATTAGTTTTCCAGAACTATTTAATTCAGGCACAGTGTTGACAATGCTTTTTCTCTTGTTGAGCTAATCATATCTTAAAGGATATAGTCTTTCTCAAAATAAATACCAAATTTAAATTTAAATTAAATTTAAAGGGAAAACCAAAGTTCTCCTATCTTGATTTGTTTAGTGACTTTGCTTGTTTATGATGTCACAGAATACATGGGATTTTAATCACAGATTCTCCTCTTAATCCCTAGACATTTGGAAATTAGGCAAATTATTTGCTATGGATTCTTTTATTTTATATGTTACAACATATTTTGCTTTGCTTTCTCACTGCCAACCCAGTTATAGAAAGAAAGCATGTGGGGTTAGCACAGGAGCTACCAGTCTAGATTCTTTTACTGACACTGTTAGCTTCAACCATGGTATGAACTTCTGAAAGTGATTTTACTGTATGCAGACAAAGTTATTGATCTTGATTGTTTCAGCTGATTCTTGTATGAAGTTGCCAGAGGGAGTGGAAGCTCACTGTCAGAAATTACCCAAAATTACTTGGAGAATGTCTTCACAGTTGTGTAATCCTTGGTTTTCTACTTCCCCATGGAATATGCACTTCTTTCCTGCAGATCAGCACTGCTGGGTCTGAAGTGCAGAATGAATCAGTGTACGTTCTCCTTTTCTGTGATACAGGTGACAGATCATGCGACCACTGCTCTGTTGCACTACCAACTGCCTCAAATGCCAGATGTGGTAGTCAGATCTTTCATGGTAAGTATATTAGAAAATATATCTTTCCAGATAGACTTCAACATGCTTACAGTGACTGACATGAGGCACTTCTGATACAGTTGTAATTTCCCTTATTTAAACAACCTAGACAGGAAAGAAGGACTTTCATGCTTGGGTTCTGATACCTGGATGAGGATGAAGAGCTCATTCCCATTACCCTGGGATAATTGGTGTTGGAAGACTGAGCTGTATACAGTTCTGACTCACTCATGGGTCTCAATATTTGCTTGAGAATTCCTGTTTGCAAAGCTACTGTGGGTCATCTCAAAAGACAGGAGAAAAAACTCTCTCAACCAAAACCTTTGCTTTGGTCCAGCCCTTTCACACTCTTCTTACTAAGTCAGGAGGGGAGTTCTGTATGTAGGAAGTCTGCTCCAGTGGAAATTCCCCAGTAAGAAGAGACTGCCAGGTTCCAGCTGAGGCAACTTCCTCAGTGTGGGAATTGATGAGAGTTATGGGACAATGATGGGAGGGAGGAACATGGTCAGGAAGAGTCCATTTTGCAATATTCACTTTCAGCCCCAATTTTGTTCCTAAGGAATTGCAAATCCTCTCCCAGCAAGGTAATTTTGGGAATCAAGGAAATCCTTAACCGAAGTATTCTGCTGTTTTCTTACTAAATAAAAATAATCCAATACTGCTCTACCTTGATATGCAGACTTAGGTTTAGCACCTGTAATTCTCTTTGTATTTTAGCATTTTATTTGTGAAATAAACTTGTATATAAGCAGCCCTGCTAATCTGAGGACTGAGAACAAGTTTTTATGAGTTAGAATTCCTTCCACCAAGGTGAATTTTGTCAGTGGAGGTTCTTGCTGTTTTCTCTGCTGCAGTCTCCCAGAGGAGGCTTTTGGGAGAGGTTTCTCTGCTCTTCAGACTTTTTCCTTCACTTAACTTACATTACCCCTTCACCTGGATCAATGTAACTGAGACTTCTGAAAACAAACACCTGATTTTGCCATTCACAATCTTTAGGTGTGTACAGTAGCACTGCATTGTTTATATCTTTAATTTCCACTGTGTAGGTTCAGATCAGTCAGACTTCCCTACCTGCTGTGCTGGTTTGTTTATTTAATAAAAAAGCCACTAAGGTGAGAGATTTAGAAAGGTCTTTTCTCTTGCAGTGTATCTTCAAATAATAGGTTTTGAAAGGTGAAAGCAACTCTTACTGGTCAAGTCTATGTTTCAACATGTTGCTGAAAATTAGTGTGTAATAGAATGGGTAGCACGTTTGTTTAAGCCATGGACCTGCCTTATTGATTTGATAAAACACTGCTAAAACTTCTAACAAAGCAAAGCCAGAGGTACACCCCCAGTGTCAATATGTTGGTCCTTTCACATGTCAGCTGCACAATCCACATGACAAGATGTAGTGAAGGCCTCATTTTCTGATGGGAATGAAGAATGCAGGGTTCTTTGTATTTTTTCTTTCAACAGATGTCTTGAGTGCACAATTTAACTTCATTTACCTATTTTTGTGTTATGCTTCAGAAAATTCGATTTCTCTGTAGTGCAAGCAAAGCCCATCCAAGCTGAAGTAAATAACAGCAATTTAGTTGTAGTGTTCTGTTGCCCTTGTCCCCATATTTACTGCTAAACCCAGAGAAGATGTAGTTCTGTTGGAGGAGAGTTATTGACGGCCAAAGGTTTGGTTGCTATAGAGAAGGCTCTGATGAAGATGGAAGGATTTGTTTCAATAAACTCAGCTGACCTCTTCTTCAGAGAACAATTTTCTTTTATCAATGTAATTCAATAGGACTTTAAATGACAAGATTCATGTGCATCCTTCACAATATAAATCTGCTGGTCTAGGTGTTTTTTAGTAGTATATCTCCTTGTGCTGGGAATCAAGTTATGGAATCCTCTTTGCTATGGATGATGATGGGAACAATCCACTTTAAAGGCAGGAACTTTACCTGGAAACACCTGGACTTGCTCTGTGGTGTTCAGCACTAGCCTTTTATATATATATATATATATGATATATATATCACTGTAATCAGATTTAAAATGGTAGAGTATTTTTATGACCAATGAGTATTGATCTTAAAATTCCATTAGAAAGGAAGTTATTTAGTTTGTTGTGAAAGTCTTTAAATCTTCAGTTATGAAGAGTTCAGACCATTGCAGTGTGATTGCAGCAGGGGTGTGATAGATGGTCATAGGAAGAGAAAACCAATATTTGGTCGAAGAAGGTACCCATCAAGAGCAATTATATTCCAGTAAAAATATGAGGCAGGTTACAATACTTGTCTTCCATCATGATTCTCCAGCTGCAAATATCTCCTGCTCAGAGTGCATGAATTTCTATTAACAAACTTGCTTAAGTGACCAAAAAAGCAAAAGATGATTAATAAAGTGGGAATTCAGCTATACAGTGACCTTGTAATCCTTGGCATGTTTCTGTTTATAAAATCACTGTGTACCTCACTGGGGCCCCGCCAGAGTACATCCTCTGTCCTTGCTAGCACTGTTTGACAGGAATGATGACAAAGGGGAATATCCATATCCAGTTTTCTTAATTTCTCTCCCTTTTGCTTTTAGACCTGGCTAAGAAGTTACATAAAGCTGTTCCAGGCTCCCTGCCAGCGCTGCGGAAAGTTCCTGCAGGATGGTCTGCCACCCACCTGGAGGGATTTCCGAACACTTGAAGCTTTTCATGACACTTGCAGGCAATAGTAGCTCAGCCACTGGGACACGAATGAACAATCTTGTTGGACTGAGAAGAGAGCTGATGGCTGAATAGGTGGTTCAATGTCTGAACCTTTCGTCCTGTACCAAGTAGTGAGGTTGCACTAATATGTTTTGACTATTTAAAAGCCATCAGTCTGCAAGGTACATGTGAGGCTGATGTATTTTGAAGATGGTAAGATCTGTGTGAGAGCACTTGATGCTTCTGGGGTGAAATAATATGTCTGGGGAGATCTGACAGTAATAATTGTTATTCTAAATTTTAAAGAAAAATATCTATTGTGTTCTGTGACACAATTTGCAACACTGAAGACTTTTATAAGCTTGAAATAAATACAGTATTCCAGAGTTTGTGCTTTTTATTTCATTACTTGATCAACAGAATCCTGGGAGGTTTTGGTGTGAATTTTTCAAGGCTGCTCTTTTCTTTAGAAAAACTGGAAACTTCTAAACATGCATGCTGATGTGATGGGGTGATGGTTACTGTTGCAGGGCTTATCTGAGTGCTGGTCTTTTTCTGGAAGAGATTATGGTGTTGATTAAACATGGAATTTCAAAGGAATATGGCAGCTTGGAAGATGCAACATAACTTTCTACAGCAGGGGGGGAGAGGGGGACAACAGATGTTTCCCGTTACTGAAATTGTAATGAAAAATGTTTGCAAAAATCTGCATGTATTAAGTGGTTAGAAAACGTGTGACGAGCAGGGGACAGCTTGAATAATTCATCATATTCTAGGGCTGAAATTAGCAGAATTCAGCCCTAAAGCACAGCTTCTGCAGAAGAGACACATGCAGCACATTTCTTAAGTGATTGAACATTTACATGCAACATGGCAGTGGAGAGCAAGACCCCTCCCAGTGATCCTTCCACTTGGAGTCACAGAGACTGGGAATGTCCCCGTTCCAGCTGGATGCTCAGTGGCCTGGGGCTGTAGCAGGTTAAGTGTCTTCTCTGGTATTTTCTTGAGACCTGTGCATTTCATCTGTCATTTCCTGGTAGCCAGTTTGATGAATTCAGCCGTCATTCCTGCCACTGCACCCTTGTTTCCTTCACAAGGCACAAAGGCTTCAGTAATAAGCTCACTTTTGGGAGCTGGAGAAGCTTTGTCAATCGGATAAGTCAGTGAGTTTTTGAGATAAATCGGTTAATTTCTGAGGTTCTTTCTGTGTGGAAAGCTTCTGTTGCAGGAGGAATAGTCACCCCTCTTGAAGGCTTTGGTGGTGGCAGAGTTTAGTTTGTTTTTTGCAAGTAATGCTAAATGAAGTTAATCATATTTAATGAAAAAAAGGGGGGCAAAAAAACAGGACAGGGAAGGGAGGGACTCTTCTTTGCATCACAAGTGACCTTGTGATGCTAAGTACTCGTGCATGGTACTGAATTATATGTTTGCTGGTAAGATACAAGATTGAGCTCCCAAAGATAGCAGCTCCTGCCTGCAAGGACAGCTTGTGTGGTGTGAATTTCACCTTTTTTAAGTCTGTCTCATATTAATGAAAGAAAAAAACTGAAAGACAATACATGTTTATAACTTCCTTTGGAGGCACAGCATCAGGTATGAAAAAAGTTTATTTGTTTGAGGGTTTTGGTGAGATTTTTGTTTTGTATACTTTTGTTTCTTCTCCCCATCACCAAACAAACATGGCCAGAGCTGGGGGATAATGGCAGTTTTCTGTCCAACTACAGCTGAACTTCCTAATGAAAACTTGTGCTTTTATTTGACCCAAGCAGCTTTCCCAGTACAAAGATCACCCAAGACAGAACAATGTGTGCATCTTAGATGAGAGACAGCCTTGTAAATAAGCAGCCCTGCTATCCATCCTGTTACTGTACTAATTAGAAGGCGGGGGTTTCTGATGGTGTAAGCATTTTTGTTGTTGTTGTTGTTATTAGAAAGGTCATAACATGGTATCCAAGCTGCTTTAGGCTCTGCTGTCTGCTCCAGTCTGTTTATACTTAAATAATGGTGTAGAAAGCAAATCCTGAAGTTCACAGAAGTATTGTGTGTGCGATTGTGTCTTGGCATCCAGTGAGAATTAGTTACAGAAAACAGCAGCAGTCTCTGTGTTAATTGAGCCTGAAATTTTAAACCTGTAATTGGCAAGCCTGGTGGAGAGTTGTAAAATTCACTATGGGTGCTTCACTACAAAAATAATTGTCCTTACTGAAGTGCAACACAAACCTGTTGGTCACATTACTTCCCCCAGGAATCTGCAGCAGGAGGGAATATTCTCTCCTTTCAAGACCCTAGGTTAAATTTCTATCTCTGCCTTTAAGTGCAACAGGTTGGAATGTTTCTGGTTTGGGCAGTGGAGTTCAAGCTGTCTGAATTCTTCCAGAGCTCATCAATGTCAGCAGTTTGGATACAGAACCTACTGGGCTCTGCTCCCTGTCCTGGGTGGCAGGTGCCTGGTTAGTGCTGAGCTGGGGATGCCAAACAGAAGCTCACTTCTAGTTTTGAATGTGAGGACAAGATGCTAGGAGATCACTTGTAACTGAGAAACCTTTTTCCCCATGCAGCCTTTTGGTGGTTTTCCTCAGCTTTATAGCTTGGTTACTGGACATAAGTATTTTTCTTTTCTCCCCCCATATAAAACTGATGGGTGACAAAAAGCAGTTGAATTGCAAGATGCTTTTTATTTCTGTTTGGAGTTTGTTGCAGCTTTTAAAACAGCTCAGATCCTTAAGGCAAACAAACAGCAAGGACCATGATCACTGCAGAGTGGTTGGCTCTCACCTCTCCCAGAGCATCTTCTAGAACTGCCTTGCTCCTGATGCTGATTTCTGCAAGGCGAGCACCACTGCAGAATCAGTAGCAGCCAAATTTCAGAGAGAGAGTAAAGGAATCTACACGCAGAAACAACTGTGCTGCTTTTAATGGCTCAGGCTGTGTGTGCTACAGAGCTGTATCACTCTTGATAGACAAGAGCACTGTTGTTTATAGCACAGTGATAGAATAATTTCCCCAATCCTGCAGGAAAAGCATGTTGCCTCTCCCTGCTCGGCAGCATCGCAGGGTCCCTTACCCTCAGCTGAGCTTGCCCTCTCCTCTCGTGTCCCCCATGGAAAGAAAGCCCATTTTATTTTCCCAGCTGCAAACCCCACCTACTGTGCTTGTGGCACTCGCAAGTGCTAAAGGTTACAAAATCCATCTTTTTGCTAAGAAAGCAACATAATTAATGTGAAAGTTTCTCTCGTGAAGGGAACCCACAGCAGATATGCAGTGCAGACTGCAGCTGGCTCCCCTCTTCCCTCCCAGCACCCCTCCCCAAACCACTTTAATTTCTCTGCCAATATTGGACAAATGTAACAGGCTGACTTTTTAATTTTCTTCTCCCAGGTCTCCCTTGTCCCCTCATGCATTTTTCATCACAGCTCATGGCTCCCTCCCTGCCTGCCCTGTGAACAATATTGATCCACTGATTAAGCCATCAAGCCATAGCAAACAACTTTAATTTTCTAACCAAAGCCCTTAGTTCTCTTCACCTTCTTGTGTATGTTACCTTCTTCTGAAGTTTTTAAGGCCTACATGGAAACAAATATATCTTTTTAATTAGTCCCTAGGTTAATTGGGAGTTATGCACCACCAAGAGCAATCCACATTGAGATACTAACACACAAAATGTAAAAAGAGAGAGTGGGAAGTTGCCAGGTACATTCCTAGTTTCAAAGCCAAAGTCATTCCTGCTCAAGCTTCTGGAGAAGGGCTTACAGAGGACTTAGGGTGCTTGGCTTTTCCCTTTGCTCTCTCCCAATAGCCTTAAATTTAACTGGGAAGGGAGGGAGCCCACCACAGTGCACAGCACCCATAGAAATTCCTACAGCACTTGGGCCCTGGGCACCAGGCTGGGCTTCTGCAAGTTCTTTGACCACAAAGGAGCATTCTCAGCTAAACCCACCAAAGGCTCCTCAAGGCTTCACATGCTGTCTATGTACTCTGAAAACCTGAAGAGTTCCTGCAAGTATATGTGAGACCCACTTTGTCTCGTAGACCATTTTTATGCCATAATGATGATGATAAAGTGAGAGGAGACTCTCAGGATCTGACTTGAATCTCAGGGCTGGCAGGTGGCTAAATGCATCTTTCTTGCAAACTCAGTACCTGTGGTTTCACTGAGGCTTTTCAGAATCACTCTGTGGGTTTGCAAATTGCTTTTCAAGGTAAAAATGCAGCTTAAATATCAGGGTATTTGTCTGTCACTGGAAGCTTTAGAGTTCTGTGTTGTGTAGTGATGCTGCAGTCCTGTCTTTGGTATTGGTCCTTCAGGTGGCACTGAACTGTGAGAGCACAAATGGAGAAAAGGGATAAATAGAGGATCTTCATTCCCAGCATTGGCTCAGCCGCTTGTTCTCATGTCTCCAAATCTGTGAATTTTAAAGACAAGCAAAACCTTCCAAAGGAGCCAGGCCACCGTCAATGGAGGGTTTGCTGGAAGATGTCTTCACACCCCCATGACTGCCTCAGGAGCAGTCCTTCTACTCATATTTAGGTGGGAATCAATCACCCCTTGGTCTGTACCAGCACAGGCAGAGAGCTGAGCTCCTGGGGAGGTGTGACTCCACACGCCCCCAGCAAAGTGGTTGAGCAGGAGGCTCAGTTCTCTGCTCAAACCTCACAGTCTGTGCCAAATCCTCCATTTCCCTCAGCTGATCATGAAAGCACCATTGCTAGGTAGGGCTTGTGTTCTCCTAAACCCACCTGGTGTCCTTCAGAAGAGATTTTTCTGTGAGTAAATAGTAGAAGTATTGGCTTTGGCTGGGTTTCTTCACAGCAGAAGTAAGCTGGTTTTCCTGGGCTTGTTCATCACACAGAAGAAGCTGGTGTCTGGATGGAGTTGGCTGTTTTGTGAACAACAACCCCAGAACTGCCACGGAGTCACTGGGGTCTGTGTCACCCCTCTTGCTTGGGAGGACTCTGATTTCCATACCAGATAATTAGTTCCTATAAAACATGTATGTGTCATGGACTTGTTAGAATTTTCGAGGTCATCTTTTTTCCTCCCCTTTTAAAACCAAGCGATCAGAATGAGAGACAGCTCCAGATGGGCTCCTTGTTAGCATGAGGAGAGCAGTGAGCCCCTTGGGAGGTCAAGGCTGTATATACTTTTCCAACAGTCAGGTGTTTTTTATCCTATAGCATTTTATCCTCTGGAAAGCTCAACTGTGGCACCAATACCTGATCACTAGGTTTGTGTTGTTAAAATAAAAAGGTATTTTTAAAAGAGAGAAAAGAAGGGTGGCATGGGAATGTAAATGGTCTTTTACTGTACATTGAATTGTGAGAACGCAGGGACAGCTGAGCATTTCTCATTATATTAACATTTTTATGTTAATAAAGGAAGCTAATTTAAAATAAGCATCCATGTAGTTGGGAGTAGAGGTGTTTGTGCTGATCAAAAAGTTGCTCTGAAAACCAGAGGGCTGGGATCAAGGACAGAGCTGTTTTATTATTCAGATGCTGAGATTGGTCAGTTTGGGTTGAAAGATGCCTGTGTGCACCACTCTTGGGTCTGTCCTGTTCAATGTCTCCAAGGTTCAGGCAGATATCTGAGGAATATTTCCAGACAACAAATACATTTAAAAAAATGTTAATGGTGAGGTAATCTGAATTCATTAGAACAAGTCTGTGCCTCGAGAGTGTGATTGCAGGAGTTAAACACATGGAAGAAAGGCTGGGATTTATGTCCACATTACAGTTAACCCATCGTACCAACATTCCAGCCAGCAAGTTCGCACAACAAGCTGCTCATTCGACATCCACAGGTGAAGAATTTCTGGCAGAAAATCTCACTGTAGCCTTGATATAAAAATAAAATCAATAGTGGTGAGCAGCAGCCTATGCTTCTGTGGAGCTGCCATGCCCTTGTCTCCCACCATCTGCACTTCCTGTGTGTGTTTTGGTTTTATTAAGGTATTTTCAGCCCTTTTTCTCTCCTTGCAGCCTCACTACTGTTGATGATTCCTTCTTTAAAGTGCTGTGAAGAAAGCAGGAGCCTGTTTCAGCTTGTTTTCAAGGCACTGAAGTGACTTCAGGGATGACAATGGGGCTGTGGCCCCATGGGTTCCCCTTGGTTCCAAACAATCTCTGCAGTAGCTCCAGGGAGATGTGCCCTGTGGCCACTGTTCCTTTGCAGTGAGATGAAAAAGTCAGCCAGTCATCCTGTCCTGCAGATGAGGAGGCTGAAACCCACAGGGGGACCTGAAGAGAAGAGAAATGTCAGCTGAGAATGGCAAAAGGGGGAAGCTCTGCCCTGGGCTGGTGCTGGAGGGGGATGAATGAGCTCGTCCAGCCCTGGGGTCAGGCTGAGCTGGAGGCAGGTAAGGTCCCCCAGTTGTGGGGAAGAATTACTAAAACACAACTTTATCAGGGGGCTTCATTGCACTTCATTTTCTTGCTTTGATTTTTGACTCAGCTCTTGTGTTAACCCTGCTCTTCTGTTGAATTCCTGAGCCAAGAGGTGATTGTGCTGAGGAAAAAGTCACGTTTCCTAAACCCTTGCTCCTAAATTTCCCCAAATGTGGTTTTCTGACTCTGATGTGCCCCCAGCTAAGGGGAGGGAGAGGAACCAGGCTGGACCTTCATGTGGAGGTCTGCTCAGCTCAGGCACCCTTTGAAATCCCCTCTGAGTTTTGGCTGACAATTCCCCCTCTCTGACTATAGAGGAGTGATTGATGCTGATGTACCAGGTGCTCATTATCTCACCTTCCCACCCAACTCCCTTTCCACCACTGTTTGGAGGCAACAGCCACAACAAATTACAGTGAAATTAGCTTCTTTGTATTAAATACTTTTCTCCTGCCAAAAGGAGGAAAATTAAAGGAAGGAAATTAAATGAAGAATATTTAACAAAACATGCCAAAACAGTGAAGCTGCTGAAGGTCTTCAGATTTTCCTTTTGTTTCTGCTGTGCATGTCACTGTACTCACATAATTAAAGGCATCCCCAAAATTAAAGCTGCAAATTGCTGAGGTAAGACAGTGGAGAAGCATTTAAAATTGCTGCAATGTCACATTTTTCCATCCTTAAAGGCGCAGCAGGTGATCTGTGAGGAAGCAAAGTCCTGGCCAAACTTTGCTGGCAGCTGCTTTTGCTGTGCTGGGAAACTGGAGGTGAACTCTCAGATGTCAGAGCTGACACCAGGGGTTGCCAGCATGCAGGGGGCACTGCCCTCTGCAAGGATCAAACTCCCCCATTTGCCCAAGAGGCTTTAAAACTGCAGATTTTTCTCCACAAATGTAGCTCTGACCCTTGTGTATAGCCTACGTTTGGTATCTCCGTTTCCAAACCCATTTGTTTGCTGCTGTTGATAATTCTTTTGGTTATTTCACTGCTCATGGACTGGTTACAAAATCCAGCAGCAATTTGAAGTATTTCTTTTTCATCTAAAAACATTTTGAAAGGGTTTTCTTGAGGATGGGTGGTTCATCACTCCTTAAAAAGCAGTCAGGCCTGGGCCTTTTCCTAACAGGCTCCGAATCAGAAAAGAGTTCTCTCTTTTTTAATACAAGTCATCTTGTAGGTAGAGAAATCACTATACCCTCACCCAGGTTATCAGGAGTGCTGAAAATATTTATCGTTAAATACTGGTGATACAAACAAAAAGTCCCTCCATCAGCCCTTGAGATTAAAAGTGAGTTTACCTTATTTTCCCCCAGTAGAGTCCCTAAGAGCTCCATGCAAGTAGCACGTGAAAACTACTCAGGAGAGAAGCAATGTAGAAAAAAAGTAAAGCTTTTAAAGGGCATCCAGAAGGCAAAGCAATTAAATAAAAAATATCCCCAAAGCAGAAACAGAAAAACCCCACCTCTGAACCACTTATTTGTAAGCTGCATTTTAAATTGGTGCTGCCAGCCAAAACTTTCTCTGGTTAAGCCTGTCAGCACAGAGCAATGTGCTCTTGGTCTGGTTTAATACTATTTTAATTTGCTTGCTTTACCAGCTTTAGATAAAGCTGTTCCTTTTCAGGCTCCTGTTCCAAAGACATAACTTAGACATTTGGATACCTGGCATTTTGACCTCTTCCTCCATTATTTTGAGGAAGCTGCAACAAATAGGGTATATTTGCTATTCTTTCTGACTCTGCTCAGAGCCCATCAGGACTGGAGAGTCTCCTGGCTTGCAGCATTCCTTGATGCGAGCTCCAAAGTGGATTTTGGCACATGGGCTCCACTATATCCTCCAAGTAAGTGCTTAGATTTCAGCAGCTTTCTCCCTGTGCTGGGTGTCTGCAGGATGAGAAACCATTTCCTGGTTTTCATTACAACAGGTGATGCTGGGTTGTTTTTGTTGGTTTTTTTGTTTGTTTGTTGGTCATGGAAAAAATGGGATTTCTTTAAAGTGTAAATGTTGAAAATAGTTCTATTTTTTCTCTTTCATCCCTGATGTATCACAGGCTTCACAACCCCTTTTTAATCTTGGATTGATTGATGTTGATGGAAGTTTTCCACTGGCTTCAATAGATCTTGGACTGGTCCCAGAGTGCAGCAATGCAACTATGTCCAGGAGGGAATGCAGCAGCTGTTAAACCTCATGAGGTGAAGCTCCAGGAGAAGTGGACGTGCTTTATCAGGCTGAATAAAACAGGGGTTGCTCGTGGG
This sequence comes from Phaethornis superciliosus, assembly GCA_023637945.1. Taxonomy (NCBI): domain Eukaryota; kingdom Metazoa; phylum Chordata; class Aves; order Apodiformes; family Trochilidae; genus Phaethornis; species Phaethornis superciliosus. The sequence continues at coordinate 10,401,805 of JAJQWJ010000022.1, forward strand.
TAGGCATCTGTGAACCCCTGGAGCAGGAAGAGGTTGGAGATGGGTCTGGGCAAAGAGCCTGGATCTTTGGTGGGTTTAGTGGTGGGTTTAGTAACACCTCAAGGGTGTTACTGAGGTTGGTGTCTGAGGACCAAGACTCAGCATAAACGGGGTCCTGGGGACCTCTGGGACAGTACAGGGACACTGGCAAGGTGGCATGGTCCCAAGATAATCCCTGGGGTCTGGGGTTAGGGATGGTGGATGAGGATGAACAGTTTGATGTTTGTCTGAGAGCTGGTGTGGGAAGAGGAAATGAAGGCTGCTGTGACTGGGGGAGAAAGAAAGAGAAGAGGGGGGCCAGACCTCAAGAGGAGGGATGGAGTGGGTCCCTCCCTGGGGAGACCAGCAGCCCCCTTGTTGCCCCTCTACAGAACTGGGACTGGGGGGGTCTCAGACCCTCAGCATGGGCTAAAGGGGCACTGGGCTGTCCACTTCCCCAACCACAGCTCGTAGGAAGGTGTTTTGCCCACCAGCATTTAATCAAACCCCATTAAATGTCTGATCACCATGTTTACACAGCTAATTAGAGAAACCATACCCGTGAGGGAGGAGAGGCCACATCCTTTTATTTGCTCAGGGACCGGTTTATAGAAATATCCTAAAATGTGGTGTAATACAGACATAAGTCACATCCCTTTTTTTGTAATGTGCTTGATCAATCTGTGCTACAGTTCCCCCTGCTCGTCTCGTCCATAATGATCCATCCATCTGCTGGGCAAGATTAATAGTATCCCATTGGAGAACATTAAGATGACATTATCTGGAAAGAAAGCAAACACCACTTGAATTAGGGGTTGGAATGGGACTGACATTCCCAGTTTCCATGGGGAAAGGTGACTGAGTGCTTGTGCTTGTGCTTGTGCCTGTGTAAAAACCCCTGGTGCACAGGAGGGGATCAAACCTGGTGATCTCCAGGGGTGGGCACATGGTGTTTGGTGGTTCCACCTCAGGGTCAGGATGGTGTTGGAGGGTCCAAGGGGTGGCACAGCTCCAGGAACCAGGGAAGGTTCAAGCACATCATCTGAGGGCTTCTGAACACCAACAGGTGCCTTCCCACACACAGCCCTGCATGAAGAGCTGATAGATTTTCTTTTAAAGATCCAAAAGCCAAGGAGTGAGACCCCAGAAGATGCTTTACAGCCATCATCCTCCTTTCATACACTTTCAAGCTCAAGAAAAAGCCAAACTCAACACAACCTCATCTCTTCTCCTTATCTCCCCCTTAATTTCACAGCTCTGCTTTGAGGACCTTCACACAGCGGTGACTCCACCACACGAGGATGTCCTCTACTCGTCCTACTCTGAACTATTTGGTTGCAGATTTTTCTCCTGAGCTTGGCGCTAAAAATACTTTAAAGGTAAACCCTGGGGGTAGCTCTTCCCACCGATTCGTTCTCCTCCTGCCTCCTCCTTCCCAGGTAATTCCCCCCCAGCCAGCTCTTTTATCCAAGTTGAAGCTGGGTATTGATTTCTCCCCTTGACAAAAGAAGGGGAAACTCAGCCCCTTTCATCTTCTCCTTGCACAGACTGATCCCCTTGTCCGGTTGGGGTTTGATGACAGGAGGATTTTAATCCAGAAGGATTGGAAATCTTTACCTGATCAAAGAATGCCCCTGCATGGTGAGGGCTGTGGTCAGGGGCTGCAGCTCCAGCGAGCAGGAGGAAAAATAAGGAAGCAAAGGGGATGCCCAACCCGGGATCCAGTCTCTGGTGTTCCTGGGGATGCAGTTGCAAATTGAGCTCAGATGAACATTGTGTGGCACAAACCCTCACACAGGAAGTCTCCAGCCATCTCCTTGAATGAAATCCAAACTTGTGTGTTTGTTTTAATTCTCCCCCCCCTTCCCTTCTGCTTCTTCATTAACTCACTCATTTTTGAGCGTGAACACCCAAGCTGTAAATCTGAGGCCATTTAGCAAGTGAGGTGAACTGTGAACAGCAGATTTGCACAATTTGCAGATTGCTTGTTGAGGTGAGAGCTAATGCTGCTGACTCACAAGCTGATCTGATGCTGTTGGCAATCCTTCCCCAGTCTCCAGCTATTTCTCTCCATGCCTTCACCCCTCTCAGCATCCAAAGTCTATTCCCGGAGGAAAAGTTTTCTGGATCCAGCAAAACCACCTGTTTTCTTCCCCACTTGGTGCAAATACATCCCCCTGGCCTCAAAGCTGCGGTTCAGTGATCTGAGCTCTGCCCCAGAAATTGGTATTCAGGCAGGAGAGGCGGCTGCCGGCGGGAGGGCGGCCACGGCCCCATCTTTATTCATGATCCAGAGGAGTGTTTGCTCTCCGGGGCTCGGCTGCTGCAGTGCTGGAGGAGCTGGCTCCAGCCGAGCCACGGAGAACCTCTTGGGTGCTCTGAGACTCTGCTGGTTTTTAGCATTTCAGAATCATTTCTGCGCTCAAGCTCTCATCCAGCCCAGGAGGAGATGAAAATCCTCCCAGCACAGGGCTGGTGCTCACCTGGGGCAAAGCTCTCCAGTGCCAAGCAGAGGGCATCTCTCTGTGTGTCCTGCTCTGTTTTCTCTCCCCATCACAGCCACCCCTTGTCCTCATCTCCTGACACAAAATGCCTCCAGGTATGAGCTTTGAGGTAGTTTCCATGGATCAATTGTGGATCTGTTGTGATGGTGGCTGGGGAGAAGGGTTTCCCTGCCCTGAACATTGCTCCTGCTGACCTTTATCTCCAGGGCTTCCAGGATGGGGGAAAACCAGTTGCTCTTCCAGCCCAAAGGCCTTTAGTCTGGATTTTATGCAGAAAAGGGGAATTATATTCTTTTTTAACCCCCCTCCTCACTGCAGTTTGCATCCTTCTCCCACAGGGTAATGATCTCTGGAAGTCTAGCAATATCTCCCAAGGTGAAGCCTGAACCTGGGGTTGGGGTTTACAAAGAGAAGAGGGGGTGAGGGATGGGATCTCTTTGGGAACAGGTTTTCTGCCATGCCTCCCTGCCTGGAGACACCTCAGTGTCCCCAGCAGCTACAAAACAGCTGCCAAAAGCCAACAGCTCACAAGCTCCATCCTCACACTGCCCAGTGAGGATGGCAGTGATTAATTTGAACAAAGATTAATCAATAATTTATGCTGGTGTTTTCGCTCACCTGGGGCTTGGAGAGACTTTGATATGATTTGATGGGGTGGGGACCCTCCTCGCTTTAATTAAACGTGATGCTGAAAATTAAAAGGCAAACCCATTGGCTACTGGACCCTGAAATCAATCTGTGATCAGTAACAAGAGGCTGATTAAAGAGGTGATGCCCAAGAAACGAAAGGACAGCTCCAACAGCAGCTTTCTGAAGGCCAGATTAGCAGGACATACTGAATGTAAATACACCTATTGGCGTTTTGTCACGGTGTGGCCTTTAGCAAGCGAGCTGTGGAAGGGCTGTGATAAATGGTTTTGCACCAGGGAAGGTGCTGCAGGAATCCAGGGATGCTCTCCTGGAGAATCATGGGTCTGGGGACAGCGTGGAGGAGGATGAGCTGGGGCAAAACCTGGTAGAAGAGCTGAGCCCTGTGCACCCACCACCCCGTGCTCAGTGGGGAATAGGCAGTGGGAAATGCAGTTTGCTTGGGGTTTTTTGGCAGGGTTTTGCCTGGCTTGGGTAAAGGCAAACTCATGTAGGAGCCTGGGCATGGCAGGGGATGGGCATGGGTCTGGCCTTTCTCTCCAGCTGCTGAGTTCTGGTTGGGCTTTGCAGAAGTGGAACTGCAGCAGTACCACAGAACAGGCTCTGGACTGAGCAGGAGGGTGGTTAGAAACAGACCCAGCTCTTTGCAGGGACTAATTAAGCTGCTTCGCATCCACCCGGGGAAACAGATGCTCTAGGAGGAGAGATGGTGTAGGGAAAAGGTTGAAACCACACCTCTGAGAGCACAAGGCTTTGGACTGGGGAAGACAGACACCAAAACCAGGGCTTTCAGGAGGAGAGGTCTTCACCCTGGGCATGGGGCAGTGTTTTGGGGGCACCCAAGTGAATTAAGGCTGACCTGGGGAGATTGTGAGAAAGGGAATAATCCTGAGAGCAGCTCCTGCATTGGGCTCTTCACTGCTGTCAGAAAAGAGGCAAAATGCCCTGAAATTCAGAAACGATGGTGGGAAGGGATGTTTGCCCCTCACCTGCCTTCAAAATAAGCTGGTGGAGTCGAGTTAGCACATAGGAGTGCTTTGCTGGGCTGCAGGTTTGTGAGAGGCTGTGCCATCCTGTCCCACCACCAGAGCACCAGTACTGCTACCTCACTGGTCCCGGGGAAGAGCTGCTGGAAGCTCTGCTGGTCACGGTTCAAAACCTGGAGCACCTCCCTGTGCAGGGTGCTTTCCCATTTCTCTTGGCAGGGCTGGCTTTTTCCCCTGAAAAGCAAAGAGAGAAACCAAACTAAACCATCTCTCTCCATCCCACCCTCACTCCTCTTTTGTATCAGGCAGGGGGGACAAGAAGTATTTTTCCAGCCCCTCTCATACTTCTGTCCTCTGCTTTCCTCCACCTCTGCAGCTCCATGAAAAAGACCTGCAGAGACCTGGAGGGACAGTGGGGACAATGGGGACAGGGACAGACAGTGGGAAAGAACCCTCAGTTCCTCCTATTTCTCTTTTTTAAATTTCCCTGTCCCTTTGCAGGGGGAAAGAGCCGGCAGAGAGGAAGGTGCTGGAGGCAGCAGGTGGTTCAGGATTTTAAGAGTTTCCAAGGAAGGAGATGGAGTCACCAAGGGCAAGGCCGAGCTGGGACTGGAGCACTCGGGGTTAGTGCTGCACTGCTGGGAACCGCCTGGGTTTGGGACGAGGAGGAAAAGCCTCCCTGGGAAGAAGGTGCCTTAAAATCAGCTTTTGCCATCAATTATTAACACGCAGGGTCTTGGAGCTCAGAAATGGGGAGGGGGGAGGGAGGAGGGACTCCTGCTGGCACCGACACTGTAGCCACGTAGGGATGGGGACAGGGACAGGGACAGGGACAGGGGTGGGGACAGGAGCTGATGGATGCGTTCGTGGGGGGGGGTTGGAAGCCGCTCCCTCCCCTGCCTGCCTTGTTGGAACTTTGATTCCTGGCTGACAGCATGCTGAAGGATTGATCTGAGCAGGGATAAATAATTCATGAGCTTTTTTTTTTTTTTTTTTTTTTTTTTTTTTTTTAGCAGCTGTGAATTCTGAAGCACAAGCTCTGCACAGCAGATGCTTTGGGGACTAAAAGAACAGTTTGAGGAGAAAGCTGTATATTTTTGTTGTTGTTGTTGTCTGTTGCCGTTTATAATTTCTAATCTCCTTTTTTTTTTTTTTTTTTTTTTTTTTTTTTTTAATTTTTCTTTTTCCCTCCATACACTCAGATCTGTTTTGTTGCTCTGGCTCTCATCCCACCGCCAGAGGATGGCTCCATCAGCCAGGCTGTGCCCGGGCATGTTCCATGCTGGGTGAAACTCTAACCTCCGGAGGGAGATGCTTTCCAAGGGCATCCCCTGCTCACCGGTGTCCCTGGAAAACCTCAGCCCCACCTCTGGCTGCTGGCACCTGCAAAGCCTGTGCTGCTCGCAGCTCTGAAGTTCAAGGGGTTTGAATGACAGCCTGGGTTAATTCAAAACCAAGGGGTTTGTGCCCTGGCATCCTGGGAGCTGAGGTTGCATCTCAGCTCCTCTGCTGCCATCTTCTCCTGATGGGCAGCACACGGGACCCTCTGGAAAAGGAGGGTGGGAGCAGCTCCGGTGGGAGTGGGGCTGCTTGGGGCTGTTGGTAAAAACTGCCTGGGGAGGTACAGAAGTGGGGAAAGGGCTTTCCCTTGGGGGTGTTTGGGCAAGGGGCAGTGATGTGTTGCCAGAAAAACTGCAAACCCCTGGCAGCACCTTCCTGGATGCTGAAAGGGTCAGGGAGTAGGGGAGGCAGCCATGACCTGCAAGGCTCCTGGACAACCACCACCTCCCCAGCCCAGGCCCCTGGAACAACACCCCATGACAATATTCAGGTGTTTTAGCCAGGCTTTGATAGTTCCTAGGTTAGCTGGGAACATGTGTTAGCTGGATCTTTACCAACTGCTTAAAGTCAACTGTGCAAAGCTGCAAATGTTGGAGGAGCTTTCAGCTGAACCCCACGGATCAGCACATGCTGATCCCCCCTGAACCCCAATCTGGGCTGTGACTCTGTGAAAGCCCAGGAAGGGAGAAAGTGGTTCCAAAGATCTCAGAAGGAAAAATTGATGCTAAACATATTCTGCTGCAAGTCAGCCTGATGTTGCAGACTCCAGTTCCCCCACTTGTTGAGGGCCAGGTTTGTTGGTAGGGGCAGGTGGTGTGGGGGCACATCCTGCAGCTGCATCTGGCCCAGGGGGTTCTGCAGCTGCAAGTACAGATCAGCCCAGAAAGAGCCTCTGCTGTGGTGAAGTTTGTTCAGGAAAATAAGAGAGAGTGCACTGCTGAGGTAGGTGTGAAGCTGGCTGAAAGCCCTTGAGGGCAGGATGGATGGATGGATGGATGGATCAACTTGCCATGGAGAAGAGGTGAGATGGGAGCCCTTTGTCTTCCTGGCTCCCTGGGAGTGGGGTTTGTAGCTGGCTGAGGCAGAGCGGGGGCTTCTGCAGCCCCAAAGCTTGGAGATGTGTCCATTGCAGCTCCTCATGCTCAGCACTGTGGAGGTCTCCATGACCCTCACTCTGCCCCAGGAAGGGACTGGGGTTGGAGCCATTGTCTCCATGGGCCCCTGGTTTGTGGCTTTTGCTCCAGGGTAGGGTCTTCTTTGACCACTCCAGGGAAACTGGCACAAAATGATTCTTTGGGATATTCCCTCATTGCAGGGAAGACGGTTTGGTGGGAGGTTTTGCACCATTTCACCCAGCTGATCCAGGTTTTCCTTTCTTCATCGAGAAGAGGGCATGAAGTCTGCTTCACGTTGGACCCAGCAGAAGATCTGCAAGGACTCTGGGGGGGTCACCTTTCCCAGCAAGTCCTGCAGATACCCAGCTCCCAGGGGCTGGTGGGAATCTCACTGCTGCATCTCTTGAGAGGGGTGAGGAAGCTCACACTGATACAGGCACTCAGGCTATGTCTCATCAGGGATAAGTGGCTTCAGTCTGATGGAAATTATTCATGAACTTGTGTTGAATTAGATGAGGAGTTGATGAATGAGGGGTGGGGATTTGTGTCAAAATGTTTCCTCCTAACACTTAAAAATAGAGTATCTTGGCTCTTTCTTTTGAAATTATGTTAAAACAACTAAATTTGACCAAAACTAACTTAATGAAGAGGGGGGACACCTAAACAGCATGAGACATCAGGACTGGTGGAAAAACATCTTCCTTTTTCTTTTGCTTATTCTGACAAGGGAGGAAAGAGGCAGTTTGGAGGCAATTTTAATTTTTTTTCTTTTTTTTTTTTTTTTTTCTCCTGAAAGCAACAGCAATTTCTATAACTCTACCTTTTGCCAGGTGGGTGGTGGTGGTAGGGGAAAGTGAAACAATTCCTGAATTTAATTCTTGGACTGTTACTCAGAGGAGAAGGGAGATGTTTAAACGACAGTACTCAGTACAGAAGGGCTTTTCTGCCTTCCCCTCCCCTTCTCAGCACTTTTCTGCCACGTCCAACCTCCCCTTATGGTGAGCAAAGCAATGCAAAAGCCACTGGTGTTGGCCACCTGGATGGTTAATCAGGTAATTAATTAACCAGTCTCCAGGATCCAGCTGCCAACTCAGTTTAGCTGGGTTTTCATTCCTCTATTTAGTGGCTTAATAATGTTCATGACAACTTTTCCTTTGGACCAGGAGCTGGACCTGCAGCAGCACAAACTTGACGTCAAGAGCTTGAGCTGCTCAGTGGCACCTGCCTGCCACGAAGGAGGCACAGCTGTGCTGAGAGGAGGAGATAAACACTTGAAACGGGGGATGAAGGAGGCTTCAAACATCTCTGCTGCCTGCAAAATAGATTTCTGTTTCCAGATTCCTTTCTGAAAGACAGAGATCACAGGGAGACACTCAGAGCAGGTAGAAATCTGTGGCAAGATATTACTTATTCATAAAATAATGTGTAATCATTCCTGTAAAGCACTGGGGTTGGAAGGGTCACTGTAATTCAGATGAATCCTGATTTCTTGTTTCCAGTTTGGGGACAGTGGAGCCCAGGAGGGATGAGGCTCCTCAGGCACTGAAGAGGAGCAGGGACACCCACCTTTCCTGCAAGGGAAAGCTCAGGAAGGTCTTTTTCCTGGAAAAAAAGCTGCTGACCAGGTGAAGAGCAGAGCATGGTCCTGGGGTGTGCTCCTCTCTGTCCATCACAGCTGCAAGCCTCAGGGTGATGACACCTGCTGCATCCATCCCATGGGCAGCTGAGGAGCTCTTCCTCTATCAAGTTATTCCTCTTCAAAACTGGTGGCATGAAAGCCAGTGGATTTCCCATCTTGTGCAAGGGGGCAGCTTGTTTCATTAATCAATAGATCAAATGCTCCTTGCTGGAGCATGGCTGTGCAATTACAGTTACGAGATTTGTGGGCAGTTATCACATCACTGCTAATTAATTTGCTGTGTTAGAGTATCCAGCAAAGGGCTGAGCACAGGCTGCTGGAGAGGACCCTCCTGTAATAATTCACCCTATGTAGGAAACAAACTAATGAGAGCTGATGGACAGCATTGACGTGGAGGACTTTATCCCATGTGGAACTATGGCTGCATCCAAGGCTGGAACATTCAGCAATGTCCCAAACAGCAGTAAGGAAGCAAATCCATGCTGATTATGGGGGAAACCAGAATTTATTTGCTATTAGCACTTTTGCTTTGAGAAGGCTTCATAAACAACACAGGCCTCTCCATCCCGCAGATGGGGTGGAGAGGGGATCCCCATATCCCCCTGCACAGCACACAGCAAGGGCAGTGGGCAATGGGGACCCCCACCTGCTCCTGGGGATGTGCAGCCCATCCTGGTTCTTGTTGTGGTCACCTGAGACGGGCACAAGGTCTCTGTGCCTGAATGCCATCTCTTGGGGACAACTGCCCTGCTCAAGGTCACACATACTGCACACAAGGGTCCTCAATCATCCCAGCTCCTCATAGCTCTCACTGCTCATCACAGTGCATATGGTGCAAAAAAGAGCCCAAAAGTCCCAGAAGGGACCAAAGTGTTTCCAGAAATGGAAATCCCCATGGAAATGGGGCTGGAGCTTGGCTTGGGGTGAGTATCACCCGGGGGCACTGGACAATAGCTATCCCAGGTCTTTGGATGAAGCTGCTCCTTCCACTCCCACAGAAACCTTGGTCCTTTGATTGAAATAAAATGCTTTCTATGTCCCCTCAGATGCTGAAAACAGAGCTGTGATGTTCCATGTCTTCAGGACAAGCCCAGATTTTCCTGCCAAGCCGGGTGCTGGGAATTCTCCATGTAACCCACCACCAGTTTGCGTCCAGGATGGACCAGGCTAATGGCTGCACATTGCCTCCTGACCTTGGGTAAGTTATTCAGAAGGTGAGTCCTGGGAGGGTTGCTCAGGCTGGACAGGACCTCAGGAGAAGCCAGGCTACTCTCCCCTTGTTTTGCATGCAATACTCATAAAGAAATTTAAAACAAAAAAACCAAACGCTCCAACAAATCAAACCCAAGTAGTTATTCAGCTTTATTGGATGGAGGCCTAAAACACAGTCTGGCGAGGCCTCATGCAGCACAGATGGAAATCCTATATGGGGCTACTGACTCACAACACTAAAAAAAACCCACACACCCTGTTAGTCAAGGTTCCAAAGGGCTGGACCTCCCCAAGAAACCCTCTGTGGCCCCCACAGGGGATGTTCTTTGAGACTGCCCCAGGCAGGGAACCATCCCCAGGAGCTACATCCCCTTGAGCTGCTCCTGGTGCTGATGGGTGCTGAGCACCAAAAGCCTTGGTGAGGTGATGAGGTGGATGTTATAGACCAGGGGTTTTGCCTGACTGCCTGCCTCCCCTGTTTATTGATTTTCCTATCCCTCCTCAGTGCACTGAGCTTTTTAATCCATCCAGGTCACAGCCCAGCTCAAGCAGGGCCAGCCACAGGGTCAGCACTAATGATATGCTAATGAGGCAGGGGCAATCAATTTCCCTCTAATCAAGCAATCGATCCCCAGTGCAGGTTTCTGATCTCGGGCTGTGTGGGAGCAGCATCTGATTTTAAATGTGGTGGAGGGGCGCTTTGAAGCCACTTGGTCACAGTGGGACCAGGCTTGGGGGAGACTTAGAGGGCTTATAATAATTATAAAGAGAATTATTGCCAAAAAAACATTAAAAAGAGGCTTTGAGAACAGGAACATCCTTTTCAATCCAAGTGCTGCTCTCTGGTCTGCTAATGAATAAAAGCTTGTTGGGTGCAGTGAGTCAGGGTGTGTGGGGGGTCTGGTCCAGAGGCAGGGGATGGGGATGCTGCAGCATCCAGACCCAGGGAAGGGGAAAGTCTCCTCCCTGCTCAGCTTCACACCATCAAGAAGTCTCACAGACCTGGCACTTCATGCATGCCCACATGTACCCTCATATCTCCTCTGACAATTCCCATCCTTCTCTCAGCAGCAACCTCCGAGCCTTTCTCACAAGATGTATCCCATGTGTGGGTCCATTTCTCTGCTGTGGGGCACGTTGTCACTCAGGACACTGGGGAGACACATCCAGCCCTGCCCAAGTGGGGGTTTATCCAAAGGGTGCTGGTACGTGGTTTCCAGGGGTTTGTCTGCTGCTGGCACATGGAGGTGCTCAGAGGGACAGACAGAGTCCATCCTCCTCTGAGCACCCGGGGGATGCACAAAAGTAAAGCTGGTGGGTGACATCCCAGATCCCCTCCTCAGCCATTGCCTTATTCCTCCAAGAAGAGCAACACTCCTTTTGCCTTTGCCTTCGCCTTCCCCTTTCCCTCTCCCCCTCCCCCTTCTCTCTTTCCCTCTTCCTCTACTTCTCCCTTTCCCTTCCCCTTCTTTTTCCTCCTGAAACAGCACCCTCGGGGCTTTGCTTCCACCCTCCCTGCCCAGGGGGCACCTGAACCTTTCCAGAGCTCTTCCAGCAGTGCCGTCTGCACCACAAATGATGGGAGAGGCTCTCCAGGATGGGCTCTGCTATGCAGACATGAAGGAGAGTAGTGAAGCCACTTCTCCAGTATAATTTTCCTTATTAGTCATACAGCTTTGGGATGTTTACGTGCCTCTCTGATTTAGTTGAGGCGACGGCTTTTAAGGGCTGATTATTTATGGATCTATATAGTACACAGTGCCAGCAGGAATAAATTTCCCCATCTTAAATCAGTTATTTTCCCAGCATGACACATTCCCCTTGAAATAGATGCAGCCACCCCCTCATCACCCAGCCCAGGCACCCACCAGCACAGCACAGCTCCCACCACCACCCCAGCCCATCTACCACCTCACCCAGATGGGGTTTCCCACACCTCCCTCCCTACCAGGGCTTGCTGGAAGTACCTGACATAAAATAGTGGCTTTTTGGAGGCTTTTAAGTTTCCCATCTCCCATAGTATCCATAAGCAGAGGCATGGGAATGAGCAGGAACAGGTCAGGGAGTGAGATCCCCTCTGATATATTGTGTTTGAGCCCTCCAATGTTGGGGTTATTTTTTTAGTGTCAATTATTTTATCTCAGGGAATTTTTTGAGCCTGATGTGCTTTGTTCCCATCCTGTTTAGCTCCTCATCCGCTTCTCTCTTCAGCCTGCATGATCTTTGTTTTTTCCCCCACCTGCACCACCCTTGGGTAAGGATTTCAGCTCACCCCTGCAAAGGCAAACCCATTTAGCAGCCTGGAGTCTTTGCACAAGGAAAGCCTCTCTTCCTTGCAAAGGGGAAATAAAATCCCCTGGTGTTGCCCAAATCCTCCCTTGGGCATCTGGACCAGGAGGAGGTGATGGGAGGGCAGTTTCTCATTCCTTGGGTTTTAGTTTTGATGCATCTGGAAAAACTGGAATTAAAGTCACATATGATTAGTATTGCATGGTCCTAGCATGGGTGTCAGGATGTGCATCCCTCCCCCAGCCCGGGCCTCCAGTGTGTGGCTCTGATGAGAAACACTCTTACACCCAACCCAAACTGTGGCTCCATCCTGCTCATCCAGGAGAGGCAGGGCCAGTGGCAGGGCCAGCCCTGTTCCTTAGCCCCAGCTGGGACTGCTGGCATTGCCACCTGTCAGGCTCATTGGGTTAGGAGGTGTTAGGATTTATGCTTTTGCCTGGGGCAAAAATCTCTCCCAAACAACCCCGCCCCAGATTCCCCAGGACTATGCTTCCCCAGAGCCACTTCCCCAGCTGGGGCACAAGGTTCCCCTAACGTGGGGGTTGCTGCAGCTTTTCTTATCCCCTCAGGCTTCCATGCACAGATGTGCACCCCTGGCTCACCATCACCTCCCCTCCAGGAGCTCCTACACCAACCCCTCCTTGTGTCCAACCCATCCCACTTCCCTCCAGCATCCTTCTCCCTGGACTGGTGTGTCCCTGGTTCCAGCTGGAGTCTGTCACTGGTTACAAACTGGAGCTGGCAGCACCTGTCTCAAGGTCAGGAAGAACTTTGGGGTTATCTCTATGGTGTCCCCAGGCTCTGCTTTCCCACCAGCACGCTGCCTTCATCAGCAAGAAAACTCTCTTTTCTGAACACTTACTAAGCCCTAATTTTCATCTTATTCATTACTACCGAGTCATTAAGCCGGCAAGGAATTAAATGAGGTGAAATGAAAAGAACTGAAAGAAGACTGATGGTTTTGGGGTGGTTAGGTTATTTTTTAAAAGAGACCAGAAAATAATCTCCCAGGATTAAGCAGGTGAGAGCAACCAACCCTGTGGAAGGGCACGTGACTTGGACACAGGCTTTCTAATTAAGAAGAGGCATTGAAGGAGCCTGAGGGGTCTCTGTCCACTCCTCCCTGCCCACCAAAATGAAGCAGCTCATTGCTAACATCTCTGTTCAAATAAAAGATGCTGAAGGGAGAAATACAGGAGCCTGGTGGGCATTTGTGAGGCTTCCAAAAACCTCTGCCAAAGTCATAGCTGTTGGTGCCAGAATAAGCCCCTGAGCATAAAAGTTGTGTGTGTATATATGTATATATATGACATGGTGTGTGTATAGAGATATTATTTCACATATTAAATATGTTAAATATAAACTTACTAATATATTGATATGTTTATATATTTAAAGATACGTCTGTACATACATAAAACTATCTCTTTCAGAAAGCAATTTTAACCTTCAGGGTTATCTTGGCCCTTGCTGGGCATTTTCTCCCAGGATGGCTCTCCTTCAGCATGTATGAAATGCTTTATGTCAACCATGGTGTCTGTCCATCTGTCTGTCCCTGCCTTCCTCTCTCCTGCTCCCTGTGTGCCTGCAGAGCTCCTGGCACAGAGGCATCTCCTTGCTCTGGCATGGGGTTGGGGTATCCCAGGTGAGTACCTGGGAGGTGCTCACAACCCAGCTTTGGGGTGACCTGAGCTTCACCCTGGGTGAACATCCTGTCCCTCCAGGAGGCCATTTCAACCCGCCAGCCATCCTGGCTCTGCAGGCACCAGCCAAACCAGAGGGACCAGCTGCAGCCTTGACATATCACCCCAACACGTGGCTTTTTCATGTTTACTATTGTTTCCTCAGACTGAATTAAAACAGTGGTTTCACAGAACAGTGTCAGACATGCCACAGGAATCCCAACTCTCTGGTGACTTCATTAGTGCCAGTGCCTCCAGTCAGCCAAGTCACAGGGCTTTGTTAGCACTTGGTGGGATTTCTTCTCTCACCCTTTCACACGCAGAACCCTCATTAGTGGAGAAGATGGAGCACTTAAGAGTCCCCTTAAATTTCCTTCCTGACTTGTTTCATCTCCTCCTTTCCTAACACTTTGCCCCATCACCTCTGCTCCACCAGTGGAACAAAGGAGGCTCTGCCACAGCCAAAGGGATTTGGGACCCAGCAGCCCCCCAGCATCATGGGGCCCCTGGAGATGTCCCCAGCCCCTCATTGCTCAGCAGCAGACATGCATCTGAACACCCCATCCAGGAGACATGGAGACCACAAGACAGAAGTAAGAGCAGCACATCTCTTCTCCCTGGCCTGAACTGGTGTAACTGGGTTTAAACCTACCTGGGTGGAAGGTCTGAGCTCCTGGAGTCCTGGTTTACCCAGGACCCAATGGGTTAGGGGGTGTTTCTAACCCGGTTCTTGCAGCCTTGCTTCATATTCAACACGGCCCTGGTTGCATCTGTGGCCCTGCTTGTCCCCCATTCATGTTGATGCATTCAGGATGGTAAGTGGCTGCTATTTTACTTTACATTTATTTATTTATTATAAATATATATTTATTTTAATTTAATTTTATTTTATGATGGATTAACAATGCCATGTTTGCTTTTAGCCTGGTTTATGGTGCCCCGAGTGCCTTGGCTCTAACTCTTGTGTTTATTTGTTATCCCAACAGGCTGCTCACGGTGATTACTGCAAAAACTTTCCCCACCATGTAACCCCTGCAAAGAGGCAGAAGGAGTCATCTCAACCCAGGTGAGGCTCAGGTCAGAGAATCACAGAATCAGCTGGGTTGAAAAGGACCTCTGAGATCATCCAGTCCAACCTTTAATCCACTACCACTGTGGTTACCAGACCACGGCACTAAGTGCCACATCAGTCTCTTTATAAAAACGTCCAGGGATGGAGAATCCACCCCCTCCCTGAGCAGCCCATTCCAGCGTGTCCTGGCTCAGTATCCCCATGCCATGGGAAGTCTGCCTTGAAACTGGGCTTTGCTGCTCAAGGGGGCTAGTTGAGAGGCAGGGGGTGCCTGGGGAGGGCAAGAAGCCAAAGTTGTTTTAATTCAGCATCTTTCTTAATGCATCCAGCTGCCCATGTGCCAGGCTTGACGTGGTCACCACCCTGGGGCAAGGAGCAAAGGGATTTGGAGAGGAGGTAAGGAGCCACCACTCCTATGGGATGTCACAGCCATCTCCTCCCCTTCACCCTCACTCCTGGAGTGACAAGTTTGTCCACGGGGTTTGCTGGAAGGCAAACACTGGCTCAGGGCTTTGCCCAGCTTTGAGAATGACCTTGAGGGTAGCCCCATCCTCTCCCACCTCCCTTCTGGGGTGGGTCCAGCACTATCTCACCTTCCCTCTCCTCCCCAGGGGTTGCTGTATCTTTGGTGAGTGCTAATAACTCACACTAGCACCTTTGGCTGAGGGATGTCAGCACCAAGGGCCGGGTTCCATCCCAACTGAAAGCCTAGCTCCTGACTGCTTGAAGCAAAATCAAGTAGGTGCTTCAGGGATTAGAGCACTTTGTGGAGGGGAAACAAGAAATGAAAGGGGAAGATAAACAAATAGCTGGCAGTAACTCCATTAAATCAGACATTTTTTTAAAAAAGAAAATATTAAAATATTAACTATGTAATTAAGTACTAATTAAAAAGGAACCCAAGCTGTATTAAGCCAAGCAAAGCCCTAATCATATGCACATTCTTGTTTAGCTTAGCTGCCAATGCAGTGGGCCCTGCATCTGGCTTCCCAGGGTCTTGGGCTCAGGTCTGGTGAAGGGATGTGGAAGCAGATTCCCATTGAAGTAAGAGGGAACAAAATCCCCTCAGGGTGTCCATTTTCCTGACCTTCCAAGGGAAGAGCTGCCAGCGTTGGCTTTTCTAGTGTCCCCTCCTTGCAGAGCCCTTCGGCTGCCCAGGCAGGTGAGAGAGGGTAGGGGTGATGTTTCCCTATCTGTGCATCACTACCATTCCTCCAGCTTTTTGGCAGTCCCTCCTTTGGTGACATCCAAGTGTTCCAGGACCTGTAGTCCTTGTCCTCCTGACCTGCAGGAACCAGGGATGGAAGTGAATCACCAAGTCAAGGACTGGGATGTCCTAGCAACTGAGTGGAGACTTCAGTGTCCCCCTGCCTGGAGCCGGTGCCACCAGAGCTGTGGCTTGTGCAGTGATGCTGGAGCTGGCACCAGGGTTACTTTGAGCTCTCCCAGCATGAGCTGTCTGGTGCCTCTGACAAACTCATCTGTCAGGGAGTGAGGGCCATCGGCTGTGAGACACCGCAGAAAGGAGAGAATTAGAAGAGAGAGAGAGAAAGAGTAATCAATACATTATTTAACAGTGGGAATGCAAATGCCTAAAAATTAGTGAGGACTCTTCCCCCCCAATCTCATCCCCACCTCCCCACCCCTCCCCCAGCCTTCCTTTGCTGTAAGATTGCTGACAAATTCTCTGGAAAATATCAAAACAGCCGGAGGGTGTAACCTGCCAGAGTGATGCACCATTATCTATTATTGATGGAAACCTTGACAAGTTCTCTTTAAAAAAGGAGAGAGAAAAGGAGGGAGAAAGGAGGAGAGAAAAATTGCATCTAATCTTTGTTTTAAAGCTACAGTTGCTCATTTTCTCTTCCCTGAGGGTGGCCAAGCACCAGAAGTTGTCAGCACCGTGGTGTGATGCTCCCTGAGCCCCAGCACGGCCGGGTGCCTGCAGGCTGGGCTGGGGCTGGCAGGAATCAGCACAGGTATAGAAACAGAATATTTGTTTAACCCCCTGCTACTCCCTGTAAAGAGTCTTTTAAGTCTTGTTTAAAGATGAAATAGGGCTGAGCTGGCAGAAACAGCACTGGGGATTAGGGGGGTGGGGGGGAGAGAAACTGGGGGCTTGGGGTAGGAGGGAGCAGATGATCAAAGCAAGCTGGACGGTAAAACCAAAAAGGGAGACTGGCTGAGGGACAGGAAGAGGAGGAATTCCTGGTTGAAAAAGTGACCAGAAGAAAAAAAAATATTCAGCAAATGCCTGAAGCATATCAAACCCACTCCTGAGCAGCAGAGAGGCAAGAGAGAGCAGGAGCCAGCACAGAGCCACTATCAAACACACTGGCTAGTGACACACTCCAGGGATTAATACTTTATAAATGTCATTGGCCTCCTGACAGACTCCTGTACAATCCTCTTCTTCGCCATCTCACCAGCAAAACCCTCCCAGCAAACCAGGTGGAGCAGGTGGTCCCCACTGCTCCATTTATCCCACCCCCCAGATCCTGTCCCTCCTCCCTCTGGTGCCTCCATCCCCCTGGC
Organism: Phaethornis superciliosus; assembly: GCA_023637945.1. Taxonomy (NCBI): domain Eukaryota; kingdom Metazoa; phylum Chordata; class Aves; order Apodiformes; family Trochilidae; genus Phaethornis; species Phaethornis superciliosus. The sequence continues at coordinate 10,418,846 of JAJQWJ010000022.1, forward strand.
CCTGCAGGAGGCATCGGGGCTGCCCTGGCTGCAGACTCCGCTGTCCCCACATGGCCCTGGGGATGCTGTTTGCTGTGGTGCAGGGGGGGAAAGCCCACTCAGCTGCTGCCAGAGGAGCTCCCCAGCATCCTTCCCTCCACCCCTGAGTGCTCATCGAGTACCCACCTGGTCCTGAACTCTCTGCTTTCTTTTTTCTGCAGCACTCACATTCAAATGCCTTCACAAACCTTTCTGCCAACTGGACCTGCAGCTCGAGGGAGGGAATGCTATCAGTGGTCTCCCAGCAGAGCAGCTGTACACATGGCCATGTTTTGTTGTGCCTCAGTTTCTCCAGGCAGGCACGAGAGTCACAGCCACTTTTTTTGAGATCCAGGGATGAAGGGCATGCTGTAGGTGCCAAGTGTTATTATTCACTGTTGGGTTTTTTTGTAGGTCCTCACGTGTATTGAACTCATCTCACAGCCAGGTCCCTCAAGGATGCTGATGGGACATATTCCAGGCAGATGCTGAAATCTAGCTCCTCTTTCCCCATCAGTAGCTCTGGGCTTGTCCCCAGGCTATTTAATATGAGGCTGTTGGAGGTGGAGGAGTTAACCCCAGAGGTTTGTTTCCCCACACCTGTGTCCCATCTTCAGCAGAGATGAATTTGGGGACCTGAAAGGTACAAAATCCTGGATGGAACAGTTTTTATCTCATTCAACTGAACCCTGCCTGCTGGTGTTGTTGACCCTGATAAACTCCACTTTCTTCTGAAACTTGATGGCATGGAGTCTTGCAGTCCTGCCTGTTGGTATTCCCTGCTCTTGGTTTGAAAGGTGTTGTCATCTAATTGCATTGAAAGTCTCCTGTTTTGGTGCTGCAGGGGCAAATTTATGCTGGCAAGAACCTTCTCCACAACAGCCATTGATTTGTATGCCACTGCTGTGCCCTCCTTATCTTCACCTCTATCCCACCTCCCCTTATTCTTAAACTAAATAGCTCTAAGTCTTTTTAATCTCTTCTCATGGATTATTGATACTATATGTTACACTTCTTTGGATCCTTTCCATTTCTACTCTATCTTTGCTGAGAATATGGGGATGATGAGAGCAGACTCCCACTGAGGATGAAGTTTATAATGTCACAGTATTTGCAGGTTTGTCACCTCTCCCTGTGTCGTCCAAGCCTGATGGCTTTGAGGAAGGGGCTGTTCCTGCTCAGTTGAATCCAGCCACCCCCGAGATCACAAAAGACATCCTGAAATGTTCCAGCCTGCAGCCAAGCACTGAGAACAAAAAGAAGCAAAACAAGATAACGAAGCTGGGGAAGAGATTGCTGAGATGGACCACCAAACAGCTGAGAAGCTCTGGCTCCAGGGGTGGGACTCCTCAACCCAGGTAGGCAGGCACACAGCTGACAAGGAAATCAGCTTTTCATGGAGCTGAAGGTCATCCCTAAGGGGGACAAAGAGCAGCTGCCACTGTCACCATGGTGCTGGAGATGTGACTCCAGCCAGAGCATTCTTTTGCTTTTCCATTGTCTCCACTGTTAAAAGAAGCTATGTTGGCAAATGGACTTCATGGGAAGTTTATCTCCCTGCTGCTAACTTTGTGGGGGGAAAAAAAAAAAAATAAAAAAAAATCCAGCATAAATTCTGAGACAGAATCAGGAGGTCAAGTTTAAAATTGAAAAAAAATAAAGGAAGAAGGAAAAAACTGCACTAAACAAGCCGTCACCACTGGCTTAAGGATGAAGAGAAGCGCTCTGGGCTGAGAAATAATGGTTTGAAGGATGCATCATTATCAGGGCTGCGTGCCCCACATTTACAATGCTCTCTGAAATTCATGCAAGCTGGGACTTGTGCAGCACAATGGAAGCAGTGTGAGGGTGGGCCTGTCCCTCCTTCAGGGACAAAAGACCCAAAAGAGAGATTTGCATGAGACATAGCAGCTCATCACCCCGCACACTTCTGAGGGAGACCTCTGAGGGCCTGGGAGAGAGTAGCTGGTTCCTTTCCATTCCGGCTGCCAGGCTGGCTACTGCACTCACAAATGAGGCCCAGAGGAGTCTGTGACTTTCTTGTCTAACTGCAAAGGTGAAAGGGCCCTTTTACAAAGGGGGAAACTGAGGCACAGGAAAGCCTGCACTGGAAGCGATGCTCTTTCTTGAGCAGAGGCAGCCCCTCACCTTGGGGGTGGTACCTCCTGCTGCTCAGAGGGAGAGCTGTGATTCCCCAGCCTAGATCCTCTGCTCTTGTGCAGTTATGGGGTTCAGCACATCTCAAGCCTGACCTGACACTGCCTCTTTATTTCCAAGCAGGACCTTCTGCATCTCACCCAGCTCCCTCAGCTTTCTCCCCCATATCCTTCAGGCTGTGCACTCCTGCTGTCAGCTGTATGAACTGTATGGTGCTTCAGAAACACGGGCAGGTAACACTTTGTCTTGTGCATGAGGTGTCCCCAACCAGGAGTGGCAGAGAGGGGAAATCAGAGAGCTGGTCTGTCACATTCGATTATATTTTTCTATATACACAGTTTTTACTATTTGACTTTGGAATATTGTATTGATATTTTTTTTTTTTTTTTTTTTTTAATCTTTTTTGTTTCACTCTTTCCCACAGGGCATGATTTGGGCCACCTTCAACTTCTACTTGCTTTGTAGTGAGGCAGGAACAGTTACTTGTCCACGGAAAATGACCTGGAAGAAAAGTAAGGATTTCAAGAATGCTTGTGTATGGGTCGGGTTTGCATCTGATGCTCTGAATTGGACCTCTCCATCCTGTGCCTCCAGAATTGGGGTATTCCCAGTCTACCTGGTGACATTCCCTCTCCAGAAGATATTTTGTGGAGGTAGACGTGCACTGCACTGCACTGAAGCAGGTCTGGATGTGGAGCTCCTCCAATGGGCAGCAGGAACAGCTGCTGATCAAAAGAGAGGTTTGGCCACAGCAGTGTCCCCATCCCCTTATGTCCCACTTCCTGCTGTGACCTGCAATGATGCTTCAGAAGAAGAAAAAATCCAGTTGCACCAGGCAGAGCCTAAGGTTAATTTCCTGTGGAGGCAATGGTCCCAGCAGCCTGTGCTGAGATATGACCAACTTCCCTCTGCTCTGCTTGCTCAGTGCCCAGAGGTTGGTGGAGGCCAGTAAGAGCTGGTGGCCAGGGCTGTGGGCAAACAGATGCTGTTTGTAGTGGGTTGGGTTACTTCTCTTTTGGTTTTACTGCCAGTGGTCCACTTTGACACAGGGAAATGCCACCCAGCCCAGCCCCTTTGCAACAGCAGCAGCTGAGAAAAATCTCCACATTTCCTTCTTTCTTTCTTCCTGCTTTTCTTCCTTTCTTTCCGGCTGCCAGCCTTCCTTTCTTTCTTTCTGCCTTTCTTCCCTTCTGCCTTTCTTTCTTTCTGCCTTTCTTCTTTTTCCAGCTGCCAGCCTTTCTTTCTTCCTTTCTGCCTTCCTTTCTGCCTTTCTGCCTTTCTGCCTGTCCATCTGCCTGTCTGTCTACCTGTCTTTTTCATCCAATAGCTCCAGCTCCTGCCTGTGGCCTCTGGGGTGCACAGTGGCACTTGCTGATGTGATGGACTTGTGACCATCTGTGTCTCTAGGAAGACACCCTCAGCATCACAGACTCCATAACTAGAAGGTAACCCTCAGCACATGTGTCAGGACAGGCTCCTGACCCCCTGCTTGGAGCTGCCTTTGCTGTTCAGAGACAGCAGAATGGACACATGGTTTGGTCAGCTAAGTCAGCAGCTGAGATCCAACCATGCACAGTGAAGATCTGTATTGAGTTATCTGCCACTATTTCAATAAACCCCAAGAGGATGAGCTATTGATGTGATCTCTGCATATGAGGAGGTGAAAGGACAGCCAAACATCTGACCACTAAGGAACTGCTGACAGAAACACCTTGGGATACCAGACAGCTTGTTAGCATCTCCCTTTGGTGTTAGCCAGTATAGATTTTGTGGTGATTCACATGCTTATTTTTCCAGTAGAGGGATAAGATTAAGCCAGGGAAAGAACCTTTGTAGCCTTTTCTCCTTCCACCCTCACCTTCCTTATTACATTGAATGTACAAATGGGTTACCAGAAATTGTTAATCTCTCTCTGGTTTTCTTTTTAATAATTTCAGAGCCTGGAGTTCTTCTCAGCCTTTCTCCTCAGATCACTTCATCCTCTTGCAGCAGTATGAGGCTAAAAAAGTTTTTTTCTATTTATTTTATTTCACAAATGACTGAAAGAGACATAGAAAACCTTCACCTGAAGCTGTCACTTTAATAGATATGAAAGTATAATATTTTTTACTGGTCAAACCACGCGGTCTCCTTGTCTGGAAAACAAAAAACAACAAACAATAACCAAAAGCCCGACCAAGCAGGGGAGGGACCAAAGTGTTTCAGGGTTGGGATTGTCCCACATGCTGATGCGGATGAGCCCCCCTCAGGCCGGGGTCCTCCAGCCTCCCGGTCCCTCTTCTCTGTGCTCAGGTGCCCAGAAAACACAGTGGGCATTCGGTGAGCATCCCCACGGCTGCTTCCTCAGGATAAGGAGCACCGAGATTTGTCCCTCCTCCTTCCACCAGAGCTCGGGCTGCAGGCGGGAGAGGGGGGGTCAGCCCAGCGGCCCCCCCAGCCTCATGTGCCGGCATATGCTGCCCTCTAGAGTCAGCACCCAAACTTGCCTTTTTTTTAAGGAAAAAGCTGGTAGGAAACAAGTCCCGTCAGTCATGTGCCAGGGTGGGCCACCGCTGGCTGGAGCAGAGAAAATTCTGTTGCTCTTGAACCGAAAAACCCTGCAAAAAGCAAAGAGGAGGTGAAACTGGGGGTGTACCCAAAATCAAGGTCTCCCATTTGTGCATTTTTCCTCACATGAAGGTTCGTGCACCCCACACCACGTGTGTGTATATATATATATATTTCTTTTTTTTTCCAGTGGTACTGATACAGGAGCTCTGTCTTTGCCTACTTCAGCTCCCAGCTCTGCCCTGTCTGCATCACTTCCAAGTCTCTCACCCAGAGCCTGTCACATCATCACACTCTTCCCTGAATAATTCCTCTCCTCCCCCATATACTGACATCCCACCTCTATTTTTTTCCCACCACCAAAGACCTCAGAGAAGTCGCATCGCTTAACAGGAGGTGAGAATCTTCTCCCTTTGCTTTGTTTTTTTTTTCAGCTCTTCCCAGCTGCAAAGCTCTCCACACTAAGGGCTGAGCCTCTGTGGTAGCAGGGACACATAGGATCACCCTGGTGTGGCGGTCACCTGGGGGTTCTTGTACACGTTGAATACATTCTTTACAGGTTTTGTCTTACGCACAATTACCAGCAGTGTCATGTCCTGAAGCCATCGTGCAAGAAAGTAGCTGGCTAAAATGCATTTCCCTGAATAATCCCAGTTATTCCCTCCTGCTGAAACCCACGTGGACAGCTGTGTTTGGAGGGTGACTGAACACTATCTCCTGCCATTTCTGCAGGGAAAGACCCTGCGTCACCCCAGCCCTGGCCCCACAAGCCGGAGGAGAGCAGGAGAGGGCAGTTTGGGGGTGGGATAGAAGCCTCCCGGAAGAGAGGAAGGCACTAGAGAGCAGGAGAGCTCAGTAATTTTGTTGGCATTTCTTGCGCAATTTCCCCTGTAGTAACAGGTCAGTTGTAAAGTTCAGTGACTCGTTGCAGGAAAAGAGCCTGTGGGGCTGAAGTTTATGTCTGCGGGCCTTCCCTAGCTGCTGTCAGCACAGCTGGGCAGGGCTGGAGCAGACTCAGTTGGAGGGGTTTGCAAGCCAAGGTAGTTTCTCCCAGCAAACAAATATCTGGGGAAGGAGGCTTCAGTTTTTGGCCTCCCGTTGTATGCCTCCTGCTGCAGGGTGAACTTTAGCACTGTGTCTCATCTGATAGCAATGCAGGTATCCACATCAGTACAAAGGCCCAACATATTTTTCTTGTCTTCCCGATGTAGCACCAGGACCTGAGAAATTGTCTCTTTGCAGGGTGCTTCTTGAAGGTAACTAGCTACTGTCCTCCCCTTTCCTCTCCCCAGTTTACAGCAAGATGCATCCCCACAGGATCTCATGTTGTGCTTAAGAGCACAAGTCACATCTCTCTTCACAGCTCTCCTCACACTCTCCTGGCCCAGCTCAGTCCACAACATGTTCACATGGGCTCAGTCAGCTCTGGGGTGTTTTTTTCCTCCACCTGGCTCAATGGCATACTTAGAAGCATCAGGTTTTTCCCAGCATTGTGAGTTACAGCTTAAGGCAGAAAGCACAAGACACTCCAGTATCCCCTGAAGGCAAGACATCATAGGCAGAACGGGGCTTTTTTTATATCAGAGACTGTGGAAAGACCTTTAAATTTAGTAGCTGTTCTGTTCATATCGCACATTAGTGCACACATGCTCCTTCTTCCTTGTCCAAGTCTGAAAATGGAGGGTGTAAGAATAGCAGCTTCTTTCTTCATCTGTCTGCTTCCTCTGGGTACTCACAGTTGGGTCTGCTCGCATTAGCATCACCCACTACTGCTCCTAGTTACTATCACTCACTAATATGATCCATTTGTTGTTGCTTGGGGCTACCCTCACCGACTCAGTGGCCCTGGGCTTGTGTCAGCCGACCCCACTGGGGTGTGCGGGGGGATGTTGTGAGGATGCTCTGTGGCAGCAGCGCTGGTCCAAGTTACAAAGCATTTTGGGGTTTGCCCAAATCCCACCCTTGTTACCCTCTGGTTAATTGAATTCTTGTTGCTGACTTCTCTTAGAGAAAGATTCTGCCGTAGTAACAGATTTGGGAAAACACATCTTGCCTGTGAGGCTTGAGGAGTTTCTGGAGGGGCAGAAACTCCGTGCGGGGCTGCGGGTCCCTGCGGCTCCCAACCCAGCGCACAGAGCCGCTGCACCCTGGGGGGACAAACCCCCTCCTCCTGTCGGCTTCCCCCAGCCCCTCGGCGAATGCCCGGGGAGAGGAGCTGGACCCGCAGCATCCCCTCCGCAATACCCGGGGCTTAACATCCCCCGCGTCCCGCCAGGCTCCGGGAGACACGGGCGAGGATTTCCGCCACGACACCGCGGCTCTGCCAGCGCTGCGGCCTCGGGGGGCTCAGCCTCTCCCACCCCCGGCCCGCCCGCCGCCTCGCTGGGGTTCAGCCCGTGGGCCCGCCCGCCGCTTCGCCCCTCCTGGTGCCTGCAGTTCCCCGATGCGTCCGCCAGGCGGCACTGCGGCCCGGGGCGGTGCGTGTGCGGCGGGAGCCCCCGGGCCGCCTCTTCCCCTCGCTGCCCGGCGGAGCGGGCGGGGGGGGGGGGCGCTGCCTGCGCCGCCGCCGCTGAAGCCCCGCAGGCCGCCGCAGCGCCTGCTCCCGGATTTGATCTCCGCCGGCCGGCAGGAGAAAGAGGAGGAGGAGGAGGAGGAGGAGAAGGAGGAGGAGAAGGAGAAGGCGAAGGAGAAGGAGAAGGCGAAGGCGGCAACGGCGGCTAGCAAAGCCCCGCGCCGCGGCCGCTCAGCCGGCGCTACCTGCGCGGCCGGGCCTGAGCGCCGAGCCCGGTTCCGACATGTCTGGCAAGATCGAGAAAGCAGGTGAGCGGTCCGGGAGCGGCGGGAGGCCCCGGAGGGGAAATCCGCCGGAGCGGTAGCGCTGGTCGCCCTTCCCCTCAGCGCCGCGGCCCGGCGGAGCTGCCGGAGGTGCCGCTGCGGGCCTGGCGCGGCCCGGCGGGGCTGAGGGAGGCGGGCAGGGCCCCCGGTGGCTTTCGGTGCCCCGGGACGGCGGGAAGGTCCTGTCAGGGTGGAGCGGGGCCCGGGGCAGCGGCGGGGGATGCTCTGCCCAGCGCCGCCGTGCTGCCAGTGGCTGCTCCTGGGCTTCCCGGGCGCGGTGCAGGTCAGGCTTTTTGTCTTCTCCTCCGCTTTTTCCTTCCCTCCCCTCCTCCCCCCTTCTTTCTCCCCCTCTTTTGTCCTTTTTTTTTTTTTTTTTTTTTTTTTTCCAAGTATATTTTGTTTTCCCACACCCCTGCCGTCATTTCCATGTAGCTAAAGCATCAGCAAAGCCGGGGCGCTGCAACGCGTTGGGGCCTACATTGCAATGATTAATTGTAACTTCTCCAACTTTCCTCTTCTGGTGTTTGTGCAAGATCAGAAAAGATGAGTCCGTGGGCAAATGTCAGAGGGAACTTGCTCATTTTTTCCTCTCTCTTGCAAGGCTCTCCCCAGTGCCTGGGGTGCTGGAATAGAGGCAGAGCCGGGGGAGGCTGCTGCAATCTCTTCTGCTCTCAGAAGGAAACGCTCAAGCACGGATCATATTGTCCCTCTGTGCTTCTGGAGTCGTGTCTGGTTCTCAGTTGTCACTGTAGATGGTTGAATACCCCTGTTTTTCTGTGTAGCAGGAGTATTCTGTTTAAAGATTCAATTAATGTTTTGCAAATCAAGCAGTGAAATTATTTAGTTTAATTATGTTGCATTTAATTAGCAGAGAAAAATCAATTCTGTTTGATATTTATTTTATATTTTTTTTAATTGTAAGGAATAGCTTGGCACTTTCCTGCTGGGAAACATAAGTGTAGCAGCCTGAGTCAGGATGTGCAGCATTCAGGCTTTCCAGTGCAGCAGCCACTGCTTCAAGGAAAGGTTCTTGTTTCAAAGGAGTCCAGTTGGTAGCAACAGTGCTTTCTGGTTTTGGTGACTGGATCCTGGTTTGTTCTGGCTTCTGTGCAGCAGTCACTGTGTATGAAGATGTTCTCCTGTCATAATGGGTTCTGGAGCTGCCTCCAGGGACCAGCTGCTTGGAAAAGGGTTTTGCAGTGCAGTACGTAGGCATCTTTCCAGCTCTTAGTGCTAAGTTGGTGTCTAACAAGTGTGCATCACACATCATGAGACAAATGTTACTCCAGAAATATCAGGGGTTAAGCTGTTGCATGATCCCTTACGTAAAACTGCAACATTCTGCTTTGCTTCGGGGTTCTGGCTGTGTCCTTTTCAATGCTTACTGGTACATCACTGCAACTGTTTGTCTGGGAAGTGGGGGACTGAGTGAGGAAGGTGTTAGCAGTCTGTGTGCACCTCATGCCAGCACTAAAAATAAATGCCTTTTGTTTATGCTAGAGGTGAAGTTGGCTTGGGATTTGAGTAGCTGCTGTTAGCCCTGTAGACAGTAATAACAGATGTATAAATAAGTGATCATGTTTTGTTTATTTGCATGCAGTAAATAACCCTGAGAGAATAGTAAATATATAACTCCACACCAGCAAAGCAGCATTCAGAAGAGTTCAAACGCAGGAAGATGACTCTGTAGACACACACAAACACAGCATGGTTCTATAAACAATAGAACAGAAAGGCCAAAAATACTATACCCCCAAAAAAATCATACTCTGTGCAACTTAGACCAAGCCTTGCAACACACTGAACTCCCATTGAAGAACTCAAGACATCATGCAGGATCCATCTCCAGGTCAGTGCTGTAAATGTGCAGTTTTGAAGATAGATGCAAGGTGTGAAGCCTTGATGTGGAGTCATTCTTTCTAGTGGGTGTGTATTGTAGTGATGATTTGCTGAACAAGAGAAACTAGATCTGGGAAATTCTCCTCTTTCAACTGCTTGTACTTTCATTTCTTTAAGAGGGGTATTTAAAAAAAAAAATAAATCCAGTCCAAATATAAACTGGAGGAGAAGTGACAGGGAAGGGGAGGAAAGGAGGGCTGGAAGCCAGCTGTTTTGGTGCACCACAGTCTTGATCATTGTTTCTGAGTGTTTGAACCGCTGATTGACACAAACAATTCAGTTAATAGCATCACCAAATAAACAGTCTGTAATACTGCAGTCATTGTGGGGTAGCGTTTGGCAAAATGTGTACATGAGCAGAAAAAAAGGATACAGAGTTGTGAAACAAATGCTGTGAGGACTAAGGTCTGCATAATAATGTACATTGGAATTTGTTGGGGTTTTTTCTTATGGGAACACAAATACATGCAAAACCCATTATGCTGTAAATAAAACAGGCTGTTGCTGGATAACAGCTCATCTTGACAAACTTTGGAATTGGCTTGGGCTTTGGTTTGAATCTCATGTTCATTTAGTCAAGCTGCTGAAAAATAAATGTTACCTTATGGGGTTAGATCCTTAGAGATCTTCCATACATCTGCTCCCTGGGTTCTTAAATGGAACACCTTGTTGGCACTTAATAAAAAACAACAATAAATCATCAGAGATAACAGCTACTATCCTGTCCTTTCAAAGGAGGGATGCTGAGAAAGAGTGGAGAGGGTCACAGATTCTGCTTGAGTTCCCTGTTACCATGACAATGCATTAATTCATGTGTTTGTTTACCTGACGGATTATGTGCTCCAGGGAGTTGACTGTTCTGCATCATTCAGAGAGAAGAAGGGAGCTGTTAGACACCAGCAAGTCTAAAACCTAAAGCCCTTCCATGATGTAGGTCCATTCAAGTATGCCTTTTATTAAAACCAAAGAACATATGGGTGCCATACTTTCAAGGTTTATTCTACTTGATGCTTTCAGTCTTAATCTTGTCATTTCTTGCAGGGTTTTCATGCCCCATGTCAGCTTGCTTTTTCAATAGCTATCTGCTAAGGTTGTTTGAGATAATTGCTTCAGGCATTAACTACCTGAAGTGCAGTCAGTTATGTCTAGGCTGCCAAGGACTTCACTGGATGTATTTGTTCCCAGCAGACTGAAAACACTGTTGTCTTCACCTTTTACTCATAATCATTTACGTGATAAACAAATTCATCTCTGAAATCTCCTCCTTTACCGATTGGTGTCATAAACATCTAGGGTTAATCCCAGGAGAACTCTGAAGGAAAATGGCAGAACAGGAGAAACAATTGATGAGGTCACGTTATTCCCATTTTTATAGGAACTTAATGTTTGTTCAGAGTCCTCCACATCAATTCTGAATTGTGCATCTGAGAATGTTTTTGTATTAGTATGAAGTTTCCTGGGGATCTTACTTTTGGGGAGGATACATTTTAAACTGTCATCTTCTTGTGGATCATCTTGCATATTTTTTACACCTGTACATTTTTCTGTTGTTTCTGTTTGCCTAAGATACACTTAGGTGGGTTACTAGGCAGAACTCTTTCTCAGTTCATCTGTGCATTCACCTCTGTACCATGTTCTTTTGTGTGAGTGAGACTTAGACATCTGGCAGTTGACCAGCATAAGTGCTCTGCTGATGGCTTTCAAACAAAGTAAAAATTCTCTATGAAGTATCTCATCCTGGAATCAGAAAATTAAACACTTCTAAGGACTCACTTCACAACCTTAAGGGCAATTCAGTTCCAATTCTTCCTTACTTGGGCTTTTAGTACCTCTTGTATTTCCTACTCTGTGCTGCTCAGATATTGACAGTGTCTGTGTGTTGTATTGTAATGTGTTTAAAATACATCAACAGTTCAGTCTGGTTTGGGTAGAGACCAAATGCAGGTACCAGGCGATGAAGATTCAGTGTTTCCTGCAAAATGGCACAAAGAGCAGAATTTTGCATTTTTTGGTAAGTCAGTGCAGGCTTGACAGGTGTTCTGTTGCATAGCTTCAAGATTGGAGTGTTCAGAAAGATAGCCTGTGGGATAACTGCTGCAAGACTGAGGTAGTCATAGCAGTTGTAAGAAGGAAGAGGACAAGGAGTGGAGAAGAAAAGACAGCTGAAGTCTACTGGAATGTGAAGCAGCTGGGTTGTGCCTTACTGAAAAAGTAAAAAGCAGAAACTGGAAACAATTGCTAGATTTATTTTCAGTGCAAGCAATCGTTTTCCTTGAACCACAATGACTAAATATGTCTGTTGGTGTGGGGTTTTTTTGTTTGGGGTTTTTTGTGTTTTTTTTTTTTTATGTGGTGGTGACTCTTACTGGCTCTTGCTAACCTCCTGGCAAGCAGAGAGAGGAGTGGAAGTTCACTGTCAGTCAAGGTCATAGCAACAAATATCTGTCGTGCAGGACCATTTCTTCACTTGTAGGGAGCATTTCCCATTTGTAAGGGACCTGTAGGCTGTCAGCATGGATTTAGGTATGGGTCTTTAACAAGATACATTAACCCTTTATTTATTTTGAAGTTGAAAGCCTGTGGGTAGAATTGGCAAAATGAGCTTTGATACTGACTTAAAAAAACTTTGATAGGAGAGCAGTTTGACTCCCAAAGATTAACCAACATCTCAACTGCATGTGGAGGATCATGAAATGTTAACTTGCTAGACTTTATTTTAAAAAAAGTAGAGAGATGTTATTTGATGGCTAATCAGATGTAATGTCTGCACTCAATCATTATGTGTATTCCAGATGTCTAGGTAGTTGGGCTACTGAGAGGTGACAGGAATTGTTAGTTATTGTAGCACCTGATTTGGAGGATCCTTGTATCCTCACAAAGGTAAGATGATAGGGAGAATCTCCAGTCTTTGTGCCAGATAAAACTCCAGAAACTATGTAGTATATTAAAACCAACAAATTACATGTCAGAGCAACAGGTAAGGTGATTTAATAGCTGCCTTCCTCTCTTCTGCTCCTTACCACACCCATCATTTTGCATAGTTTGGATACTTGTAGAGGATATAATTTATTCCATTTTTCAAGCTAATCATCCCAACATATTTCTGCTGAAAGTGGATACCTGGAGTTTTGGGGTCTTTTGCTGGTTTGCAAAACTACTGCAAGGATATTAGTTTTGCTATTTGTCAGTTTTGCCTGAATAACCAAAGGTTGGCTTTCATGGTGTGCAATTGAGAAATACTGCAGAAAATAATAGGATGAGGGGTTGGTAATGGAGAGTGGTGTATCACTCTCAGTGCTTTGGAAGAGATGAGAGGAGAAGGGAGAGCTGATTGGAGAAAAACTAGATTTATTCACCTCTCTGAGTTTGAATTTGCAACCCCAGAACTCCAGGGCATTTAAAAAGCAGGCCAGAGAAGGAAAAGGGGACATCAGAAGAGGAGGTGTCGATGGAGATTGGGAAGACCAGAAAATGAGCCAGAGGACACACAGGCTCTGGATGATGGAAGAGGAAGAAATGGTGAGCTGAGCATGCGAGTAGAGCAGGTAGGAAAAGGCAGACAGATAACAAAAAGGGAAAGCGGGCAGGGCTGAGGCTCCCAGCAGCTTTCACCAGAGGCTGTTCCAAAGGGACAGAAGATGAATGTCAGCAATCCAGAAAAGCTGCAGGAATCCTGCAGGTTGGGACATGCTGCCAAAGGAATGTTCTGCAGTGCTGCTATTGACGTTACTGCAGCTGACAAATTACAGCTATACTACCTGATCCATGGCATCCATTCTTAGAAATACATTTCCAGTCTCTTGTGGTGTGCAACATGGGTGCTGATAGAGGAAACAATTTCATCTATGTGAGAGAGAAATGATGCCCCCACATATTATGTGAAGCAATCTGAGAAAGTTGATGGATCAGACTGTTGGTCTGCTTTTATATACGTTGCTTATTTTAGTTAAAGCTCTTCAGTAATGAAAGGCTTCTTGATGTAAAATATTTTTGCTGTTTTAGTTGCTACCATAACTCCTCTTCACTGGAGTTAGTAAGATAATGTTTCCATGTTGAGAGCAAGGAAGGAGTGAATAGGAACAAGTCTAAGGAAGAGATGGTCTGTATTAGAACATTCACTTAGTGTTGTGGGAAGTGCAGTATCAACAGTATTTGGGAGAATTGGTTCTTCTACACCTTGATTTCTGTTTTGTCATATTTTGTAAAGTAATCTAAAAGATTTGAGAATTGACAAGAGCTATATGGAGATATGAAACTTTGGCATTTTGATTTTGTGTTTAATTAATTTTTTTGTTCCCCTTTCATACCACTGTGAGGGTCGATTGAGCATGGGCAGCACCCAGGAATTTCTTAATTATGAGGATGAGGCTCTTTGAAATAAGCAAATGTGTGTTTTGCATTATCTTGCTTCACCTGGGTGATGGTCTCTGCAGCTTTGTGTAGAGCTTTTCTGGTGTCATGAAAATACTGAGCATTTTGTGATTCAAGTTAACATCCTAGTGTGTCCCTCAGTGCCTCTGAGGAAATACAGATGCATTATTCTGCTGAGGGAGAAAGGGTAAAGCTTGCCTGCACTCTCATGCTCTCATTCTTTCTCTCTGAAGCCTTCATGTGGGGATGCCCTTTGTAACACCCTAAACATATTCACTGAAACAACCATTTCTATTCTAAACAAGGTAATTACTTTCCTCTCTCAAATACACAAAAACCTTGGGCTTGAAAGAAAATAGAGTAGAATTTTCATGTTAGGCTTCTGAAAAGAAAGGAGAAAATCATTGAAGGTTAAAATCAAAGACTACCATAGCTGGTAAAGTTGGAGTAAAGACATACTTTTGGTTGCTTGGTTAAACCTTGAAAGTGTTTTACTAAGAGACTGACAATGTAGTTCTTTTTCTGTTAAGCTGGAGTTTGCAGCTAGTCTTTAATAATCACAGTGGGAGCAGAAGTAGTGTGTTCATAATGTACAGCATGCATTGTTTTATCTCCTACCTATGATGTTTTTATTGTGCTTCTCAGTCTACCAATCTGTCCTATCCATGCTGCCCAAGAGGTGGTAAAATAGCCTCAGGAATTAATTCCATATTTAGAAAGTTTCCTTTGCAAACCAAACATCATATAATAAAGGGCACCCAGGGAAATCAATATTTCAGTTCTGGGTGTTTCATGCATTCCAACCAATTCTAGATAGCAGTGCTCAACGAGTACATCCAGTGGTGAGCTTCAGTTAGCAGGACAGTACTGTTTAAAACACAATTCTCTTGGGTGATGTATTGCCCTTTCATTTTCTATTCTGTTTTAAGTTAAGTTTGTCAATTTGAGTATAGGGACACAAAGTGTGGATGGTTCCCATCCACTTTTTGCAGCCTTGCATTTCACTGTTGGGAGTGATCTGTGCTGCAGCTTTCATGTACAAAGGAATTAAATATCCCTATCTGGATATATTTTTCCATCTTAATTTCTTTAAATGTATATTTCCTCCTTTTCTAACAAGAAGAAGCTTCAAACTGAATTGTATACAAGAATAATAAGTTTGAGGAACTAGGGAGGTCTACCAACAGGTTTAGTTAGAGTTCACCTATGAATTTACAGGATCTTGGAGAAATTGCAGAGCACTGTTTTGAGCAGGAGTTGCTTTGTATAAATATCCTTGCAAAGTTCACATGAAATGACATATTAAGTCTGATACCAGATTTTTGATGGAGCATGGTTAGAGGGCTTGAGTTTTTTAGCACTTGGAATTCCTTCTATGGCACAGCTGGAAGGGAGAAATTTTCAGTACCCAAAATCGTGATGCATCTGAAAGTCACATAACTTTTAAAAAAATAAATTAATAAAAATGTTGTATCTTTGTGAGCGATACCTGGGAGAAGATAACTGACAGAAACTGAGGTGGGCAGTTTCTCTGTTTTCAGATTAATTTTTCTGTTTTGTCTGTGAATAGCTGTTTGCTCTTTATCACTGGAAATAGTGACACTTCTGCCTCCTGCTCTGTCAGTTTGGTCTGTTGTAGTTAATGGAAGGGGCTCTTCAGAAATAAAATGTTCTAATTATTATTAGGAATGGTATTTCAAGTACATTGCTCATAGTGAGCTGACTTTCTAAAGCATGGCCAATTTTGTGATATTGTGTACAGTGTCCCTTTAAAGAAGAACCACTGAACCTTGATGGATGACTTGGCACATCTGCTCAGAGATGAACTTGCTTCTTATGTCTGTATCTCTCTTAATCTGTAGCATCTTTTCATAAGGAAATAGTGATGGCTCATCCATCCTCTGTTGGAACTCATGGACCTATTGGCCAGTTTCAAACTTTGTAGAGGAACTGATGTTAGAAATGAAATAAATTTCTGCACATTTTCTGTAGAAGACAGAGTAGAATGAAGAAACCATAAATAGTGCCTTTGTTATGTCAGAAGGAAAAACGTAGATGTCTTATACTTCATGTGGCCATCTGGTGTCAACTGGTACCAATGTCAATTTAGAACCACACACATGGTGCTTCCTCATCAAAGGAATGCCAAGAGAGATGCCAGAAAGCTGGGTTTCTAGTGTTGGAAGAAGAATGGATGGGTTTGCAGTTCAATGATTTAACTACAGTTGTGAGCTTACACTCACTCAGTTGCATAAGCATTTTTTCAGTCTTAACTTGTGTCATATTAGTAGATCTTGAAGTGTAAAATTCAAAGGCATGAGATAAATCTGATGATATTTTGAAAAAATGTAAGAAAATGGTGCAGTGATTTACTGTAGTTTAACCTCAGATGGATTAACTAATGCAACCTTCATGTACAGGCATGAACCATGAATGAATGGATATGAATTCCTTATTGCTAAGAAACTTTTCATTTCACCATTAAACTTCATGCACCATCACACTTGTAGTTAAACACTGAGTATTTTAAGCTTCTGCTTCTGAATTTATGAAGGCAAGTTAAATCCATAAAAGGGTTATTTATGGTGATTTGAGAATAACCTTGCTCTGGATAAGTCAATTTTGTGAAGCGCACTCAGGATTGCACCAATACTGAAGTATATAGAATTTTGTAGATACAAAGTCTAAGATATTTTTTATCTATGTATAATTTTTTTCACTGCAATGACTGCTGAGAGAACCAAGAAGCTTACATACCACAAAGGGGATGCCTACCAGAGCTCAGTTAGTATTAACCCCACTGCTGGTGGCAGGTCTACGACTTGGTGACTTTCTTATTTAATTTGCTCTTAGTTCCCAAAAATGAAACAGATCCTAGACCTGTGAAAGTTGAATTTCTCTGCTTCCCCTTGTTCTGCTCAGCCTAGGGAGATGTGAGGTATTGCTTCCCAGCAGCCAATGATTTCGCATCAGGCTGAAAGGCAAAAAATGTTTTTCTTTGCTGCTTAGAACAAAGACCACTTGAATTGTGATCTGGTTGGCCTGGCACAGGGAAAGCTAAGGAAAAGCAAAATTATTTGGGAAAAAGCAAATATGTGTGTCTTTTAGGGACAGCTCAGAGGAGCCAGTCAAGGGCAGTGAAGAGTAGGGTGCTGTTATAAGTCAAAGCATCCTGGTAAAAACATCAGAAAAAATGAACTCTTAAAACCCATGCATTTTTGTCTGTGTCTATTTCTAGATTGTCTTTAAACAAAAATGGTTTTGCTCCTGTCTGTCTTGGGTGAAAGCACTCATATAGATTCTTTAAATATGCATTGGCAGCTCTTACTCGTAGGTTTTACTCTGAATTACAGCCTTTTTCATTAGACCTGAAATCTGAGGTGTGTGTTTCACTGTAATACTTCTAGGGCTCCCTGGAGACATCAGGTACACCACAAATGAGACATAGGAGAACTTCTCAGCCTCCATTTGGCGGGCTGCCTGGAGAGAGCCAGGGGCCAAAGCATCAACAGCAGCATTTGGACCAGACATTGGTGTAAACCGTGTCATTGCCTGAGGTTGTGGGGATTGTTGTGGCTTTTCACTGTGTGCATAAGGAAAAAATACTTACCTGGCAGCTGACCACAATTATCTGTGTTCAGGGTTACCACCTGAATGTGTATTTTACACTTTTTATTCTGGTTGACGTTTTACATGATAGAGAAGAGACTGCAGGAACATCTGAGAAATTATTTCTGGCAGCTGGGCAGATAAGTTTATAAGTCTTGAGAGTCTCTGGCAACTAGGTGTGTAAGAGTGTAAGTAACAACAAAAACGATGTTGGAAGGTTGCTGATTGCTTTTGTCATTGTTTTGATACTTCTAAAGCTCTGCAAGTGCTTAGGGCTGGGATAAATAATAGCATAGTAGGCTACAGCCATTGTTCATTCAATTTGCTGGATCTCCAAAAAAAATTCCTCTATCAAGTGAAAGAGTGATTCTGAAATGCATGTGCTGCTAACATGGCTGTTGTTTGAGGTCTTGATCTGCATCTGGCATCCAAAGTTGGTAACTGATGCAAAACTCCATAGTTGGTGATGTTAGCAGTGTGTGACTTGTCCTGTGGGGACAGCTAATAGGCTGTGGGTTTCATTATTACTATTATTTTCATTTGTTTTTATCATTTAATACTTCTCAGATGAGGTACGTCACAGCTAAAAGCTTTGGCAACATAGTATACAAAGTTCAACTATTATCATAATGGAGAAAAAAAAACATGCCAGAAATATTAGTACTCTGTATTATAAATTTAATGACATTGTTATTCAAAGCTTTTATATCCAGAAAAGTAACACTGGTTTGTGTCAATGCTGCACACTATGATCTTAACCTTTGGGATGATAAGAAAGCACAAAAACAGGCTCCTCCTGAAATCCTGTGCCCTTGAAGGTGTCATTTAGTTAAATTCCTTAATATTTTTGCAGCTGTGGTTGTGGTTTATTAACTGATGCTGCCTTGAAGAAGAGCTTGTGTCTGGCAGCCAAATTTTCATTACTCATCTGTCAATACGTGTGGAGTAAAACAAATGGGTCTGGGTGGAGAGGTTTCTGCTCCTGTGTTACTGTTTCTTCTTCCCTCCTATTTTACCCAAAGTTAGGGTAAAAAATAGTGTTAATGCAGTACATGGTGGTACTGTATTGGGTAGGAAGGTCTGGCCTGCTTTGTCTATCAGGATTATTTTAAGCTATGATGTTTAGATTTTATTAAATGAACTAGAGGGAATTAAAAATATCTCTCTTTCCCAAAATAGTCTCACTTGTGCAGTTGTAAAATGCCCTATATCCTGAATTGTCCTTGCTGAATTATCTACAGAATTCCTCTTTTGCAGTGGGTAAAATATGATTTTTGGCCAGTTCAACAATTCGCTTGTCAGGAGAAATCCATCTGAATTTTGTTTGGGTTTGGTTTTACATAATCCTTAAAATTAGGTGAACCCAAATTATTACATTGCTGTATTTACAGATGCAAACTGCAAGCCTTGGCTTCTGGGTGAGGTGCAACTTTTCTGCCTGGGTTTTGGTGGTTTTTTTGCATGATAATTGCAAATGGAGGTCACATCTTATCTTGAAGCCCCTGCAGAACAGGGATATTTGCTCTGTGAGATGGAAATGTAAATTAATTTCATGCTGGTCCTTAATATGGGTGCAGCTGATCCAAAATGCTTGGCGGAACTGGCCAGGGCTGTAGCAAAAGGATGAGCTGCAATAAGTAGGGGAGAAAAACTTGCAGAACCTAGGGTACTGACTCACTTTTGCACATGCTCTTCTTGAATTTCACACTTGACTATAACAAAAATTGAACAAAATAGCATCCGCTATTTACACTAGTGAGTAAGTGAGCTTAAGGGCCAAAAGTCAGTGCTGGCCTCTTTCTGTGCATATGTATTTTGAGAGAAATACTAGAGTCCTTTTCTCCTTTTCCTGTTATGCATTCTGATTTTGCTTAGTTTTTATCTTCAAAAAATCATGATGAGGCAAAACCACACACCTGGGCAAGTGATGTGAAGAACTAAGGCCCAGCCCAGTAAAGGCAATCCATAACTTGAAGCCTCCTTTTGTGCCTCTGGCCCTTGACTCCATAAAGTTTAGATGGCTTGTAAACTGATGCCAATTTCCTTAGCACAGAACTGCCTTTTGTCATGGAGTTGCCATCAAATGTATTTTAAGCTCTGTCCTGTGGGGATTGTTCTGTGCTCCTGTGGCCCCAGTGAGGGCAGAGGGAACCAAAACATCTGCCTGACTGAGCACCTGACTGGCTGCAAGCATGGGGACCTAGCTTGGAGATAAAAACTGATTAGTGGATAATTCCCCTGGAATGAATAATCTCTGCCTTAAAAGATGAATTGCAGCTGGTGTTGGATGAGAGAGAAATCAGGTTTAAAATGTCATTCTTTCAGTAACCTGAATCTACTGACTTTACGTGGCATCACAGAGATCATTTCAGACGAAGAGGAATGGAAGGGACTTGCTGATGGTGTGTGGCTGGTGCTGCCTGTGTTGGTCTGACCTCCCAAGCCCCCAGTGTTATATTTACCTTGTGGTCTGGAAGGTGTTTTACTCCACAAGATCAAGGAAAGCTTCCAGAATACAGAAGAAGGCAATTGTAAATGCGTGAGAAGGAATAATTATCTAACACGACTTTTTAATGAAAAGTATTTTCAGATTGGTTACGTGTCTTTACCCATCCTACACCTTTGCAGGGTAGCAGTAAAGGTGTGTTTGCCTAGCTTTGGCTGGAAAGTTTGCAAAGAAACAAGGCTGAAACATAAAACCAAGTTAGGGACTATATAAGCAACCTGTGTCAATGAAGACCATCATTTTGTGTAGCTGTGCAGCTTATCAAAGTACTCCAGTGAGCCTCCTTACAAATGGTTTTGCATTTTATATGTTGACTCATCTATCTCAACACTCACAGTAACATTTCAGTACTGTCTTATAAAGCCTATGATTGAAACGGGGCTGTTCTTGGGCTGGTTAATCAACAGATGCAATTAATACAATGATGTTTGTCTTGACACCCTGTCTGACTGTGCAGGCATTGTACGCGGCATTGCTGTGCCAGGAGATCTCTGGCTGAGGACTCACTGTGCAGGCAGATCACTCAACATTTGCATTCAGTGTAAAGTCAACATTGAAAAGAGTTTCAGACCTCTCCTTAGCAGGCAAATGGTCTACAAGAGATGTTAACAAAAGGCTGAATTGTAATCTGCAGCACTTCTGATTTATTTAACAGTTTTATAAAATGCTGTCATTTCATTCTGGTAAGAGAGCACCAGAAGTGGAAAAGGAAACTCAGATGGATTTTCTTCTTGCACGAGTCTGGGAAGGCGCTGAAGGAAATATGATTTGGACTCAGATATTTATTCTTTTAGTAGAACAATGTCAGTCCCAGACCAGTGCTTCTTAGATGTGTTTTACCCTGGGAACTTGAATAAAATGTCTTCCCTTTCAGCTGTTTCATTTTTAGCTGTGTAGAGGGTGTAACCATTGTTTAAGGGAGTGGCAGTGGCACATAGCCAGTTGATATCTAAACTCTATCATGAATTGTTTTAAAGACAGTATGATTTTCTGTACTGAGATATATTGATGACTTTTTTTCCAGGGCAGGAAGTACATGCTGACTCCAGCAGTTGCCAAAGCAGCTGTTCATTGTGAGTAAGCCACATGATAAATCTCATGGAGACCTTAAGATCAGTAGGAAGCAGTGCAAGCTTAAATGATCAGCAGTGAAATGGGGTCAATCTGTATCAATATCTGCTTTCATATTTTCACTTGTTTGGAATTTTATGTTGAAAAAAGTTTCTGGTTTCTTATGGTATCAAAGTCTGTAGGACAGTTTAGAAAGTGGTATTTAATTTGAGGCTAGTTAATATTTGTAAAGGCTTGTCTGTACACTCACCAGACTCTTGCCTCAGGGTACAAATTTATTTGATTTATCCCACGTTAAGTTAATGTAGCAGTTTCTGTTAGCAGACATCACAGCTGGACTGGTGGCCGTTAGCATTTCCTGGTATTGCAGCACCAGTGCTACTTAGACTGGGCTTTTCCCAAGTCCTGTATTAAGCAGTTCTGTATTTCCTGTATACACCTTAAATGCAGTCCTCTCCCTGTCCTGAGTTTCCTAATCAGCAGCTGGGACTTTTTTTGGTATAGTCTGCCTTTGTTTTAGTCACAGAGCAGACTTTTGTTGAGACTGATACATTGATTTCCATAAAAAAAAAAAAAAAAAAAAGATTTTAAATTAATGGATATTTCATTGTGTTTCTGTGAGTGATATTTTCTGGACAAAGAAATTATTTTGGTCCAAAAACCTCCGATCTGTGAGCAGCAGAGGAGATGCTGGGCACCAGTGGGTTCTTCCAGGGCATGGGTGGCTATAGCAGAACTGCTGACTTTTGGCTCACAGGAAAAAGAGTGAGCAAGAAGTTCTGTGTGCCAAATGTGAAATCTCTGGAAGCTGTGTGTGCAGAGATAAGCTGCTGAAAAGGAAAATTCTTTGGCCTGTAGCTGATGTAGTGTACGAGTGACCCAAATATGAGAGTTTCCCAGCAAAGCTTCTGAGATGCTTCCGGCCCAAGGACAGTTACTTCCTTCGTTATGCATCTGAGCTCTGGGTTTTCATTTTGTATTGTTCCTTGTTGGTTTTGATACCAGGATATGATTTCTTCTTTATCACCTCCCACTGCCTTTTGTTCCTCTTAGTTTACACTTTTTTTATTATATATATATTTTTTTTTTGACTCTGCACTCATGCTGCTTGTAGTGCATCCTGTCCAGGATCCTGTGTCACAAGGTTTTGATTCATCTGTGTTGTCCTGGAGATATATAGGGATGTGCCAGCAAAAATGGTGGATATGTCACAGAAAAGGAACATACACAAATGTTTTGCCCAAGCAGTGGAGCTTCTGTTGCCTTTCTCAAGCCATGGCTCATGAGGTTGGGAGCAATGGGAAATGTGGAATGTTCTGACTTATTTTGAGAACAAGATTTAGCTTCCCTTAATGCAATGATTTCATTAATCAAAAAGGAGAATGTGTAGTCCTTAGTGATTTTCTAGAGCTTTACGTTTTTAGAACAGTGTGCAAGCATTTATTCACTACTTGAGACATCATGATGGGTGGGCGATGGAAGGTTCTGTCTTGTCGTGAGGTGAGAATAGCAAGTACAACTTCTGCCCTGGTTTCATTTAGTGGTACCAGGTACAATTTAACTTGTTACTCTGGTCAGATGATGTCTGCTTCTCCATAAGCCTCTGTGGGCTTTTGAGCTTATTGGTGAAGCTGTACACCCTGGGAGTGGGTGGTTGGCTCGTGGTTTTTTTAAGGCATTAAGTGGAGTAGGAAGAGGTAGTGCTGTGTTGTGGTGGCATCTCCGTTGGCAGGGAGATGGAGGTAATATTGTGTGCACAGAGCATGCCACCTAGAGGAACAAAGCAGGTCGGCAAGGCTGTAGCCATGATTTGTTGGCAAAATTTAGGTTGTGGTGTAAATGGCTAGGTTGAGACCTTCTCCAAACAGTGTCCTTTGTGGCCTTGCCTCTGGTACATTCACCAAGTCAGGTGTGAGAAGGTCCAAGCTTTCCATCCACTCTTGTCAACATTCCTCAACTTTTTACATGAGACTACAGTTTAGCCTTCTGGTTATGTTGATCCTTATCTTTTACTGCAGCTCAGGAATCTGAAATTAAGTTGCTGAACTCCCCTCATATTCTCCAGGAATTAGAATGAGAAATGCAGTGCAAGGTGTGATTTGATGGGCTAATGTTCTTCAAGCTCTGTGCTTTTTTTGGCTTTTATATTGCAATTTCTTTTGCAGAAGACTAATAAATTTCCCAGAAGATTATTCTAATTTCCAGAGTCTAAAAGTCTGAGTTGTAATTAAGCACTTAATTTGATGAGGGTTTTTAAATGTGTTACTAGTCTACTGGCAGCCTGGGGAAATGCTTCCATCTTCAGCCCAGCTCCCCTTGTCAGTTCAAGCTCAGAGAGCTGCTGTATATTTAGAACTGGCAGAACTGCAGCCTGCCAGACAGGCCTTAGAAAATTGCTCTAAATCTGTACTTTCTGGGTAGGTTAAAGCCAAATTGGAAAGAATCCTGGCATGTTTGCAGAAGTTGTAGTTAGTGTGATGGCAATTTTTCATTAACAAATGGATAGTGGGCAGTTTTAATAATATATTTTATTGATTAGAGTTGTATTGAGTTCCCCCATTGCCACAAATGACAGCAATCTGTGTTCAACAGGGGGGCTATTATTCTGTTTCTTGGTCTTTGAGAGGATTTGTGGTCACCCAGAGAATCAGGGAGTTGTGTTGTTAGGCAAGCACATGGCTGGACTAGAGGGTATCACCTCTTCAGGACAGAAATTTCTTTTATGATCCACATTAGTCTTGTATCTGCCACAGTAAGGTCATAAGCAATTACTTGGGCTCATAGGATTTAACACAGAAATAATAATGACTGAATAGAGGTTTTCTTTATCACCCTATCACATTATTGCTTCTAGTCGTCTCTGATTAAGTTGGTATCTTCTGCTAGAGTTTCTCTCTCCTGTTTATGTAAAATATCTTTTCTCTTCTTCCTATCCTGTGCATCAGCTTTATTCTTCAAACCTCAGGAACAGTCTTGAAGACTATTTTTTTATGCCGTGCCTTTGAATTGACCCCCATGTATTTCCATCAAGACATTAGGATAGCCTTCCCATTTCCTTCTGTTTTCAGTTTAAATTTTCCGGTTGTGGGAATACTTAAAAAAAAAAAAAAAAGCAATTAGTTGTGTGTTAAGACAACCAGACTAGAGCCAGCAGGAAGAGCATCCTTTGGGTGCCAGGGGATGAGGCCAAGTGTTATTGTGCCATTTTGGCTGTGGTTGGTGTCTTGCTGTATTGACCACCCATGCATTTAACAGACCGGTTCTGTGGCTGCCCCCATGTCTCTCCTCACCACTTGCCCCTTTTTGCTGATAACTTTCTGGCCTCCAGGCTTATGACAGCTGTTGTCCACTTGCTGCTAATTAAGAAAGCAGCATGAGGGATGGGAATGTGGATTGGAGAGATTGAACCCCCCCTCTCCTCAGCCAAGCATTTCAGCCTGATTAAAGACTGAACAACTGATGAGCCGCTTTTGTCCTCCTCTGGCTGTTGAGCTTGTTTGCTATCAAAACTCACATGTTGGGCACTCTCTGTCTCTCCCCGTTTTTTAGATCCTGTAACAATAAGCAATGTCAGAACAGATTTACCACTGAGATAGTGGGCACATGTGAAATGTAAACCCCTCTAAAGTCGCGTATTTAATATGCAAAGTGTTGTGTACATCTGTGCTTTTAGGTAGAAATTCAAATGCAGGTTGTATTTTTTTTAAATAAAGTTAAACATACTCTGAAAATTTAGAACTCGCTATGAGAATCAAGATCATAATGAATTAACTGCACTTAAGTGGATGGGCTAATGATTCCAAAGATTTTCCTTCTCTGTTTAAGGATTTTCCATGTTTGCTTTGTGTTCTTGTTTGGTTTCCTTGTTTTGTTTTTCCTTGCTCTGCATCAGGTCCCAGTGGGTGACCTTTTGTGTGATTCAGTAATTCTGTGATGTATGATCCAGCAAGAGAATGGGTTTGAACTCTGGGATTCCCTTTCTAGCCTGTGCTTCTGTGGAGGTAAAATGATAGACTGAGATTAAGATAATACACAATTGTTGTGTTAATACACAGTGAGAAGATGAGAATTCAAGGGAGAGTGGTGGTAATTTGGTAGAAGAAGCTTCCTGCTGTTACACTGGTGCTCTCTGGAAGTGTTTACCCCCAGGAATGACTCCCTGTGTTTCAGATTAGACCACTAAAATTCAGTTGGAATTCTACAGGAAATGGGCTCTGCATAGCCCCTAGCATGCTTTAAAATAGTATCTTTTTCTGTCCTATCTGAAATATAATTTCTTTTCTTTCTGTTGTGATTTTTCTCATGCTTGGCTATTCCTTTTTACCTTGCAGACACAGTAAATTCAGCACAGTCAGAGCTTCTTTTAAAAAGCACTGTGTACATGTAGGAGTGAAATGTTTATTTAAAAAAATTTTTAAAAAATCACTGCCAGACTTAGGGCTGTGGAAATCCTTTAACAAGCCATGTCTGCCACAGTATAGCTGCACAGTAGGACCACATCTAGGGAGAGGTGTTGAACCTTTGACTGTATTTGCTATGTTCACCTTGTATGTTCATTGCTGTGCCACATGATCACTTACTGAAAGAAGCCCTGGAATGTTGGACTTCAACTTTTCAGATAAAGAAGTGTTTTTTATTTGTTTGAAGTTGAACAAGAGCTATTCTACCAGTGTGTGTTACTGTATACTCAGCTAAACATTCTCTATACTAAAACGGTAGGAGATGCAAAATGTAGTGTTCTTGTAACTAACTCAACTAGGCAGACTCTTTGGGATATGGGTGGTTCAGGGTGTGAAAGTGCTATATTATCCTTGGGCAGCTTTTTGTCTTCACATGAAGAGAGCAGATGCTGACATGGTGCAAATAGAAGAGAAATCCTATCACTAGATTGGCCCTGAGTCCCCAAGCTGTAAATAAAATTATTTATTGGTATTAGAGATGAAAACGGTGTTTCTCCCTTTCCTCCAAGCCAAAAAATGTTTTTTTAATAGGTCATCTCATTTGACTCTGGTTTGGCTAGCAATTTTATAAAATAAGCCTTGGTAGATTTAATGTTAGAAAATTAATGAATGATTTATCTACTGGTTAAAATTTATGGAGACTCCAAATCCTTATCTGTCATGCTGTGGGAGGCAATTAAGAATATGAGAGAGTGGGGTTTTTTGTTTGAAATGTTGAAAATTACTGTGAGCATTCTTATTGTTACATCTGGAGAGCTTGCCAGGGATGGTGAGATTGGTTGTGCTGAGTCATTTGCTGTGAATGTTGGTCATTTCTTTACAGTACCTGATTATTGCTTGGACAGCTTTTGCCAAGCTGTTGATTCTCTGCTGCCTGTTTACTGGCAGTGCATTTGAAGCCAATTATAGGAATATTATGTGGCTTAAGGATCACAGTTAGTCCATTTGTCCTTTAATAGCAGCTGTGGTGACATCAAGAATAGAGCTGCTGGCATCCAGGTGTCCCCTCTGCCAATACTGACCCGTTTTTGCTTCTGTTTTGAATGAGCTTTCCATGCAACTGATGGCAAGTGTCACTTGCTCTGAATCCCCACGTTTTACCCATCTGTGCCATGTGTTTCTGGCTGCATGAAATGAAAAAAAACCCAACACATCACAGAGTCATTTCAGAGGCCCAGAGGTGGCAGTTTTGATGTTAAAGGGGCAAAAGAAACATTCTGCAAATTTGGATGTAAAAAGCAGATGGTGCTGGGTTGTTGAGACTGTTATCCAAATATAAGACCAGAGCTTTGCTGCTAGGCCTGCAGTTGATTTGCCTTCTATTGGGCTGGTGAATGACAGAATGTTTCACTGGAGCTGGCACTTCTTTGTTGTCCTGTTTTGCAAATGCAGAGCTGATTCTTAACAGAACACAAACCAGGAATTTCTGTTTCACAATGGAAAACGTTTGGTTTGTGTTGTCAGAGGAACAGGTTTAATTCCTCTGCTTTCCTGCTTTGGAGTGTCCTGTAAAGAAATGGCAAAATAAAATCACTCCTGCCAACTGGGAAAAAAGAAATATAAGCAAACAATTCTGAGAATAGATCTCTGGATTAGAGGGAGAGCAACTACAAGAAAAATCTTCTCCATGGAGGTTTGTCATCAACTTCTGCTTGACAAAGCCGAACTTTATCTGAGAAACAAGTTCCCATATATATGAGAATTATTCTTAAATATTTCCCTTTTATTGCCAGTTTGGTTTCTGTTTTCCAAGCGGACAGTCTTATTCCAAAGTAAAAGCATGTAAGAAGTTAATTGGAAATATTATGCTTGAATTTCCAGTCTTCACCTTGAATTATCCTTTCTGTATGGAAAAGCCCTCTCAAAGCCACAAAAACCGTATAGCTCAGTTTTTATAAATGAATGTTGGTGCCTTTTGTCATGATAAATTACTGGTGTATTATAGTTTCAAGAGTTCCTCTCTAAAAGCATAAATTTATACAGCTGCCAGAAAACCAACTTAGTTCTTTACCTGCTCTGTTTTCTGCCAGCGACTGGCAAATTAACTTGACTGTGCTCAAAGTATTTTCTGTGTATGTTTTCTAATTCTCTTTTGTAAGTGATTCAGATCCCTGCTGAAAATGTCTTCTGTGAAGAAGAAATCGAAGTTGCTACAGGAATGAGTTCAGTTTCATAGTGTAACAATGTAACATATATATATATATATAGTTGCTGTTTTTACTCAGATGGCAGCATTCAACCATTTTGGAGGTTTTGTGCCTTGTGTGTAGTATCAGGATAGACATAGAAATTATATTTCTTGAAGTCATACAGACTCCAGGAGCACAGGAGCTCAGGACTCTTAACACATTTTAATGAAACGTGTTTTCCCACATCAATTGCCTTTTCCATTATTTGTTTGACACATCTTCTAGTTTTACACTCGTGTCAATAGATACATAGCTGGTTTTCAGGTTAATGAAGAATGATGGCCCATTAGGTGTATTCAGACTTTCCTGACTGCAGAGTGGCCAAAAATGAAGCAGGAGAGATATCTTCTATCTGTCATTCTTCTATAGGAATCAGCAGTTTAGAAGTAGATTTGGCTGAGAATTTATTATGCTGAACTTCAGAGGAGAATTTGTGAGTACAGAGAGAAAAAAAGGTAAAATGAATTTGTTTGCTTGGAGAGGGAGGCAAATTGATTTTGTTGTGTAAATTTGTAAATAGGTTTAAAAGGAATGTTTCCCCAAAACATTCTAAAATAAATAAAGTCCAAGCTCATACTGGGAATCTCCTTGAGAAGTCATGCAGGGAGTTGTGGGAGAGTGCTCCTTTTGGGTGGCAGATGTTTGCTGTGGTCCTGTAGTCAGTGCCTGCAGTGTTCAACTCCTCTCAGCCACAACACGGATATTTCTGTCAAGCAGCACCCCATCTGCTTTTATTCCTCCCATTCCCCCTATGAGTTTTCAGGTAAGAGTAGAGAAAATAGAAAGGTCTGTGGGGCTGCCAGTCGACCTCCTTCTTTTTTGTTATTACACATACTCCCCTAGGCATCAGTATTTTTTAGCTAATGATACTAGATAGCAGCTACAACTCTATTTTTTAACTATGCTGCCACAAAGCTTAGTACTAGATGCTTTTTATACTGCAAAAGAGTATTCATAAACACAGATTGTAGGTACCAAGTCAATTCTGTGTGGTTTTTCATTAGCTGAAAGATGGGTTGCAGTGTTTCTTGTTCCTTTACTGGAGTGTAATTTTTTTGACTCACTGGCTGTACCCAGTTGAAGATTCAAAACCCAACAAGGCTGAAGCTTGTGCAGGGTGTTTGTGCATTCCCATTTGCTAATATTAAGCACAGGAGGTCTGGGAGATATTTATCCTTCTAATAATGGCACCGAAGGTATTTTTATAAACACCTCTTGATGTCCTTCTTAACCCAGTTGCTCTGACATACTAAATCTGCTGCAGAAATCAGTAGGTTGCTGTATCTTTGTCACAGTGAAAGAGCATAAAGTTAATCACTTTGAAGCTTTGACAAAGCACCAGGCTTAGCTGACCAAAAAGGCAGAGCCTGACCTGACCCCCAGCCCTCCTGGGGCTGCCAGAGCCAGTGCCGCACATCAGCGGCCTCCTGGAGCTGGAGGTTCTTGTTACAGCCTGGTTGCTGTTTTCCAAAGGGACCTCTTGAGCTCCCAAAGTATTGCTCAGTGTATCATGGGCTGAAATTAGTATTGATTCACCTCTTAAGGCTGGCTGGCAGGATCACCACAATCCTGTGTTGTGTTGCAGAGACTTAAAATAGCTTTGGCAGTTGTGGGTTTGCTGCTTTGTCAAAACCAGATTAAATGTAAGCACTCTTCAAAATTATTTCTTATTTATAGAGTTCTAAGGTCTCTTTACCATAGTTTGAGGGTTTAAAAAAATTTTTTTTCATGAAGGGGATCATGGTCTTTGGATGCATTCAAGTGGTACCCGTGCTCTTGGGCAGGACATCACTTTTGAAACTTGGTGCCATGCTCTGCATGGGATGGGATACAAAGGAATGGGCTGTTAGTAAAAACCTCACTTACGTTTCTGCTATTCACCAAGATTTATTCAGTGATAAAATAATTGTTTCAGCAGGATTATAAAGAGATACTGAGATAAGGTTCAACTTTATTTTGAGTGGAATGGAGTCTCAGCTAATTTCCCTTCAGCTATTGCCCTGGGCTTTTTTATGTTAGTGTTGAAGCTATTCTTGAAATGCAGGCCAGCTTTCTGTATCAGTAAACTGGAACCTCATTAAAAACAGAATTATTGTTAGTAGGGCACTCTTTTGGTATCTTCCATTAAAGATAATAGTATCTGTTTAAATACAAATAGCTAGAGGGTAATGCAAGAAATGATGAAGGGTACCAGCAAAGAATTAAGCTCCAAAGACATCAGGCTCAGCTTTCCCCTTTAGTGGGTTTCCAGACTTGTCACTACATTAGGTTATGTAATATTCCAAAATAGCTGGGGAATAGCTGCTTTTTCTTCAGCTTTAAATTAACATGTAAAATTCAATGCTACTGAAGCCTCATGTCTTCAGTAGGTTTGGTTGTGTTAGCCAGCATGGATTCCTTCATGTTGCCTTCCTGTTTCTGGTGATTCTTGTTCAGATCTGTGAGGATTTGCTGCTGTAGAAATTTGTTGTTCTGTACCTTTTTAAAGATTTTGTTTGTTTGTTTTAAAGTCAGGATTTTCTGATGGGTTATTTGTATCATTATGCTTTCTCTTTGAAACCTGTTGTCTGTAGGAGCAATGTAACCAGGTGGCTTTAATTCAGGCATGAGGAGATAGGGTAAATATGGGAGTTGTCACAAATAATTGTTTACTGCTAAAGTAACTTTTCATGTTTATGTGCAGTAGAGTGAAATACAGACATCCTGCTTAGATTCCCTAAGCTACCTTGTGTTTGCTGCTGTGATGATCTAGGGATATGGTAATCCTCCAGCTAACAAAGAGGAGGGGTAGTATTTCCTCTCCCTCCTTGGCTGTTCAGTTCAATTAACATCTCAGTTTCCCCTTGCTGGAGGCACTGATGTTTCAAATTGTGCTTATAGAAGACTAAAATTTCCTACAGCCCGTAGGCAGGCAATAAAACTGGTGGTTTGGTTGCAGATCGTATCAGGTATAGAATAGAGTATGGAGCTGAGGATATGGCCTGCAGCTTCTTAACTCTTTACGTAAGCAGCACAATAATAATGGAAAAGCAGTTTCTGACCCGATTACATCAGAGATTTCACACTTTTGGTGCTGCTATATCACTGTGCACACATGCATGGCTGTGTGTGTGGAGATAGAGAGCCCTCTGGGGCAACACGACAGTGGTACTTCAAAGTGTAGTGATTTGCATAGCCTTCCTGCCATGCCTTGTTTTATTGAATAAGTGATATTAGGGAAGTTTACACTGCTATTGCAGTGCTCCTCTAGGAGATAGTGCTGGCGTGCTTCCTGAAATTCATTTTTCTTTCTCTTGTGGAGATGTGAGCCCAGCATAGTGTGCTGGAGTTGTGCAGGCATGTTTAATCTTAGGGAACCCAGTATCTGCTTTTCAGCATCTGAGCCCCGAGGACACAGTGCTAGTCAGAGCAGTGAGGAACCAGTCTTCCTTGCAGAGCATTTAGCTCATCTCTTAACACGCATGGAAAAGAGCTTACATCACACTCTCACCTGGATGGTTGCCCTTGATCTATGGCACTTGCTGAAGAAGGAAATAAATCTGAGCATGTTTAAGCAAATACCTTCCATGTTTTGATCTTATTTCTTGTGCTCAGCTCAGATGAGTGTGGGTGGTGGCTTTTGGGCAGGGTTACAAGGCTCCTACCAAGCCTTGTACCAAGCTTTGCAGTTCAGACTGAAAGTGCAAAGAGTCTGTAATCAAAGGTCAAAAATAAAGCTGGCAATAATTAGTAATGTCCAAAGCAACTGGAAATTGTGTCAGGCAGATACAAGCCAGCTTCTCTTTTTTTTGCCCGTTGCCTAATGAATGAGAGCTGAGGTTACTGTCCACGCATGAAAGAGGGCTGAGTTATTCCCATTCAAAACTAGTGTTGTGGGACAGATACAAAGACGAAACTTTCACTTACTACCTTGTTTTTCAGCTGTTGAACCTGCGGACAGGTTGTGAGCAATTATGCTTTTCCCCAAAGCATCTAAAATAATGCACTTTTCCGACTGCTGCCCCGCGGGGTGCCAGTGATGACTATTTGTCACCTTGGAGATGGATAAACAGCTCCAGCAACATTGGGTTATAATCTTTCAGGTCTGAGTCTCAAAACTGACAGCCATACAACTGTAACCCAAGCCTAGCAAAGAGTTTGCAATGTAGGAAGAGTCTAAATGGGCTCAAGTAAAGTGAGAGGAGGGGAGAAGGAGTTTAAGTGGAGCTCAGTGATAGGGCTTTTTGCTTGGCCATGGCAGTGGTGTGAATGAAACAAATTAGCTTTGGCTCTCATGCTCCCTACAGCCTAGGGTGACTCAGGTAGTGCACACACATATTTATGCCTGCCAGGCTTTATTTTTAGATGTCTGAATCACTGTCATGACTATAGCCTCACAACGAATGGGGATGCCTATGGACCCCATATTAAGTCATGGCTGGTGAACAGAGAAAGTCAACAGATTCCCTCACAACCATTGCAATTTCTGCATTCAGAGCTGCTTGCTGAAGTTATGCAGAGGCTATGTGCCTTGTAACAGGATTTTTTTTTTTTTTCATTTAAAATTTAAAGCTTAGTTACCCACCCCAGTGGACTGTGTGTGTAGAGCAGGGTGAGCATGGACCACAGTGGTCATGTTGTTGTTGGAGGCTGGCACAGGGGGAGTTAGGAGTCATGTTACCAGTGCTGTAATCCCGTTAGTTCTTTCTGGCTTGCAGGGCTGTGCAAAATCAGTACTTGAATGGGAAATTACCAGAGACTCACCAGATGCCACACAAAGGTTTGCTACTGATTGGTAAATGGCAACGATTCAGCTTGTGAGTTGGTATGGGACCAATCTGCTGGAGCAGCTTTTTTTCAGATAAAGCAGAGCAAAAGCCCTCTCTGCTGCTTATCAATAAATTACTGTACGTTTTTCAAGAAGTCTCAAAGCCATCTGTGGTGTGCTGGAGGAAACTGAACTTGAATAGCAATGTTCTACTCCCTGAAATCCCTCCTTGTTCAATTAATCGTACTTCTTTCCTTTTTTTCCCCCTGCAAATCATTTGGGTGGCATTGCTGCAGTTTCCAGCAGCTAAAGGATTCTTAGCTGATGTGTCTGTATGCATGAAATTTCTCTCTTCTGAAATACTTCAGGTTGAAGGAGGACTAGGATGAAACCTGGTCAGCTGCTCTGAACTTGCTGCTTGGTCTGCTGCATCTTCTCTTCCTCACAACTTGAAGATTTGCCTCCAAATAAGCTGGAAGGAAGAAGAGCTGTAGTACTAATGCACCATAAAATTACTGTTGTTGACTGACCCAATCCTTTTCACTGCAGTCAGGAGACTTGGCTGAATTGATAAGTTGCCCTCTGTGGCTCCCAGTTCCCTCGCAGACACTGTGAGCTCTTTCCACATGAGGTTGCTGCAGCTGGAGACACCTCATTCATGGTTGCTTAGAAAGAAAAAAAAGAAAATCAAAATAAAAATGTGGTCTCTGACAAATAAAAATGTTTTGCTTCCTCTGGAAGCCCCACAGGGCGGCATAAAAAATAATGAAGCCTGTGAGTCAGTGAGCATTGCCTGTCCAGCTGAGAGGGAACTGAGCCTCCCTTTGCCATAGAAGTTGATGTGCTGTCATTGCACATCGTTACTGCTCACTGGCTTATGCTCATTCACTGTCATGTTGCCAAAAAAGAAAAAGGGCAGTAGGTCTTTCCGCTCCCAAAAACTGGCTCCTTCAAAGGTGATGTGATGTTAAAGGAAAAGTTTCTTTAGTGCTCAAGGAGGATTGTTTGATTCTCAAGCTGCCCTTCCTCCACCTTTTTCCTTTAAAACCTGGCGGCTCTTCTGGCAGTCAGATTCCCTGGAGAGGTACTTGGAGCAGCTTACAAACAGCTCCACCTAGGGTACAAAGGTTAGGGTGGGCAAACTTCCTTATTGACACTGGAGCCTCCCTTTTTTTCCTTTCTGAGTCCCCTACTGGGTCTTTTTTTTTGTTGTTTCTGAATAAATTTTCTTTGCTTCAGACTCCTGGAGTAGTAGCATAGTTCAGAAAAGTAAACTCATTGAGATGGAAGTGGTGGGTCTGAGATTTCCGTGGTGTGCCTGGGATGCAGCAGGGATGTGCTTATGCATTTGCTGGAAATATTTTAATTCTGTTCTGTCACATTCTGTATTCAGGATTCCAGTTAATCCTTTTAAGAACATAGAGCATCGCTGAAGTGCTGCATACCAGCATTGTAAGACCTATAAACATCCCAAGGACTTCTGGAGAAAGAGGGTGTGAAATGTAGCAGAAGGCTGTTTGCTGTGTAATGAGAGAGCTGGTGTACATTGCAGGTGTGAAAGGGCAGAGAACATATCTGGGGTTCTTCTCAGCTGTTTCTTTAACCCTCCTTGAAAGCCAAGTGCTTTTTCTCCATCCTTACAGCTACACACTGGCAGGCTTGAATATTTTGTCTCAAGAACGACCGAGATGGCCTCCACCAATGAATTATTGAAAATTAATTTTAAAAGTGCTCAGGCCATAGCTTTCTGTTGCCCACAGCCCAGTGGTGAGCTTCACATTGTGCCTCCTCTGTCAGCTCTTCTGCGGAGCAGCTTGGCTGGTAGAAAAGGCTGAGCCTCAGGTTAGAGCAATGTTTCTGCAAAGATTAACGGCTTCAATTTTCTGTCAATTGCTATTATTTTAATGTTTGCAGTACAGGAGAGTCCAAAAGCTTTAGCCAGGGCAAAGGTCCCACAGATTTGTGTACTTAAAAGTACGTGGTAGCTATAGCTCCCGCCTTAACGTGAAGGGAAGGAGTGGAAGGAAGGTGGTTGGGATTTAAATAGTACTTATTTTAAGTCTTGAAAGATCTGTGCTCTGCAGTATGTTTTGTGGTTATTGGAAGCTCTCACTTGTCCATCTGTCCATCCTGAATAGCCCTTTCTCCTCTGTTTCTGACAGTGAAATAGGTCTAAAGGTGCAAGGACTGTGGCACAAGGCCCATAGCCTCATCTCAGCCCCAGACATCCTCAGCAGAAAGGTTGTTTTGAAGTATAGCTCACTATTTTTGCCTTTTGCTTCAGAACTCTTAAGTCCCTGTCAGCTAGGGTTTAGCTGAAGCCTTGCAACTTGCCTTTTGTCTTCCAGAGATGATGGAGCTGAGCCTAAGGGCATAAATGCCATTTTAATGGGCATCATTGTGTAACTCATTACATAAGTCACCTCAGCCTTCAAAGAACTCATGGCAGAAGTGGTTGATTAAAGTTGTGCACAATAGCTTCATTAAGACATGAGGAGAGATGTCCGCTGTTATTTTAATATTGATAGCTTTTAAATATGTGCATCCAGCAGAGTCCCAAGTGGCCTTTTAAAAAGGGAACGATTTGTGGGGTAAGATTTTTAGACTCCACTTTGTTCTTTGTAATGAGCTGCAAGAGCCATTTCAAGCTGGAAGACGAACTGTAACCCTTTTTTAAAGCTTTGTCTCCTCTAAAGCTGTGGGGTTTTGGTGTGTGAACAGACACAGGGTGAGAGAAGATGGGGGCTTTAGGGTTTTGTATTTTCAGGTGAAGGAAAGAAAACATACTGCATTGTGAAGCTGTGTTTTTCTTATTAAAAAAAAATGTTGATTTTCAGTTATTCTAGAGATTGGGTTGTACCAAACAAATTGAACAGTTAAATTGCTCATCCCTGCTGCTGGAGTTGTGCCCTAGTGACAAAAACATGCACAGGAGATCCAGGAAGCAGGCAGTGGTTATTCCCCACTTCTGAAGCCCCCCCCCGCAATGGTTACGTGTGGTGAGTGTGGAGGTGGTCAGCGAGGAGGAACCCTCAGTTGGGAAATCTGCCGTGACTGAGCTCTGTAAAAGGCTCAACTTTCACTTTGACTTCAAAGTAAATAATTTCTTGCTGAGTTAGATTGGTGGAATTTGCCATCACCTGTGTTTTTTGACTTAATGTCTGGCATTCATTTTAATGGAAAGTGACTGTTCAAGGAGGGCAGCAGTGGATATTGGGCTTTGACTTGCTGGCTTTCTCCTAAGCAGCCTATTTTCTTCACCCACAAGCACATAAGCTGATTTATCTGCCTTCCCTTGTGCCTCTTAATCTTCTGTCATTTAAAACCTGCAGTTCTTTCCTCACCAAATTCAGTTTTCTGTCAGCAAACTGTCAGGCAGCACTCTGCTAGAGCTGGTGGAGAAGCAAGGGGAAGAGGCGGCTCTCATCCGGCCATGGCCTCCCTGGCCCAGGGGAGCTGGAGAAGTGTCAAAAAAACTTTTCTGGCCACACTTGGCACATCTGGCCAGGCACGTGGTATGTGGTATGGGCTTTCTCGTGTTGTGTGTGTGATCAGACCCCAGACACGTGCTGGCCAGAGGGGAGATGAGCCTGAGAGCTGAGCAAAGCCTTTACTCAACTGCTGGAGTGCGTTCAAGCACAACGGAGAAGGAGCCTCATTAATAGGGGGATAGAATTAGCAATGAAATGAGTGGTGTATTAAAACTTCCAGTCACAAAGCAAGAAACTCAAATCCATAACAAAGTCATTTTGAAGGCCTTTATTTTTTTTCCCAGTTGTATGCAGCAGCAGAGCATCCAGAGAGATGAAATATAGGTGGACGGAAAGTCAGTGGTTCTTTTGAGATAGAAGCACTTCTATACAACCATATTTTTGTTTTTTCCCTTCCAGTTGAAGTGACTTCAAAGAGTTTATTAACTTGTCTTTTCTCATTGATCTTATGAGGATTTGGACACCGCATAGAAGTAAATACAAGGTATCTCCTCCTGTGTATCAGACAGGGTAAGAAGTTGAGAAAGCCAGTGCTGAGTCTCCAGTTAAACACTACATGTTATTCTTCAATAAAAGGCAAAGGTAATATGATAGAACAATTTCCAGCGGGCAGACTACCAAGCTCAGGAACAACCTCAATGCTGCATTAAGGGGTTTGGTTACTGTAGACAGGCGAGGAAGGAGCAGAGGGACAGAAGATATGGTTTGAGGACTTCCATGGCTTTGTTTTCTGCTTCTCTCTGTATGTTATCAAATTATTTGATCTGTAAAGGTATGCTGTGCCGCTGAAACATTTTAACTGAACAGGCACAGGACATGTTAGATATTTAAATCAGGATATAGTATAAAGAAAGTGACTTTCTCAGACAGACCAATGCTATGGTAACCAGTCTAGGCATTCTTGCTCAGCTGTGCTTTTTTTTGCAGGACAGTTTCATCTTTGTTTTTAAAAGCTTAGGTAACTTACACCTTCGAGCTAGAATGCCGTTCTATTTAAGTGTAACTTCTCTTTTATACCACTTTATCCAGATACATTAAAATGCAAATGCTGTTTATAACATTTGAATGTTGTGTTTGCTTAAAAACTGTAAAACCCATCATGACAAATATTGTCTGTTGGAATTTACTGAATATAGTCCCTGTAGCTCCACCACTTGATCTGCGAATAAGGGGAGAGGGATGAGGGGCTGCAGTTTGATGGAGATGCTGTCCTGGAGTTACTGACTCACAGTCTGCTCTTTACAGACAAGTTACTTCACCTTTGTGCCTGCTTCCTGTCTGTGGAATAAGGTTAAGTCCTTGGTGTTCAAGGATGAGAAAGATACATTTGCAATGTGCTTGGAACGAGAAAAGCACTACTATAGGTGCTAAGTGTAATTGACTGTAGGAGAATATTGGTTTGTGACTTATTTGTTTAACTACAAATACATCAGAAAAGTATGAACAGATGAGATCTGGGAAATGCTTATTGTAGATGAAAGAAGTGGTAAAAAGCTGCATTAATTTGTGATCTTAAAAGCAGGTCTTAGTAGGGCTATTCAAACAATATTTATTATTTCTGTGAATGCCAGCTGCTCTGTTTCATTAGTACTAATTTAAGAAGTTTCTATTCTGCTCCAGCCACTTGCTCCTGCCCTCTTTCTAGAGGTCTCTGTCCCCTTGAAGTGAGCTTGCAAATCATTCAGTTATTGTGACAGAATGGTAAAGAGAGCAAAGGGCAGTGGATAGGCTGCTGGTGGTGAAGGGGATCTATGGTCAGCAGAAGAGAATCTTTCTCTGCTGACACCTCCTTTGGGAGGTTCTCAGCCATGTGCATACATTGGTTCAGCTGTTTGTGTGCTTTCCCCATAGAGGCAGGTAGAGGTGTCTGGTGGGAAGCAAGAAAGGAAGTAGCAGTCTTCTGAAATCTTTGTCCCTGCAAAATTTCTTGTCCCTACAAGGCAAAATTACCACCATAAGCAAGTGAGGGTTTTATAGATATTGAGCATTTTCCTACTCAGATTAGCAGTTTAGATCTCACTGCAGTCCATGGAGGAGCCAGACCCAATTTGTTACTGCCACCATTATTTCTCTGTAGATTAATTATGGCAGTTGTTTGCCAGTTCTTGAAAAAAAATAAATTTAGAGCCATGACTTCTCTTGGCAGGCATGCATACATGTGGATGTATAGGAATTCTCATATGGTGTACAAAATAAATGCAAGTTATTCTTTTGAGGGGAGTGCAAGATCATTATCACTGCTGCCAGGAACTGTTTGCAGTGGTGACCTTCAGCACCCTGTGGAGCCAAAGTGCTTTTAAAGGTTTGGAGATCCCCTCATGGATGTAAAGCAATGACGTTAATCATTGCTAAGTTAGGGTGCCAGCTGCTGTAAGTAATTCTTCAGAGGCCAGCTGATATGTCTGGATTTATCTGCAGTGACCAGGCTTTTTAGTGCCTCTCTCTTCAGTGCATTAAGCAGGACTTTACAATACAAGGAAAACTTTGAGAAACATTGACTCCTGTGGAGTGGAAAACAGGTCTGCAGACAGACTAGATTAGAGTCAGTGCTGGTGCAACTTCCATTGATAGGATGCCTGCAAAATTTTGATCTAGAGGACAGAACCAACTGAAGTTTTTGCTCTGGGGAAAGTGTTAATAGTAGGGTCTTAACACACTACTAGCAAACCAAGTTTGAAGGAAGACAGCCCTTCCAGGGAGGCATGCACAGGTTCCTTCCCTTGCCTTGTGGTTAGGTGATTCCTGAGTGTGAGGAGCAGTGTTTGTGCTGCAGTGTGGTATTTAGCTTCTGGGTGCTAGATTTGAGTCGGCAGCCTTTTCTGTTTGCAGTCTGCATGCTAACAGGGTGGTGCAGTGCTGCATTCATGGGGCTGTGTCCTTTGGAGTCATTACAGCCAGTGCAGTTTTTTCTCAGATAATCTAAAAGAAAAATGAAATGTAAGCAAAACTGCTTACTTTCTTTGATAATGTAAAGACAAGGTGGGTATCTTCTGCTGAAATATCTAGGTCACTAGAGAGCATTCAGACCTTCATTTATTAACATGCTATTTGCTCAAAATGCATTCTAAATTGCTGTCTACCAGGCAGCTTAATCTTATTTAGCTTCATGGCTAATCAGATAAAAATATATTTCAACAGTAAGTCTGCATATGGCATGACTACACACCTTTGAGACTTCTGCTTTTAGGTATTAAAAAAACACAAAACAAAACATGAAAATACAGGTTTTAAAAGGCTTGAGCAGTTCTGTAATTCAACTTCTTTAAGGATGCCCTGGTATTGAAGCAGTTCCTCTGCCCTCTGGTTTGTCTGGTACATTTGAAGGATAACCTGTTGTGGATGACAAGGGTTCACATTATCCATGGAGCCATATTCAAAGGTGATAATACCAGCTGGGTAGAGGTAGGGATCAGCAGCTGGGGAAGCACATAATATCACATTGGACTGTGTTTTCCTTTCCTGAAGCAGCCACCCGTGCTGGGTACCTGGCAGATCCCTACCTGTGCACCCATGGTAGCTACTGACCCCCAGACAAGACATGGACAGAGAGCTCTGCTCTGCTCTGCTCACTTCATCCCCTTGGCTCAGTGCTCATTCACAGAAGAGGAATGATGATTGCCTCCTTTGTAAAGTACTGGGGATAAGTGCTTATAAGAGAGATGGTTTTCCTTTTCTCTTCAAAACACAGAGCAGTAGCAATTCCACTGTTCCTGCCTTTGCACTGCAGCCTTGCTGCCTCCGAGGGGAAGCAGGAAATGATGGTGATACTGAGGTTGGAAACATAATAGAAAGCCACAGTTTGGTTTTTTTTTATCCTGTTCCACTCAATATATGTACATGGTTGCAAATTTTTTTCATAGGCTGGTTTTCTAGATAATGCTGTAGCACAAGTTCCCTGGTTTCAATATATTAACCCTAATCCAGTAATGCATTTCTATGTCTTTCTAGATTCTGAGCGTTCCCATCTCTCCTCGTT
Organism: Phaethornis superciliosus; assembly: GCA_023637945.1. Lineage (NCBI taxonomy): Eukaryota > Metazoa > Chordata > Aves > Apodiformes > Trochilidae > Phaethornis > Phaethornis superciliosus. Next base: position 10,458,722 of record JAJQWJ010000022.1, read on the forward strand.
CACTATGAAGTTGAAGGGCAAGTTTCATTCACCAAAAATAAAAAGAACTCCTTCCAAGAAAGGAAAGCAAGCTGACCTGACAGTGAAAACACCAGAGAAGTCAGCGAACAAAGTAAGCAGACAAAGGATGTGCTCTGTTAGTCTTGCTGGTACTCACTTTATCAACATCCACAGCTCTGCTTTTGGTGCATGACTTTGTCCTCTGCAGAATTCTGCAGATCTTTCAAGAATCCTCAGGGTGACTTTATGAGTAGTTATAAACTGCTCTTTATAGTATAAAATAAGAGCAACCAAGGTATGTATTTCCCTTTGGAGAGCCTAATGAAACCTCCTTCTGTAAGCATTTAAATATCTCATTATGGAATGCAGTTTATGGCTTGACATATCCTCCCCACATGCATACCCTATGGTTATGCTTACAGCTTTCAAATAACTGCCTGGTTTTGGGGTGAGATCCCAAAACTTAGGCAAGCAAATCCTTGATCCTGGTCCAAAGATATGCTCAATCTCTGGTGATATCAGCAGGGAGAGTTGAACAGATGAGTTGAAGAAAGCATTTTTTCTCCAGCATACTGTTCCCAACTGAGCCAACTGACTTCAGGTCCTCTTAAGAGCTGAGGTCACCAGTTTTTCCCAGCACAAGCCTATCAGTGTGTTATCTCCTCTGCTGCTGTAACCTGATTATGTAGAATGGAGACCATCTCTGTAACAGTGCTGTTACGGTCAGTTTTAAAGTATAAATCTAAGCCAGAAGTTAAGAACAATTGAGGAAATTTATGATAAATCAGAATCTTTCTCAGTTGTTGAAAGTCTCATCCAGTGTGCAGTGCCAGACGTGCGAACTTTCTTAGATTATCTGTGCTGAGGATTGTTGTACTGTTATTGAGAGCAGTCAGCAAGATACAGTTACATCACACAGTCTTATTCTGTGTGATGTGCTTGGCACCTAGGGAAGTCACTGCAGGGCTTCCTAGCCCCATTATGCATCATCAGATGGAAGATGATGAAGCTTTTATTTCCCAGGCTGTAGATCTTGTGTTTTGCTGGTTTTTGTTTTGGTTTTTTTTTTTTTTCCCTAGGACACTGTGGGTATCTAGGGAGATAAGCACCTTGTATTGCCAAGTGCTAATTTAAAAATAAGAATAAATCTGGGGCTACTCCTTGAAGGCTTTTAATTCCAGTGATCTTTCAGGATGGTATATTGAGATGTTTTAGAGGCCGTCCTTTAAATTGATGTGTGACCACATAATAAATAAATAAGAAAATTAGGAGCCCTTTCTAAAAGTCTATTCTGTAGCAAATATATATAAGCAGATTCATAATAGCCAAAGTTTTTGCTTTTCTTTCCTCGAAAATGCAATGCAAGAGGATTTACTGATAAAGCACATTTGTAAAACCTTTTTTTATGTACAGATTGGGATTTTTTTTAATTGGGAAAAAACCCACTTGTGATAATTTTTATTATCATACATTATTATTTAAGATGCATACATTTTAATGCTATGAGATATTCTTGATTTCTGGCTCATTCCTAATCTATTTTGATAGCTACTGTCCAACTAATCAATTATTTGGATGTAGGCAGCTTGTTAGCTTTGTGGGGGGTGAGTGGAGAAGAGGATATGCCTGGACTGTCACCAAGTTCTCTCACTGGAATAGACAGCAGTTGACAAACAGGAGATTTTTCTGTCAGAAGGCACAGCTGATAAACCAAATATCATCCTTTCCTTCTCTTCCTACCCTCTTAGGTACTTAAGATGCTATTTTTATAATTGAAGTAGATAATCAGTGTAGAGCTGAAATAGCAATGCCAAAGAATGCAAAATCACTACATGTAGCCTGAAAGTTATACTCAACCCATGCAGACATGTTCTCCTCCCTTTTATACCTAGATGTGGGCAACATAAGGGAAGCTTCTTTTTAGAGCCTCTTTTTGTACCCTGCATTCCATCTTTGATTATTATCATAGGGCATATGGTAGGAACAGTAGTGCCCTTCAACATTATACACAAATTTATGATACATTTTTCACTGCCAAAATAGAGGTAAAAAAGGGATTGTTCCGGATTTTATAAGCAGATGTATTCTGTACAGTTTGCTGTATCCCTTTCTGGGTTAGCTGCATTTCATATGTTACGCATTTGTAATGATTATTTAAGGCAAAACTTTGAAAATCATGCAAAAATATCTGTGTGTGTCAGGCAGGCAGGGGAGTGGAGAGGAGATGCTTTTTTGTCTGAATGTTAAGTTTCTCTCATTTAATGTCCAAAAGGGAAAAGGGTGAACCAAGTGGTCCTGCTGCTTTGTAAGCTCCCACAGTTACTGATCTGCTCCCTCAGTGGGGTCAGGCTGGGGCAAATTCACCTCTATTGGGAAATGAAATGAGAGATAAGTTCAGGTCCTCTCTTCCAACCCAGGGTGGTTCCACTGCCTGTTTACTTTGGCTTTGGGGACACACTAAAATGTTTGGTGGAAGAGCCTAATACCATTAATTTTGTGAGATGCAAACACTGGAATTAATACGTTAATACCCATCCATCCACCCCACCAGCTTACTACTCCTTTCTTTAGGTTTCTTGCTGCTGTTCCAAGGTGTCAGTGAGTAAAGCACTGAACACCACAAGCTTGAGCTTCATCACAGAAATTGATATTTATGCATGACCCCAGCAGCAGAACCTGCAGTCCTGTGTGGGATGTGCAGGATTTCCCCGTGTGTGCACACATCTGTTGTACACACACATGTATGATGCCTTTGGACTTCAGAAAAGGATTCATAAAAAGTGTTCATGTGGGACTGTCACCCAAAGAGCTAGCAGAGAAGTTAGAAAAAAATAATAATTAAAAAAAAAGGTCTGTATCCCAAACAGTGACTCGATTTGCATCCTTTGATGTGCTCAGTGGAAGGATTTGTGTTTCCACTTGTCATTCTCAGCCCTGAACTCTCAGTCAAGCCCATTCCTCCTCTGTGCCAGAAGAGTGTTTAAGCTATTAAGTCACAAGTCTTTCTGCAGGAAGCTGTTGTTGAATGAAATACATAAACGGCCATCAGAGCAGGAACATTTTTTCACTTCTGTTGGTTAGCTCTGACCATTGGGACACAGTTGTACTCACTCAGGGAATGCACAGGTTCTCTCATCCCTGAAATGTGTCATCAAATGAAGTGGAAAACCTTCATGGAAGGGACTGAGCCTTTCCATATCCTAGAATAAACTGTGATGTGGTAAGGACACATGCCTGAAAAATGGCAGATGTAATTTCTTACATCAGTGAGTTGCCAGGATGCCCTTCAGTAAGGGAGTTTGGAGTGTCTGTAAGCTTCAGAGCAGAAGGTGAGGTGCCTGGTAAGCAATATTATCATTAAGTGGGATGCAGCAGCTGCAGAGTTTGGGCACTTCACAGATGACATGGTAAATGACAGGGTGGTTTGAACTTCTTGGATTGGTACTCGTGACTTCTAAAGTTGGAGCTAGATGGGACTTGGAACTCGAATCCTTTTGTGCATCGACCCCAAGTTACTAACCAGTGCTGCCTGTGAATTGTTCTTCCTAAACCAAAAGCAGCAGTTTAACAGCTGACAAGGGTATGGCAAGCACACAAAGCTTCATTAGTTCTTGAAGCTGAATTTACTGAGGAGATAATGGATGAAACCTGACTCTGCTAATCTCTCTGCTTGTTTTCTAACAGTGTTCAGTAGTTAATTACAATCTCAGGAACTACTTGTGGCATTAGAAGTCCTCCAGGCATACTCTGGTAAACTTTTTAAACCTATCCCTGTCCAGAGGCCATTAAGATACCATGTATCACTTCTGAATTTCCTTCCTAATGTTGGCAGTGGCACGGAATTTGGTGACCAAAACTCAGTTTTATGCCAGTGAATTGTTCCTTTCTGCAACATTGGTTCACTGATGCCAAAACTTAGTTGTCACAGTCTGTCCCCATGGAAAACAGGCAAGTTCCCTTGTTCCAGCAGGACCACAACATTGTTGAGGTTGGAGACTGATGAGGAAAGAGTTTTTCATAGAATTAGAGACATGTGATTATTTGTGAATGGAAAGACAAGACTGTATCCCATTTTCCTACAAGTAGGCATGTTGGAGTCAGCAGAATTTCTCAGTGTAGTAAGGGTGCACACTATATATGTTATTGAAACTATCAGGGATGGGTACACAAATGGAGGCAACTGGACTGTTCTGGAGTTTGCAAGTTTTTCTTGTGTTGTCTCTCTTTTTTTCCTCCTCTTTAGAATGTATCCTGGCTTGAGGAAAAAGAGAAGGAGGTCGTCAGTGCTCTGCGCTATTTTAAGACTATTGTGGACAAAATGGCAGTTGATAAGAAAGTATTAGAGATGCTGCCTGGCTCAGCAAGTAAAGTGCTGGAAGCCATCCTGCCCTTGGTGCAAACTGATCCACGCATCCAGCAAAGGTATGTTTCCTTCTTAGCTTTTGGAACTACGACAGACCAGCAGGCTCCCAGCTTCTTTCCATCTTGTGTCTGAAAAAGCACATCACACGGGTGACATGAAATGTTGTAGTGGTTAATGAAGTGGCTTCTTTTTTTACTAATTATATGATAGTTTTCAAATATCATTTAAAAGCAGATCCCCTGATGCAAAGAAGCCAATGCTGTGGAAAGATAAAGCAAATCAGAATAGTTTTAGAGGGGAAGAACATGATTGATAGCATAAACATGGAGAGTCATTATTTACTTGCAGGAGATTCTCCTCAGGTGCTATACTGTTTTGGCAGCCCATGATGGTATCCTAAAAGCTAACAAATCCAATAGCTTTTAATTGAAGAAGAGTTTATCTTCAGAGTAATCCCTTTTTGTGTTCACTTTATCCATCCTGATGCTAGAGAAGTCTGAGCCTGCACTCAACTGCTTTTTTGATTTTACTGGATTGGATACAGAGCAGAAGCAAGCAGATGTACTTCAGCAGATTAAGCAGTCCAAGTTCATTCCTCTGCACTCCCAACAGATTACTTGTTTCATGTTTTAACAGATAATGTGTATTATGTTTTAACTGGTTGTATGTTTGAAGCCAGAAAAGAAGCAGAAAATTGCCAAAGCAAAGTTCAGCATAGATTATAGGAATTTGTGAAGTTGCCAAACCATGGAGATAGAGCTGCTGTTCACCCCATATATGCTGGTACAATCCATTTACACAAAACAAGACAACATCATAGAATAATACAAAAAAAGAGCAAAATTAGTACAGGCAGAGAAAAGCACAAAACTAAGCAGGTGTTTGGTTCCTGAAATCCTGCCAGGTTTTGTGCTGTTCTTACTTGTTTTCCTATTAGCTACCTCCACATGTTTTGTTTCAAGATGCTAATTTCAATTCAGGTGCAAGAAAGGTTTATAGTAGTAGGGTGCCAGATATTTTGCAAAGAGAGATGCTTTGACCCTAACGTATAGTCTGGAGTTATGTCTGACAGTATGAAAGGAAGGAGGCAATGGGTGAGTATCAGAGCTGTGGCTGGGACAGGAGGGATCCAGTTTAGGTTAGATCTGCAAAACTACAAAGAGCAATAGCTGTTAGAATGGGAACAGGCATCAGGCTTCTGGATACAGACACAAAAATTTCTTCAGTTGCTATCAGGTTTCCCACAGCCATTAAGTTCCTAACAAGCACCTGTTTTCACTTAATAAAAGAATGAGTGAACCAGGAGAGCATGTAAAATGTCAGCAAATATTTTTAGGATACAATGTGTCATCTTTATAGTCACTTGCTTTGATTTGTGTAACCACTGGATATTTGCTGGGTGATCTTTCCTTCTGAGAATATACTTGGAAATAAATTTCAAGTAAGGATCTTCAGCAGCAGTATTTCAGACAGTTCTGTTCTTCAAATTCCTTTACCCTTTCTTTTAGTAATGAACTAATGCAACCTTGGCAGTTTGATATCTGTGTTTAACCATATAAACAGATTTTCATAGTTGGCATGTAGGGGTAAGTCCTTTCTGGAAACTTGTTCAGCCTCACAGCAAAAAAGGAAATCTGGCATTGTCGAAAAGCTGTGTCCTGTTATGCCCACCTATGCACTTTATCTCTTTGAGCAGTGGCAGGACACGAAGGGGTGATTTTGATAGGAAATCCCCCTTATGAAAAGTAAGCTAGACTTGTGTCAGTGTGAAAGAAAGCCCTACAATTTATTGTTGGACTTTTTTGCATTAGGGGAAGCATTTGCACTGAGGAAAAAAGTAATTAAATCTAGCACAAAATGGGCTTTCAATTACTGCCTCCTTAGAAGGAAGCAGACAGAAAATTAATGGCAAACAAATCAAAGCTTAGAAAGAGATGGGGGAAGGCCTTATTTAGGAAATGTCTCCTGCCAAGCTAATTTCATTTGAAATTAGAACAAATGGCAAGCAGCATGCTTTAAAAAACAGAACAAAACAAAACAAAAAAACACAAACCGACCAAACAAAAAGGTACTTGCCCTTGTCTGTATCCCTCTGGTTATAACCTGACAATAGTTCTTTCCCGAGTCCTGAAAACTTCATTCACCTAAATAATCTCACTGAAGCTTGTGGGCTTGATTCTCTTCTCACAGATAATGAAATTAATGGAGTTAAGCCAGTGTAAAAAGGATACCAAAGAGAAATGGGAAGATTTGGAACACTTGTATCAGTAATGATTGCAAGATTACACCTTCTCTTATCAGTTTATGGTTTTGATGCTATTTGAAATTGATTCAATTTTACAAAGGATTGTTGAAGCATTGCCATCAGCAGTACTGTTAATACACCTTGTTTAGTAATGAAGTCAGTGTTTTCAGAATGGCCAGGAAAATGCCTGCAAGCATTGTTGTACAGTTAACTTTTATTTAGAGTTGTCATCCTTCCAAAATTCTTTTTTTTTCCCCTTCAGAACAATAGCTTCAATTCTATTTCTCATTAAAAACAAAACAATGCAACACCCTTCCTCTTGCAAACCTGAAATTCATTCAGTTCAGCTTCAATAAAGAAGCAGGGTTTAATTACATCTTTTCAGGCATTATAAACAGTGAGGAAATTATTTGTAAAGGAATTAATACAGTCAGCTCTCAATTATCCAAGACATTTTGAGGAGAGTTAATAGGGAAGAACGAAATCATAGATAATACTGAAATAATGTAACTTGGACTTAAATACAGGCTGTTAATATTTGCCTTTGAAGTCAAGGCATAGGATGGAGCCGTAAATTAAAATGAGAAGCGTGTTCTTTTTAGCGTTGTTGTGTCAACCTGCAGCCCAGATAATTTATTCTGAGAATTAACTGTTTGGTTTGTAGTGTGGTCCCCCTTGGTTCTGGAGAATGGGAGAGTAACTGAAGTGGAGGAGAAATCCAGGCTTGTTACCTGCTAACCACAAATTCTGAGTGTTGGAGAGAAAAGGAGAACAATCACATTTTTAACACTGTGGAATGCACTTTAAACCAAGCTCTCTTGTAACATTTGATAGTATCTCTGTAATTTCACTTTGTTCCTTTTTTCTCAACCATTTCCTGCCTTGCTGTCCAGCTCTGCCATCTCATCCTGCTATAGCCGTGTGTACCAGAGTCTGGCCAATCTCATTCGCTGGTCTGATCAAGTGATGCTGGAAGGTGTGAATTCAGAAGACAAGGAGATGGTGACAACAGTGAAGGGTGTCATAAAAGCTGTTCTGGATGGAGTCAAGGTACATTAGACAAATATTGTTAATTGCGTTATATAAAGTATATAATAATGTATTTTAGAAGAGATCTAGTTGAAAGAGGTTTTTAAGTAAGGGTAAAATACACAGATCCTATTCTTGCTTTCAGGAAACTGCCTTAATATTAACTGCTCCATAAGTGAAATGATCCTGCTTGGAATCCTGGTTAAAGACTAGCATAAACACTTTCCCTTTTAGTTTGCACCTCTGAAAGGCTTACCCTGGTATTTGGCTGAACTGGAAAAAGCAATAAGTCTTCATTGAACATTGTATTAAATTTTCAGAAAGTCATTCCCAGTCTCCCATGTTGATCACAAGATAGAGTTTACATAATTTCTGTCTACGCACAATATGATGGAAATGCTTCCTGTCAATGCTCACAGACAATCAAAGACTCTGGCTCCATCTTTTAACGTAAATTTCAAGAGATTTGTCAGTGATACATCACCGCCTTCAGCAGCTGGATTAGGGTGTGGAATAGGTGATGAGCTAAGCTGAGTTTTCTGGTGATTAACTTTACATAATTAATGGAAATGTTGAATAGAAACCTTTGTATCCTTTGTGAGACCTGCTTATACCATTCCCTCCCTGCCCCACCCAAGGGAAGCCGCTGACTTTTCTTCTGCCTCCTGGTAAGCTTTTGGTACCCATCATTTTTGTTTCCCAGGCTTGTCCCTGAGATGATGGCCATGGAGACTGTTCATTCAGCTGGCCTAGTACAGCAGTTAAAAGTTTTCTCGACCTTGGCTGAGGGCACCAACAGCATATGTCCTAGGAACCTTATTTTGAAAACTGTGTAGAAAGTGAAGCCTCTTCAAGCAGCAGGGCTGCTGATGGATGTTTGGATCAAGTACTTCAAGTACAGAAGTAAAGTTGGAATAGTGTTCTAACAACTGAATATCTCTTTAATATTACTCAAACACAGAAACTAAAATCTGCTCTAACTTATTGAGCCTTTTAAACAAATATTTTTGAAACAGAACATTCACATCACCTAAAGAAGATTTTCCAGGATTATTTTGTACAATATGCCCTTTAAGCTCTAGATTTGAAAAGTAAAGCCAGCCTTAAATTTGCACAGCAGGATTGAGAAGAAGAGTTTAGCATAAAGTCCCAGCTGCTGTTGGTGTTGGAATTTAGCAGTGAATTGCAGTACATGAAAATCTGTGCTCTGGTATCTCAGCTGTAATACACCAGCAAATCGCAAAGCACTGTTCCAAGTGTCTCACCACCCTCACAGTGAAGAATTCTTCTTTATATTTAAGTCTATATTTGCTCTCTTTTAGTTTAAACTATTACCCCCTGTTCTATCACTACAGGCCCTACTGAAAAGTTTGTCCCCATGCCTTTTTGTGTCCCTCTTGTATACCAAAGGTCTGCTCTAAGGACTCACTGGAGCCTTCTCTTCTGCAGGCTGAACAAGCCCAACTCTCTCAGCCTGTCTCCATAGCAGAGCTGCTCCAGCCTTTTGATCATTGTGGCCACTTCTGGACTTTCTCCAACAGCTCCGTGTCCTTCTTGTGTCGGGGGCTCCAGAACTCTGTTTCATTCTGTTCTCACTTAATGAACCTGCACAGTCCCATGGAGGATCCTGCCAGCCCTTGATCCAGGGTAAAGCTGGACAGCCTCATTGCAGGAGACTTGGACACCCACTGGCCTTTCTCTTCAAGCCCTATTTAAACCCCCTGGTCCTCGTAGTCTCCTCTGCCCCCTGAGGCTGCAAGCATCCCAGGCATGTCCATACAGCACTAAGCCTCAGCTAGGAACCCCACTGAGCAGCATGGCTATATCAGTCTCTACTTTGTTGTTAGAGAAAAAGTTATTTTGGCCTTCCAGTTGGAGCTGGCTTATGTCTGGTGAGCTTGGAGCATGGTTAGAGCAGATGTGTGGCTGTCAGGGTAGCTGTGAATGTGTCTGCCCATCACCAGGTCAGCATTTGGAAGCGGCATGCTGCACATCTACTGCACAGCAAGGCGTAGGTTTTATTTTAGAAGGGTCAAGGCACCTTTCAGATCTGGAAGCAGAACTGAGAAGTTGGACACTTCTCTGCTGTGGAGACCTTTATTTGTTTTTCTGGCAGATCACTTCCACATTTCAGTGCTTACTTCCCCCTTTGTTTTCAGAACTGAGCAGAAAGGAGTTGCTTGTTCACTTGTGTTACTTGCTGTTCTGTTCTCAGGTCTTAGTGCCTTGCGAGGTGTATATAAAAAGGGGGAAAAAAATCCTTGTTTTCATTATGTAACTTCTTGAAATTCCATCTCATTTTGGAATTTCCATCTTGCTGAAGTAGCATAAGTTTCTAGAGAGGCTTTAATTATCTCTAATTACTGCTGCAGGAATCTCTTCACTTGGTGATAAGGAACAGCATAATGTGCATCTGGCTTGGTTGTGTGCTGCTTACCTCTCTCTATAAACTAAAGATCTTGGCTTGATTTTCAGATGCTAGTTTTTGGGTGAGTAAAGAGGAGGAAAAGACAGTTTCCAGGTGGTCCAAATATCTGGTGTTATTTGTCAAAGTTTAGAGGAAAAAGTAATCTGCTCAAGTACTGGCAATCATACATTGTCTTGGTGTCTCTGTTGGAAGGGTTTTGGTTTTTTTTTTTCACTGTCATAATGGTTTGAATTATTTTAAAGATGCTTTCAAGCCAAACTAGATGTTTTTTCTCCCCTGTTCTAACCTACACTCCCATTTGGTGGACAAGTGTGTCCTCTACAACTGGCAAAATAGGAAAACTGAGCACTTCAACCCTGAGTGCCTGGGGCTTATCACATAAGGGGTTTCTCTCCACAGCTTCTGGAAAGCTGAGTATTTTGTCCAGGGTTTGGTTGACACAGTGTACATCATCTCTGAGCACAAGCTCACACCAAGAACATAAGTAGAACATTGAAACCAAAGTCAGCCCTAGCAGACACTTGGAGTGTGTTTGCCATCCGTTGCACATCCAGTGCAGTGCCCTATTCCTCTTGTGTGTGTGTTGATCCTTGGCAGATCAGCTTTAAATAGAGCCTTATATAAAAATACCAGAACTGGAATATTCCCTTCCTTGGAAGGACGATGACAGTGGCATTCCTGTTGCTGTTATTGCACTGAGAGAACCATGACAGTTGTTTCCAAGCTCATCTGACATGGACATGAAGATGATATTGGAATGATGACGCTGTACTTCAGGCTGTTTTAAAATACAATTAAAAAATTGATTCCATATACTTTCCTTTGCATAATATGCTGGGAAGCCAATACTGTTAGGAAGTACTGCCAGTTTTCCAGCATGCCTGTAAGAGGGCATGTATTTGTAACTGTGAGCAGTAGATCTATTTGTTGGCCTCAGAAATCCATAGAATATTCTCTCCTTCTTTCTGACATGAGTGATTGTTGTTTGGACTGCTGGCAGATCTGTAGTTCAGGATTATCATGCCCTTATCTCTTTATCCAAAGCCTTTCCTGCCTATGGCAGATACTCTACAGTAACTCCTTGAATGATTAAGACTTTCGTTGCTAAGATGTTAAAAGATGGCTTCAGGGGAAGCAGGGCCTTTTAATAAAGATGCTCACTATTTAATTTGGTATTGGGCATCTTACTGGAAACTGGTTTTTTAAAACAAATACATGTTTGTTTATAAAATACAATGAAATTATTTCAGGTTTTTTACTGGCTAGGTGAAGTAGTCCACCATGTAAGGCTTTTATGTTCTCAGATTTATGTATATAAAGTCAATTTGCCATTACCTACGGTGTTGTGAGGAAAACACATTTGTGATGATACAGGAAAGGGGAAGCACAGCAAAAAGACAATGTGCGTTTGTGCAGAATCCCCATGGGGTTTATGAACTTCACTCAGATATGGCTAAAGCACTGCTGGGTGCAAGCTGCTCCTTTGTGAAGTTTATCCCAGCTCAGCTCTCTCTGTGTCTGTGCCATTGTTAAACCATGATCTGGGTAACCAAGAGTTGACTGTGGTAGCATCCCTTTCTATCCTGGGATGGTTGAGTGCAGCATTCAGCAAATAATGATTATTTCCTTTTCTTTTCTCCATCAGGAGTTGGTCAAACTCACGATTGAAAAACAGGAGCATCCCTCTCCCACAAGCCCAGTTAAACCCAGTCTACCAGCATGTAAATCTGACAGGTGGGTCACTGACGAGGATTTCTTCTGTGTGCAGGACTAAAATAGGAAGGATAATTCTAGGCTACTGATAGCTGAATTAAAGCATTCAGTTATTTTTCACAGAGGCTAGTGCAGTGTTTCTCATGTAGCCTCATCCATTACAGTAGAACTACTTAAAGAGAATATTTTATGATAGGGAAGATACCAACATCTGGCAATGAAACATCCCTTGCCCATGACACCTGCACATGAGAATCTGCATGTACATGGAATTCCATCTGCAAATGTCAATTCTGACTTCTGCTGTAGGTGCCTCTCATTGCATATGATTTAAAATATGCATTAATCTGTTAGTGGGCTGCATTCCAACTGTATTTTATGATCTGAAATCTGAATTTTGCTTCTTACAGTCCATCAGAACTTCCCCTTACAGACCGAGAAATGGAGATCCTCAACAAAACAACTAATGTGGCTCAATCCAATGAGCTACTGACTGACTCTATGGATGAAGAAGTTGCACCTCCTAAACCCCCTCTACCTAGCATTCGTGTGGCAGACAACAGGTAATACTGGCCAACTAGGTCACTGAAGAATACCAGTGGCTCTTAGGAGTTTCTTGGTTTTTAAATATTCTTGCAAAATGTTCCCAGGAGAGGTCATGAGGAAGGTTAGTGATGCCTCTGAATTTCCAGTTCTCTAAAGTAATTCTTCCCTTTTCCTGTACTCTATGACTTTGTGTTCTGTCTTGTTTTCACTTCTTCACTATCTGTGTTTTCCTTCTATTTTAAGTGAGGATACTGCCATGCGCCAAGATCCATGCTTGAGAGCTATCACATAAATGCATAAGAGCCTTACTTAAAGCTGTACTACAGTGTCTTGTGCTCTTGTATCCAAAGTTAAATGTTTTGTTAACCTCAGCTGGCAATTATTGGTCTGTCCTACACATCCAGGTAGTTTTGCATTAATTACCAGCTTAAGAGTGAAAGGAGCCAGTGGTGCATGAAAAAAATCTTTTGCTTGGGTGTTCTTACCTTGTTCTATGAGTAACCACATGAAAGTTTCTATGTGCTATTTTGAGGAGGCAGAGAAAACACCCAATTTGGAGGTTTTTGGTGTATGTCTGTGATGTTTTTCTTCTCTAGTACTAGTGCTAATGGATGGTGTGAAAAATACGTGTTGTGCTAATTTGAAAATGTGGTATCAACGGCTGTGGCTGGCAAGAAGCAGCACATTTCTTTGTATTTTATTAATTCCCATGGGTTATATAAAAATTTCCTAGTATGTTCCAGGAACAGAATATGTGTGCTCTTGGGAAGCTTGCAGACTTGATGATTACCAGAATTATGAGTCATTAGAAGCAAAACCTAAAAGTACAGTGGTTAAAATCTCACTACTACTGCTACTGTGTGTATCTGAAAGATGCATGCCAAAGCATAGTGAGACTTTGAAAATTTTAACATATTTTCAAATATAGAAGGGTTTGAGCAGGAGAGACTTCTCTGAATGGAAGAAATATTTGGGTCAACCAAAGCATTTAATTTGGATTTTCACAACTTTTATCAGGAATTAATTACTGTGCTAATTAGCTTAATTAAAAATAATTTTTAAAACAGCAGTTGTTTTTCTTTGAGAAATACTGACTCTTTTCCAGCCTTAAATAAATCACTGAACAGGACTTTACATGTGAGAGTATTCTTAAACTGCACTTGCTAGTGAATACACTTTGCTGAATAGCTCCTGGCCAGGTTTGGGCAGGAACCTGTGAGCTTTGGGCCTGCTAAGTCAAAGACTTTCTGGAAAAGCTCATGAAGCCTCTAAAAATTTGGGTTTTTTTTCTGAAAGAGTAATGGAAGCCTCAATGCCTCCTGTATTTTGCAGCCCTCCACCAGCATTGCCCCCTAAAAAGCGGCAGTCGGCACCTTCCCCAACCAGAGTGGCTGTTGTGGCCCCCATGAGTCGAGCCACCAGTGGGTCCAGTTTACCTGTTGGAATCAACAGACAGGTAATGGTGTAACCCCTTGGTGAAAGCCAAGGGAGATGTGCTGTGAACTGGAGAAAAAGCTCAGAGAAATACCATGACCTGCAGCTGTGCAGATCCCTGCACACCTCTGCTCATCCCACGCTGCCCTGAACAGGAGTGGGAGCTTTGGTGGCAGGAACATCAGTGTAATAACTAATGTGAATTATTTTAGAGATATCTCACCAAGGTTTACTTGCCGTCCAAAGGAGCATGTGGTATATTGATATCAGAAGTCTGTCTTCATCCAGGCACAATTTAGAACATCTTTTAACCCAGGCAGTAGTTTTGAATAATGTTCTGACCACTGCTGGTGCTTTGGGGTAATTTATAAATTTTCTGGTAGGAAAATTGAAAAACTGGGACTGTGTGTGTTAATGATATTCCATCATTTATGGTAGTCTGGGGTTTATGAGGTTGTAAATAGCTGGGTTTACTTTACACATTCAGAAACTTACTAACTCAGCAATGAGGACCTGAATCATATTAAATTGCACCAAAATCAGTCTTGTCCTCCTCCCCAAAGCCTAAGCTTTGGGATCAGCCTCAGCTCAGGGATCCTCTGCTGTCAGTTTGATGACCCAGATAAAGCTGTGGCAGTTCTTCAGTTACTAGTACAGTCACATTTAGGTTATTTTGCAGGAATGGGAATACTTGAGGGGTTCATTTGCAGGTTGATAAGCTTGGGGTAATTTCTGAAATAAAAATGTAGGTACAGAAAACCTCTGTCTCACTGTAGCTTATTTTTCAGCAGCGGGTACCTAAGCTAATCAAATATTTGTCCCAGTTACTTAATGAGAAATCTTGCAGTCTGGTGTCCTAGTATCCAAGTCTTTACCAGCAGTCATGAGACATGTGGAGCTTTGAGGAACTTTGTCATCTTCTCAGTGTCTGTGAGGTCACAGCATGCCCTGTCTGGAAGCAAGAGCACACAGATGGCCCCAACATGGGTCCTTTACCAAGTCAGAGATTGCTTTAAGAGGTCCTGATGAGCTTGTCTAACTACAGAGGGCTAGCAGCACCCATCCCCTCCTCTCTTAGTTTTCTTGACACAGCTGTGAGGTGGTTGCTCCTTTAGCTGCATCTTGCTTGCCAGCAAGCTGCCCAGAACCATGGCGATGTGGGTTTATTATTTTTTTTCTTGAGGATTTTGATGTTGACTGCTACGCCCAGAGACGGTTGTCAGGTGGAAGCCACTCCTATGGGGGGGAATCTCCTCGCCTCTCACCCTGCAGTAGCATTGGCAAACTCAGCAAGTCTGATGAGCAGCTCTCCTCTCTGGACCGTGACAGTGGTCAGTGCTCCCGCAACACAAGCTGTGAAACACTGGGTAAGTGGGGGCTTGTCCAGGGCTGCGGGAGGAGGCCCCATCACTTTTGCTCAAGAGCTGTCACAACTGGAGTGCAGCTGTAAATGGATCGTGCTTGCAACTGTCATCTTGTAGTCACTGCAGGTGGTTCTGTGCAGAATTATATTCTGTTTGATAGAAAAAAGCCCAGGGGAATGTGTTTCCCTGGCTGTA
This sequence comes from Phaethornis superciliosus, assembly GCA_023637945.1. Classification (NCBI taxonomy): domain Eukaryota; kingdom Metazoa; phylum Chordata; class Aves; order Apodiformes; family Trochilidae; genus Phaethornis; species Phaethornis superciliosus. Next base: position 10,474,039 of record JAJQWJ010000022.1, read on the forward strand.
GATGATTGTGTTCAAACTCAGTTCAGCTCTCAAGTGGAATGTTTTGATTTCAGCCTTGTCTGCAGACATCAGTAGGAAATGACAGTCCTGGTAGACCAAATCGGTGTTGTTTCTATGTACTAGGAAAGAAAATAAAAATACAAATATGAAACATAAACAATCTCTATGATCTACTTATTGAATTTTTGTTACTTGTTTACTAGTGTGAAGAAATAATGATAAGAGTTTTATTAGGCCTGGATATTACAGAACGTATAGCAAAATGTTTCCTGCTGCAAGGAAGTGTCATCTGATTAAATGAGCTCATTAACTGAGTTGGATTAAGAGGGGCAGAATTGAGAAGGGCTAAACAGTAAAAGGGAGAAACTAATGCATCATTCTCCTTTACCCTCTATTTAACCAGATCAATCAGATCACTATGATCCGGACTATGAATTTCTGCAGCAGGACCTCTCCAATGCTGATCAGATACCTCAGCAGGTGCCAGGTATCCTCAGCCCATTGCCAGAGTCATTGGGTGAGTCTGGCTCCCCTTTCCAAGGACATGCTTTCCAGCTCCCTCAGGGCAGCTCTCCTCCGCTGGAATTCTGCAGCCTCTCGGGAGCCATGCAGCCAACAGAGACTCCTCCAGCTTTACCAGAAAAGAAGAGGAGGAGTGCAGCCTCTCAGACTTCAGATAACTCAGGCTGCAGGGTGTCCTATGAGAGGCACCCTTCCCAATATGATAACATCTCAGAGGATGACGTGCAGAATGCAGTGTCTGTCCCATCAGTACCCTTCACTCCGTTTGCTGCTGTTTTACCTTTCCAGCAAGGAAGCTCTTCAACACCAGTTGAATTCATTGCTGACTTTGCTGCACCAGATTCTAACAGTGACCCAGAAAAGCCACCACCTCTGCCGGAGAAGAAAAACAAACACAGTAAGCAAGTTCTTGTATTTGGGTTTTGTGTTTACCTTTCCCTCTCCTTGCAGTTGGTGTACTTCCACTAAGTGATAGTGACTTCCAGATAACTGCTTACGTGAGGCTGAGTGTCAGAATCACTTAGTGTCAAAGGCATGTAAGGGAAATGTCTGAATGTTTTACCACTGCAGAAAAGAATTGGGTGCCCTCCAAGACCTCAGAGAAATGGCTGCTTTTTTGGCCAAAATGAGCATTGCCAGAGCAGTTATTTGGCACCAGGAACACAGTCACCCACATAGCTGTGCAAGGCAACACGATTAACCCAGTGTCCAGTACTGCTGTTTTGCTACAGGATCTCATTTCCTTTGGGTGCCTAAGAATTTCCCACATCATTAAAATGAGCAGCTTCTAAATGCAAAGATTCTCCATCCCCAGCCAGACTCCTGGCACACCAGCACTGACTGCAGCTCAAGGGCCTTTTTCTGTTTTCCCTAATGTTCATGGCTAAAAACATTTGAAACCTCTTGCCAGAAAAGCAGCCATTCTGATCTGCCAAGGAAAGCTGTACACTACTTAGTGGGATCTAGCAGATGTGGTGGCATAAGCAAGATCTGGATCAACAGGGTTACCCTGCACAGCCAGAACCCCAGTAAAGAGCTGATGACTTGATCTTCTGACTCATTTCTGCAGTTTGTGGCCTTTAAACTGAGAATAAGGTGAAAGTGAGATCAGTGTGTCATGCAGCAGTATCAGTATTCTGTCCATTCCTATGGCAGTTTGTTGTGCCAATCACTTTTTTTTAAAAAGTGGGTTGGCTAAAAGCATTTCCATTGTCCCTAAATGACTAGTCCACATTTGTAACCCTCTGTGTGTTTGATCAGCCCGTAAGTCTTTGACCCAGCTGGAAGTGAGGGTTGCCTTGTAGTTCAATGTCTCCGTAGTCGGGAAATCAGTTCTGTCCCCCTCTGGTGAGCAAGCATTTAAAAGATGCTGAAAACAGCTAAAATGGAGCTATGTGTGTTTGTAAATGACAGAAAGGAAATAAATGCTGGCACAGGGCACAGCCAGGGTTACGTGTTATGGCTTGTGCTGTTCAAAATACTTACTGGCAGTACCAGCTGTAAAGGGATGTGGTACAGACCCTCCTTGCTGTGGGCTCTGTATATGAATAAGGAGGGCTGGGTCCAGGTGGATTTACGCCATGCAGGCTGGGATGAATGCTGGGAAATCCACCTCTGAGCAGGTATACAGCTTTAGGAGAGGGAGGCACCTGGGTGGGTCTTGGGTAAGAGGCAATTTGATAGTTGAAAGACACATCTGGGCTGTTTGCTTTTCCCTTTAAGCCCCAGGTCTTTGTTTTATGTAAAGGAGTTACTAAAAAAAAAGTTTAAAAGCTATCTTCTCTTTCATTGCCCATGCACACTTTTAACCTCAGTATCAAGGCCTGTTATGTGAATTTTCTTTGATGTTAGAATAGAGTTAATTGTCATCTGGCACTATCAGAAACTTCTTGGAGTATTGATCAGATTGTATTGTTAGGAAAGGCAGAAGCTATTATCTAATGTGTTGTCAGCTCTGATGGTTTGATAAAGCATCCCTGTTGCAAAGCTTGTAGTAGTATTTGGGCTGTTGCCATTCTGCTGTGGATTTTTAAATTGCACTCATGTGACACTCAGAACTTGTTTTAGGTTGTCTGTACTCCACAGTATATCACACCACTGATCTGTGGTTGTTAGTTTTACTTTTAGTTTCAACATTAGCAGAGCAGTAAAACATTACTCATGGTGCATGGTAGCACCCAGGATTTTTTTGCCTAGAGGCTCATGTAATCACATAGATGAGGCAGTGCCATTTCCACAACCCAAATAAACTCCTAGGACTTGGAAGAGATGCATAAAATTATTAAAAAGATCTAGAGCTCTCACAATTGGGACTTGGTTGTAGTCCCTTTTTTATGGGTCATCTTTTGGTAGTTGGAAGGAAGTGCTGCAGCAGGGGCTTTGATGGTCTATTTGTTGATAATATACAGCAGATCCTGCTAGGGATCTCCTGTGTGTACTGCTGTGAGCTGTGCTCAGAGGGACCTCCAAGAGTTGACTTCTGTATACTTTCAACAGAAGCATGATAATCCTTTCAGTCTGGCATGAATTATTGTTATTTGACTGTGCTGTAAAAGCACATGCTACTCCACTGAGGGCAAATTACACCAGACTTCTTCTTGAGCACCATGGTTGTGCTCCTGCTGTACAAGACACAGACACAGAGCAGCTTCTACCATGAAAATCCCAGAGTCAGAAATAACAAGATTCTCCCCCAAACAGCTTGCAGACTAGAAGCAAGGCACTTATTCATGTTTCCTTCCCTGTCAGAGGGAACAAAATGCAGCTTGGTGCCCTGTAAGCTGCTGGTATTTAACTGCAGGAACCATGCTGAGGGCAGCCCGGGTTTAGCCAGCGGATAATGTGAGCTCTTTGAAAAACAGCTCTCCTCCCAGAGGTGACAGCAAAGACTGGCTCATTTGACCTTGACTTCTCCAGTGAGTTGATGTGCAGTATAGCTTAAGAATTTCCATTATTTTGGCTCTTGCCCATGCACACAAATCTGTTGCATTTGTGCAGGGCCAGTTGTAACGACAGCCAAGGCATTGCAAGCAGATTGCAGGGAAGGTGTGCCTAGCTTCAGTCTGAGATTTAATTTTTCATTTTTTCATTTCAAACACTTTCTCTCTGGGTTCAGAACTGACATAAGCTGGGCATGGTACTGTGATGAGAAAGGTTTCTCTCTCACGCCTCCCTTCTCTCCTGGGGTGCTGCCTTGAGACTCCACCCCAGCTGCTCACTGTGGAGGTTGCAGCCCCCATCCCTCCCTTTGCACAGAGTCTCTGTGGGGTGTGCAGCCTGATCTGAGTTGGTGATGTAATTTTCCCATCTGCTTTTTTAATTTCTGCCTTGTTTTATGCCTTAAATTTCTCCCCTGGAATGGTGGAGAGAAAAAACCCTTTACAAAGAGCAATCTCAGGAATGGTCCTGCTTTCCTTACTCTCCTATTCAAGATTCCATTTTAATTCGTACTCTGCAAACTCCACTCCTGAACCAGGTTTGTATTTCACCATCCCAGCTGTTTTTCACTTCACCTGAAAACAGAGGAGAAAACAAAGTAGAAACAGACACGCTCACCCACCCTGGACTAGTTGTAACAAGCAAGGCAGGGGAGCTGCTGTGATGATGGGATGCATTAGCCTCATAAATAGCTGAGATAAAAGATCTCTTCATTATTTCCCTGCAGATTGAGTTAAGGCTCTCCACAGCATTCAGGCTTACTTACTACCTTGAGTAACTGTAATTTAATTTTACACAAGTGTCTAATGTGATGCCCTTTTCGACACCACTTCCCAAGTTGTGTCGTGCAGGCACTTGAGCCCAGGAACTGCCAGCTACTGATCCTGTGTTGCCTTCAGATCAGGATGTTAAGCACTTTTTTTGTAGGTAGCTCTTCATGGAGGGTTGTTCTGAATTTAGCAATGTCTGCTGCATTATACCAGGACTGCCAAGCCTGATTTCTTGGCTTTTGTCCTGCTCACTTGATGAGCTCTCAAAATGCAATTTTTTCCCTCAAGCTCTTGTCCTCTATGCTTCTCCAAGGAGTCCTGATCCTTAGTTCACTTTTGCTGATGGAGAAATATGTTTCATAAGTCTCCTTTAGATATTATTCTCTGAAGTTACTGTATAATACCAAGGCATTTTTCAGGGCACAAGGAGTACATTATTCAGCCATATCACTGATAGTTTGTAGCAGTTCTTTATTTTCTACACCAAGATTCCTTCACTGATTTCAAATAAAAGAATATAGCCATCTGATAGATGCTACTGTTAGGATTTAGGCTGAAATTCATGTGCATGTGCCAATTTCATCTGGGCTTTAACATGAGTGCCAGCAGATGAGTGGGCACACACACCAACACGCATGTGCTCTGTCATACTCCAGAAAGGAAAGGTCTGAACCAGCAAGGGTGGGAACTGAAATCTGTGAAGTGGTTCTGGGAAAGAAGGAAGGTGGCTGGGAGGGGAAGAGAGGCAGGGCTTGGATAGCAGGAGGTGTTGGAGGTTAGAATTCCTGCAGCTTTAGCAGAGCTGTGCAGGAGCTGGCAGTATGGCAGGACACAAACAGGTTGTCCACTGGCAGGACCATGTTGGGTCACAGGATGGGTGTTACTGGCTGGGATTGAAATCCATCATCAGACGAGCTTTCCTGTGCTCCCATTGCCATGACCTGCTGGTTTTGGAAGGTTTTTTTTCTTCATTCTATTTTTTTAGAGGAGAAATATCACTGTGTAGGAAAGGGCAGCTGCGTTAGCTCCATTTCTAAATGGAGTTTAAAATATTAGAGGAAATCTGAAAAAAGGTGCAAAAGACAGGTGAAAAGTGACTCCTTCCTGCCAACACATTTGCGCAGCTGCATCCTGTTTAAAATATAGGCTGGCCCCAAGATCTGCTTTGGCAGGAGAGCAGAGAGAGGGCTTTTCCTTGCAGATAGTGTGGGAGCTGGCTCCATGATCTGCAAATGCTGCATTGTGGTTGTTGTATTTATAGCTTACACTCAAGTCATCCATTCATTTCAGCTGTACAACTGAAACGCCAGCAGAAGCTGAATAATTGCCACCTAATGACCAGGTTTACAAAATCTGACAACTGCTTGTTTATCAGGAGGAAGGCAGGAGTGATCACAGAGTATCTTGTGCATGACAGCATATTTACAAAAATGGTCTTGGTTAGTCCTTTGTATGACACCAAAATACATCTATTGGTCCTGTTCCCAGATATACAGAAGAGAGTTCTTTATTGATTTTACATTTATTAAATATACTTTTGATCCTTAATAATTCTGGGGTTTCGTAGTCTCTCTATAACACTGGGTGTCATTCTCCCCCTCCAACACCACAGTACCACAGCAGTAACTAATCCTCTCTGAGATACATAGGAAACCTCACTGGTTCCTGAAACTTGTCAGATGTGTTTGTGGCCTGTGACACTGTTTGTTATGTCCTGGCTTGCAGGATGGGATATTCAGATCCTTTCCTGCAAGATGTATGGCAGCTGACCATATTAGTTACCTGTAAACACTCTTCTGGTGCCTTGCTGCTTCCAGCCTGCAGCAAAGCCCAGCTGATAGTGGCATGGCCTCATTCTTGTTCTATTTTGAGAATGAGCACCCTGCCTGCTTGTTGCAGCTGCAGCATGCAGACCAGGAGCAGTGGGTGTGACCTTTCTTTGCAGTGATGGCATATATGCAGTTTGTAGAAGACTACTCAGAGCCACAGCCATCCATGTTCTACCAGACCCCTCAGAACGAGCACATCTACCAGCAGAAGAACAAGCACCTCATGGAAGTCTATGGGTTCAACGACTCCTTCATCAGCTTAGACCCCTCTCAAGATCTGGCACCTCCTCCAGCTCTCCCACCGAAGCAGAGGCAGCTGGTGAGTGACATCTGCAGTGCCCTCCCCATTGTCTTCCCTGGCAGGGCATACCAGCCTGCAGGAACAGCTCTGCTTTTGCTTCTCCTCTTTCTGACAGGATGTGCTGGTGGGAGGAGGTCTCCTTGGTGTTACCACATGTTCCTTGTCATCTTGTTAACATGTTTTTAGGCATTTTGCATCATTTACTTTAAGCTCCTTACTAACCACACATTCAGACTGTTCCCGGTAAGCTCCAGAAGTCCTAAAATGTCCTAAAAATGTAACATTAGTCTTCCACCTGGCATGGCTGAATCTGTGGTAGACTACAGGCTTGTGGAACAACTGTGAAGATTTTGACACAATGGGCAATATGATTTTCAAAAGATTGCTTCACTGTTGTCCTCATTGCAGTTTTGAAACTATTGTCAAGGATGCCACTAATAATAACTGTTAAAACATAATAACTGCTTTTATGGCCTAGTCTCTACCAGAGCCACAGAACTTTGGTACAGCCATTAGTTAACTTGCAGGTATTTTCTTCACATTTGTCCTTTTGGGTGATTCAGGTTTTTACCTGCTCTTTAGTATCCTGCTGGCCCTCCCAGCTGTCAGCACAAAAAGGCAAATCCACAAGTGTATGGATGGCTGTTGTGTGGGAACAGTACAGCAAGTGCTACCTGACACATGGGGGGTGAAAACCTGGCCTCAGTGATAGCAGCAGTTTAGTTTCCAACCTCAGTGGAGCTGGGATTTTGTCCTATTTCTTCTTAGGGGTCTTTCTTTTTTTCAACTCAAACCTTAAGATTTTGTTTATATTAATTATGATTTTTTTTTCTATTAAAAGAAAAAGCACCTTTCATGCTTAAATTGGCCATGACTTCAACGAAACAAGAGGAAATGTGGGAACAGAGCCATGGCCTTATTATCATGAGGGTGACTGTTGCAATATTTTTTCATGCTGTCTGTGCTAAAGTTTGACTGTCCCGGGGTGTTATTTTTTAATCAAATGGGAAAAGCAATGAAGAACTCTACTGTTGGGATTTACATAGCTACATTCCTTTGATGAAGGTAGGAGTCCTAAAATGGTAAAGTAATATTTCTGGCTAAGCTAATCTGGTAAGCATTATTGCTTTGTGAGGATGAAACTTTAAACAATCATGTCCCATCTGCTTTGCAGGGACACTGAAGAGTCTAAGGACTCATCTCTGAAGGAGGAGGCAGTTCTGCAGACTCTAGTCCCCCTGTCAGTGTGATCCTTGCACTTTTACTTGTACCTTGTAGTCTCTTGGCCTACCTCCTCCTCCTCAAGGTAGCTACACTCCAGCAGTAGTTTCCAGTGATGACTTGGTTCCCAGGGTCATGAGAGAGGGTGTGTAAAACACAGATTTACTGCAGCCGTTGTGCAGAAGGGAAATTCTGCTCCTTCTGTGAGTTTGCCAGCTGACAAAAGCATTTCTTTGCTGCCCTTTAATCATTATCTGGGCAGCCAAGTTGTCACTGATTTGCCCACTGGGCATTCTTGTAGTCTTGTAGCTGATACCATCAAGGTGTTGCTTGCCGTTCCCTTGAAGCAAAGATTTCTTCAAGTGCAACCTCCCACCCTTACCTTCATCTCTGTTGGGAAAGTGGTGTGAGCAGCCACTGGCTTGTTCAACAATCATTGTGAAAGCCACCAAACTCATTCCTCTGCTCCTGCTGCCATGAGAGTTTCAGAAACAGCAAATCACATGGGTATCAGCTGCTTTAGCAACAGGCATATTTTGCTGGATGGACTCCTCTATAAAACAAGAATTAGAAGTCCTTTCTTGCTTTGGATCTTAATTATAAAATAGTTCTACATTATATGAAACAAGTCAGAGCTGAGAAAACCGAGGTACACCTTAGCCTCCCTCACATTCCTTTCTGGAGTGAAATTCAGGAGAAATTCCTTAGTAGTACTTGTTACTTAAAATGTAGTAACTTCCTCTTATGCAAACAATACAGTATTTTGGTTTTGACTGAAAAATGTCTGGACATCACTGTTACCCAGTATATCAGCAGTACCAGTGAGGGCCCATTGATCACACTGGAAAGACCAGACTGCAAGTTGCCCCCCCAAAATAGTAATCTCCAAGAGTTAGCTACTTAACAGCCAGAAGCAATCGTCAGTTCCTCCTTTGGGCATCTGTCCCCCATGCCATGGGGAATAAAGGGCAGTGAGGAACAGCTTGCTTCTCCCTGCAGGCCATGGGTGAACTGGAAGGGGGATGTGGAGTTTATTTTTACGGGATTTGTGTAACAAAAAAGATTTGACCTGTGATTTTTGCCCCGCCTCTTGAGCTCAAGAGAGGCATACTGGTGTTTCTGACTGCTGAACTGTATGAATAGCTGTTTGTTTAACGTGCCATTATATGAATTGCTTTACAGTTAGCATTTCTTACCCTTTATTCATAGCCTTTTCTGTGGTTTCTTTCTTTGTGTCTTCTGTCTCTTGCTTTCTTCCCCTTCTTCAGCAGGCCTCCTATGCTGCCTCTTCTTTCCCCTCTGTCTCCTACTGTGTCCAGCAAACTAAAGTGCCCTTCACCCCCGAGGACAGCGGTGCCACTCAGGGCCTCACTATGTCAGTCTCTAACTCCTTTCTCAACCGGCACAGCTCCTTCCCTGTGCATTCGGTGAGTTGCTCTCCACACTTGAACACACCTGCCTACTTCTGTCAGTGGATTTTGCGTTCCTGCAAATTCTGTGCTCACACTCCCAGTTGCAGGTAAAGGTGAGGGTTCTTTTGTGGGGGGACTTTAGAAGTCATGTAGTAACCTGCCAGGTGTGGAAAACTGTGTGTAAGCTTTGCTAAATGAAGCCCATGGGAGGTGTGGCTATCCTTATTTTATTTACATGTCAGTATTGGCATTTCATAGAATCACAGAACCATAGAATTTGTGGTGAGGGACTGACAGCCCAGGCACACCCCTTTCATCTGTGTGTTCCCCAGGCTGCACATTGGAGCTGCAAAGTCTTTTTGTTCTGCTGCATAATGTCAGCAAAGTGGATGAGTCAGTTAAAGGCTGCTGTGTGAACCTGGCCTTTGGAAAAATAACAAAATGCCATTCCTAAAACACATGGATTTAGTCAAACGTCTGGAAGAGTGGCTGCAGCTTCTTAATTTTCTTTTTGCCTAGAAAATAGCCTCTACCAGGTATTTCATCTCATTGCTTGTCTGCTTCCCTTCACATCTCCATGGTCCCAAACAAGCTCAGTAAGCTTGTATGGTTTGCTGACAAATGAGCAGGTCTTTCTTTCCTGCAGCACTTGTCTGAGTAGCCTGAAGAGAGAATAAGGGAGGAGCTGACAATGATTTAAACCAAAATAAGATTAATTGCAAAGCATTACTTAAATCTGCGATCATCTGCTTAAATTAAATGATAGTAATAACAAAGTGTTAATGTCATGAAATTAAATCTAACTGTGGGATTCCAATAGCTCATCAGTATGGGACTCATTTGCATGTAAAACTGTGTGGTTATGCTCTGATTGCCATGTGATAACAACTGAGAATAAACTATTTTTTTAACAGTGACCTGGATACTTAATAAATTAGATTTTTCTGGAGAAGAAATTATCAGACAAGACTTCCAAAAACTCAGAAGTATGCAATTAGTTTAATATTAAATATTTGCAAATGGTATCCTCCCCCTGTGGCACTATCTTCCCATTTTGGCACTTACTCAGTCTCTAAAAATCAGTGATAATCATGTGTCCAAAGAAGAAGAGAATATTCAAGTGCTTTACAAGCATTGCTACTTCACAGCCAATGGATTAAAGCTTTTGCTTCCACTTGTGTAAGGGAGCAGCATCATAGCTTTGCCACACAGATGAAAAGGCTGAGGTGCAGAAAGGTTAGTGCTTGCAGAGAATTTTGGTAAACAGTTTTAAAATTTGAAGTAATGTAGAAGTTCTGAATTGTACAGTGCTCATTGATAGTGAACCTTACAAGCAAAACATGGAACTGTCAGCCCAGGTAAAAACACTTCACTATTTTCTTTTAATTGGGAAGCTATAATATGATAGTATAAGGTTCTAAGAATACGAAAGTGCTTTCGTTTAAAAAAGCTTCCTGGTTTGAATAAATGCTTATTACCTGCTTAATTGTCCTGACCTGTTCTCATCTTGCTTTGAAATAAGTTGTTGTGAACATCTTATTTTATGAAATGTTAAAACTTATTTTAAAAATCCTTATTTGTTTTTGCAAAGATTTGGCAAGGGGAAGATAATTGGCTTGAGCATGAGGAACAATGAGAACAATTAGGCAGTGCCCTGTCAAGTAGAAAAGCATGAAGAAAATAAGCTGAATTGAAAGTGGTGATTTTTCCACTAATGACTTTAAATTATGATAATCTCTTAGTGGCTCATGACTCTAGCTGGTCTATTTTTTCTCAGGCAAAAATGAGATTTTTCACTGTGACAGTGTCTCTGTCTCTCAGATGAAAAATACCGATGTCCTTACATGCAACATAGCTGACCCATATAATACCATAACCGTGGTTTATCCTATTTTCCCTATCCCAATAAGACAGAGATGTGAAACAGCTGTCAAGGTTTGGATCATTCCCAGGGTGACACCCTTCATTCTGGGGCCAAGATGGACCAGAACCCCTGTTGCTATTTGCTCCTGAGGATTGACTGGAAAGACTGTGAGGTTTCACACCAGGGATGCCATGAGCTGCACCAGAAACACTTGAAATAAATAGTTCTGCTCCTCTTATTCTCATGCATTCATTTTTTCCTCTCTCAACAGAGAAAAGCCACTCAAGTGCACTGTGGTGAGCGAAAAACCTGTTAGAAAATAAGCTGTAGGTTTCTACCAGCAAGAGAGTTAATACTAGGGAGAGCACACTTTCCACATACCAACTGAGGAGTTGGCCTCCTGTGCACCCAAATATCAGTAATGATTATAAAATCTCTTCAAATGCTATGTCTTCTACATGAATCATTATCCATTCTGTACAGGAAGCAAAAACCTCCTTAGATCAATACCAGGAAGTCAGAGCTGATAAATTAAATGGCTGTCCATTGACCCAAAGCCAGTCATACATGGCAGGTTTGCTGAGCACTGAAAGGTTTCAGAAAGAGCCCTGTGCTTTTTGCCTTCCCTGTAGACAGGTCTGGGGTGGGCAGCAGGAGTCAAACCCAGAGGGAAGACCTGGCTCCATATCCATCTGTTCACATGCAGGCAGCAAGGAAAACAATCTTCAACCACATTTTACACATTGGTTAGCCCATTAGCTCTGTGCTCCAGGTGAAGGACTAGTGCCATACTACTGATTTACAGGGCTTCAAGACTGTTTTCACACAATGTGTTGACACACACACACAAAAAAAGAGGTGAAGTTGTTCAGAGCATCTTTTACTCTTTTTTTTAATTAATTTCTTTTCTAGACCTCGGGGTTTTTTTCTTTCCCACTAGTGCTGCAGATGCTGCAGTCCAGAAGCCACCACTGCTCTGTCAACCCACTAATCATGCTTTTCCCTACTTTGCAGGAAATTGTGTCAGAGGTAATAGCTTTTACTGGATAGAAGCAGATCTTGAGCAACTGGATCAAACCTCATAGGTTTGGCAAGTCGAGCTTGTTTTTTACAAAGTCTGATTTGTGTCTGGCCTCTGTGCCAGCATGGGTCATGTCTGTACTGTGGGCATGTTTGTAAGGAACTGCAACATCATAGTCTCCATCCCAAGCCATTCAATCCCATGTCAGTGGGACAACTGGATTTTACTGTCAAGAGTCATTTTAGTGATTTCCATTTCTTTTGAAAGTATTTTCTGTTGCTCGATGCTAGGAAGGGAGGTATGGAAGAAGAAGGCATCCTCTGTGGTAATTATTGGTAGTATTTTTGTCTCTAGCTGATCACTTCCTTCCCTTCTTCTGGTGAAGACAGAGATCATAGAATGGTTTGGGTAGGAAGGGACCTCAAAGATCATTTAGTTTCAACCTCCATGTATGGGCAGAGATACTGAGATACTGTCCTTTGGTTTATTAAATCCTTGTGCTGGTAGCTGGAAACAGTTGGGTGGGTATCCAGGTGGTAGGAAACAAATCACATTACTTTCCAGCAGCTGGGGATCCCTGTGCTGATAGAAGATATCAGTCCAGTGACAAGCTGTGCTGCTATTTACTCACATATTTTCTAGCAAAGACTGCAGAAAATTTTGCATTTGTTTATAGCTAGGAATACTTTCCTTCCTGAAACAAGAGATGTAGTTGTTTCTCCAAGAAATGTACTTGCCATTAGTGGAATTTTGGCTGCATTCTCCACTATGGAGAAATAAAATGCCTCTCAAAATGTTGTTTTTTTCTTATGTTTTCTTTTTAATTGAGAAACATTTCCAGTAATGTTCCAGAAACCAAACTGGCTGTTGGATTCCAGCAGAAGGGACAAGTGATTTCCTTATGAAAGCTCCAGTTCAGTGCTTCTGTTCTCACTTGTTTCCACCATTCTTGGGCAAATCAAGCAAGCACACAGAAAATTCACAGCAACTGTTGTTTTTGTTTCTTGTGTGTGTGTTAATATATGTTCAGGAAAAGAATAGTCAGATAAGTGCTTAAAGACACCCACCATGCAGACATGTGCTTCCCATGTTATCCCTGCCTCAGCCCTGCTGGTGTAGTGCTCTTCCAGTATGCAGCACACACTGCAGCTCCGGCCCTCAGCAGAGAGACTGAGCAGGGTTGATTTCATTTGGTGGTCCCATGGTGGGAGCCACAATCAAACCAGGACTGGGAGATCATAGCATGCGAGTTCTTGTCTGTCCTAAGCAGGGTTTGGCTTCTTAGTTTGGAGCAGGATCATAGAATCATTACGGTTGGAAAAGACCTCTAAGATCATCAAGTCCAAAGAAATGGGGGGGTAGGGGAGGATGGGGAAGATTTGCATCTATAGAACCAGCTGCTGAGGTCTAGGTATTGTTTTGCCCTTCCTGCCTTCCTGTTTAGCCTTCCTTCTGTGTTTGTGTTCGTTTCCACTGCCCAGAGCAGGCTCAGGCAGTGGTATTAATAATGCTGTTGCATACTGGCAGCACTGAATCCTGCTTCTCAAAACTACTTCCTCTGGTGGTTTATACATTTTCCTTGCAGTTGGAGCACCACCTGTTTCTGTGTGGGTCTCTCTCAACTGTCCCCTATTGACTCCAGAGGTCAGGTTTTTTGTGTGACTGACTTTTTAGGAGCCTTGTCTTTGTCTCCAAGTCCACCTTTTAAAGATCTGCTTCCCAGCTAGGGTGCTAAAAGCTAAAGAGTTGACACTAAGTGTGATCAGATTGAATTATCCTGATTGTTTCAAAAGAGATTTGCACAATAGCATGGTTAATAACTCTTACAAATGTTCTTCTCCCACCCCACCCCCATATTTGTTTTTTTGCAAAGATGTTCAAGAAGCCTTCTTAAGAAGTTTGGATTTTGTGTTTTCTTGTGCAGAAGCTAGAAGACCCTTTCCCAAGGGAACAGAAAGCCCCATCCATCCATCCATCCATCCATCCATCCATCCATCCATCCATCCATCCATCCATCTCCTCTGCCAGCCATCACATAAAAACAATGAGGTCAGCTGTGCAGCCAGCTCAGAGGCTTTGCTGAGAAACATTCAAGCATGAGGAGTTGCTGCCTTTCCTGTGGCAGTGCTTGAAGCCATTCTGTTGGCAGTTTGTGTTTCCAGCCATTCATTATGGACTATTTCCTTCCTCATTAGCAAAAGTACCTGGAAGCCCAGCATTGTGTCATGATATAGGAAGTCTTTCCAATAGCTATCTGTGCAGTTACATTCTTAGGGTGTAGCAGCTTTTTGTGACACCCAGCATTTTGTGAACACATTCATCTACTGTAAGAATTTGGGCATCCAGTTCTGGCACGTTGCCTACATTGCTCTCTTAAATAGCATTAGCAGAGGAGATCTAGCAGATTGATCCTTTCCTCTGATAGCTTCGTGTTTGTGAAGTCTGATGTTCTATCTGATCTAGGAGTGTCTGGCAGGATTGCAGATTAATTTGGCAGAAGAAATCTGTGGGTTAACTGGGGCTGTACTTAAAAGGAAAAGACTGTGTCTGCTAATCGTGCAGATGCTCTGACAGGCATATAATTTAATTTAACTTTGAATTTAGAATGGAGATTGCTGTGACTCCCAACCAGGGAGTCCCTGCATATAAGCAACCTGTCTCCCTGTTACTTGTGGTCAGCCATGCCTAGTGAATGTAGAGGAGCATCACGCTTGACATAAGTTTTCTATTAGATTATTTATCTCCTGCCATCTAATCCAAATACATGGTCGTAATGTCATTGACCTTTGGGACGTCCTGTAACACTGCTGCTAATGATGGAAAGCTGTTCTAAAACATTGACTACTACAAAAAATCAAAGGCAGCAAATTGAGAACATTGAAAGATGCCATCTCTGGAAGACCTCTGTGTGTCACGGTGTGTGGTAAACATTCATGAATTGGCACACTAGCTTCCTGCTGTTCCCAGGAGATGAGTTCATTCCGAGCTCAAAGCACACTTTGTGGAAGTACTTCCCAAGTAGCAGATAGGTCATTTATTGTTTTTTTTAAATTGACTATAGTGGTGTGAGGAGAGGGGTCTCTCTTATCTCCCTCGGTTGGCCATTTGCTATTGTAAGTCAGGATCACCCATGCTGGGAGACCATCTTCTGGTCCTGTGGTGGAAGCCTGGCAACATGGCAGGAGTTTGGATAGAGGAAAGCATCCTTTCTCTAAGGATGCAGCTGCACTCTGCTTTCTAGGTTTCCCAGAGATTATTGTGAAATAATTCACTTAAAACAAGTCCATGGAGGTTGTGTCAGTAGAGCCATAACCAAGCCCCTTCTGATCCAGCAAGAAACCTCTAAGAAGCAGAGTAAGACAATCACTGATTCATTTCCAACATAAACTGTTGCCTGTGATTTCAGGGGGGAAGGAGTAGAGGAGGACTGTTTTGCTTATGACAGTTCTGCTGAATGGACTGTTCCCTCCCCCCAGAAGTCTTTTAAAGGATGACAAGGCTTCCAAGGAGAGGTACAACACCCAAGCCCCATGGAAGCCTTTGCCACAATTCCTGCTGCAGCTGCTGACTGGGCTGGTCTGGGTTGGACTGGGAGCAGCAGGGATTGGTCCCATATGGACATCATCTCCACTGCAGGGTGGGGTTTTTTCCCCTTTAAAAGTATGCTTCATTCTTGGCTCTTTTCCCAGCATGGCTGCATAGCTGGAATTCCAGAGCTGCTTGCAGGCTCCAGAGGAAGGAGGGGGCTCCCTGGCTCAGTTTCCACAAGATGCAATTTTACAACAAGATTGGAAGTCGGGAGAAGCCTGGCTAATTAATGCCAGCATACCAAAGGCTTCTCTGCACTGTTCCCTTTGTTAACAGCATGCTGAGAGCATGTCTGCATCGTTAAATGATTGTTCAGGGATCACATAATGAAGATAAACACATTTTCCTGGGTACCTGGGCCTTAAACTGGCATTTTCAACACATCTCATGCCAAGATACTGTTTCAAATGGTGTATTGATGAGGCCCAGAAGGGATGAGTGCACAGTGCTTGTCCATAGTAATGTATATGCATTCAAACTTCTAAAATTTATGCAATGTTATGTTATCTTTAGGTCTAAATTTCCTTTGAATTGAGATTAATGTCTGTGAAACTATGCAAGGCAGAAGCTGGGCAAATGTTCCTGCTTCAGAAGCAGTAATTCATCTTCCTGAGCTGCTAGTTCAGCCTGCAGGCAGTGTACCAGGCAGCTTCTCCACATTCTAGCCAACTTCTGGCCTGAGCTGACCCTGCCAGCATCACCCAGTGGGAGAGCTTCGCAGGGCGCTGCCTGCCCCAGAGTGACTTGGTTGAGGACAGCAGTTCCCTTTCATTTGTGCCCTGTGTGAGTTCCTCAGCTGCTGCTCTGCAAATGCTCAGCCTTTTCTCTGGGTTCAGCAGGTCAGAGACAAAACCCCTTGGGACTCCTCAGTGGAAGATGTCCATCACCTACAAAGTGAAGGTTGGCGAATGCCATCTGGCTCACGTGGGTGCAAGGAAGCCCAGCTGCAGGGGGGCTGGCACCCAGGTCCCGTTGGAGTGAATTATTTCCTTTACTGGAGCAGAGGATATTGTTATCAGGACAGCAGTTTGTTGAGTGCCTTCTCGAGAGCTGTTACAGATGTGGTTCCCACTTTGCTTTGCTGCTCTTCCTTTTTGGGGTCTAGCCTATGGCTTGGGGCAATAGTTGGCATAGCAGTGCTGGTGAGATCATGAAATACCAGGGGGGCGGGACAGGCAGAATGAATCTGCTGAGCCAAGATGATGTCATGAGCCTGGCGTCTGACGAGGGATTTAGTGATTTGTGCCATGCAAATGAAAATGAATAAATGCAGAGCATTTATCCAGGCAGAAAGTAAATAGAGATTAGACTTGTCATTGTTACTGAGGCAGCACCAAAAGCTGACCCCAGAGCCAGGGCTGCTCATCCAGAAAGAAATGGGCAGGAAGAGAGAGGAGCCTGTCCAAGAGCCAGTCTCCTTTTAGCCACAGGCATGGGGTAGGGATTTGCACTTTAATTATTTTTCAGTAGCCTTTTAAGCTCTCTTTCCAAAGCATCTCCCTTTGCTCATCTGTATTCTGGCCTGTGATATGTTTTGGGCCCCAAGAATACACCCAGAGCACTGCCAGACTCCATGCACAGCGGAGGGCAACCACTCAAGGATTAAGGTGGTGGAAGGTAAAATCTAGCCATTGACCTTTACTTTTTCTTTCCTTTGTAGTGGAAGAGCTTTTTTATCCAGGCTTCTGGCCTGAGGTTGTTCTCAGTTTAGATTTTTAAGCTCACGTTTTTCCTAGGTAGACAAAAAAAAATCAGTACTGAGCTGGATGCTGCTGGCTCAGGTGACAGACTGAGCTTTGCCTTTTATCACCCATTCAGCTCTCAGAAGAAAATGTAGCCTTAATTCTCTGCTTCTTGCCTTTATTTTCCCTTCTCCTTTTTCACATCTCAGTGGTGTCACTTTTCAGCCTGGCTTGAGCAAGTTGTGTCTGTGCTTGAGAGCTCTGTAAGGCACCTTCCTGCTGCAGCACATCTCTCAAGCAACTGCCACAGCTTCATTTCAGCGTGAGTTTTTGGGGATTATGTGATTCTTCTTTTAGTCCACTTGGCTACAGTGGAGATCTTACTGGTGGTTAAGCTCTACAGGTTTTAAAATAAACTCCTCTCTAGTAGGTTTAGCATTATCGTAATTTTTTTTTCTGGTGGGTGTCAGCTTTGTTTTGGACTTACCCTGATGGCAAATCTTACTAGCACCAGATGTTAAAAGGCAGAAGGCTGCTTTTGTTTTTCTTGGCGCAATATGTTCTCCCTGCACCCTGTTTAGTATTATCTGAACAGTAATCTGATGATTAGTAGAGATGGTGAAATAAAGCTTCACACAGATGATCTCTTTTCATCTCTTCATCTGACTCTTTGAGGCACTGCATTAAAGGATCGGTTTGATAAGGAATTCATTGTGCTCCAGAGGGCAATTACTATTTCTGCTCCCTATGTTTCTCAAATGGACTGGAGTAGCAGTGTAATCTCCTTCATCCCTCAGTGTAACTTTAAAGCTAGTATCCAGCCACTCCTCCCTGGAAACTGTGTGTTCTGGAACAGACTTGACACAGTAGCTGCTAAATTACAGTGCTGGAGCAAGCAGCATCTTAAATTTGGATCCTGTGGAAAATCCCAGAAAAGCAAATAAGCACTTGGAGTATTTTTCTCTATCTAGATATTTCCAGTATGCTCACAGTTATGGTTGCTGTAGCCTTCCCATCCTTTCATCCACCCAAGTGATTTTCAGGGTCACTGTTATTATCAGGGCTGAGATATCCAGATTTTCTCCCCCCCAGCTGGATACCTGCAGGTCAACACCCTGCTGCCCACTTTCCCTTTTAGCAGCCTGGCTGCTGTTTGTGCAAGAACATGCTTCTCCATGAAAATAACTGGCTGACGTGTCCCAAGTAGCAATTCCTGCTCTAGCATGTGTGGTTAAAGAGTGCTGCCTCTGTTGGGGTTGGCCAAGAAGCAGAGAGGTGCCTGTGTCAGAAATGCCTTGTGCAGTCACTGCTACACTACTGCTGATCTAATTACTTTTTCTTTTGTCTGTCTCTTTCCCCATCTTCCTTGTTTGTGTTGTATGTCTCTCTCTCTCTCCTGTAGTACAAATCTGTGTTTAGGTCCTACTCCCAGGACTTTGTGCCTCACAACCAAGTCTCCATATCTCCTTTCCTCTCTTCTACCTCCTCCTCCTGCTCCGCCCCACCTTTTCCACCTGTCCATCCATCTCAGAGCTCTGACCTGGCAGTGCCCGCCGCTGCAGCCAGCCAGTCACCCAGCACTGTGGATGTGCCAAACTCCTCTTCTCAGGACAGCAGCTTTAATGGGAATGCTCCTGTCTGCCTTCCTTCTGAAACCTCTCTCACTGATTCTCTCCAGACGCCTTCGGTGAGACTATCCAAAGAGATAACGCACCCTAACACAAGGCTGGGTTTATTTGGGGGTTGTTTAAAGAAAATGTCTCTTTATTAACACTTGCTTAATGTGATCTGGTTTCCAAACGTGTGAATTACAGGGAGGTAATATAATATAAAAATGGCAGCTAGAAAAACTGAACAACATCTGCAGGCTGGAGCAAACATTGGCATATATGTAGCAACATAAAATGTCAAATGCTGATGAAGGGAGGAGAAGTTGTTGTAGCTCCCTGCAGTTGCAATGTGAAGCTGAGGAAGGTAAAGGAGTGTTTTGTGAGGTTGGTTGTTTCTGAACACAGGCTCCTAACAGTGGTCTGTAGTTGCTGCTGTGGCAGGATTTGGTGGTTGCTGCCCTGCTTCCTCTTGCTTGCTGCAAAGCCTGGAGTCAGTGGCATGAGAGCTGTCAGAACAGTGCATGGTCGTGCTGCCTCCTCACAAATTTAGGGAGAGGGACACTTATTGCAGGGTAAATGATGGGGATTTCACACTTTTAACCTTACCTTGCTCTTGCATCCTCCTTGTGCATATGATCCTTGTTACAGGCCAGAAGCCCTTGAATTTCATTTAGTTCGGCACGATGGCTCTTGTCTGTGTTTGTAGCATCATTTGGGAGATATATGGACTGTAGGGCTATCTGCATTTAGCAGCAGGACTAGAGCATGAGTAGCACAGGCACTTGTGGGTCAAGCTTTTAGTGTTCAGCCTCCATCGACACATGCACGTTGCACCTTCACAGCCTCCCGTGGAGTCCATGGAAGCTCTTGCAAAGCAGTGCAGGCTGATGCCCTGCTGCAGCTCAGTGCCTTTAGGAGACTCCTCAGGAACCAGGCAATAATTACCCCTGGGAAGGTACAGCCTTGGTGACCAGTGTTGGCCACTGAGGAGGAGGAAAGGCTCCCAGTTAGGTGATAGCAGCCTTTGAGGGCACTTCTTCATTCACTAATGGGAAGTGCTGGCGGGGGCACCATCACCCATTTCCTTTCATCCTGTCTCCTTTAGAGTGAAAACGCCAGTGAGGAGGCTGGTGAGGGTGAATATGTCAATCTGTATTCCTCTGGCCAGAGCAACGGGGAACTCCCTGGCTCTGAAGGAGTAAGTAGCATGGAGAGGGATGGACACCGGGAAGGGGCTGCCTGGTGCATGCTGAGTTCACACCGGAGCTGGCACGCTTGGCACCGGCCTCTTCTGCACACCCTGCAGCTCCTGTGTCCCTCTTGCTGGCAGTCCCTATGCTTATCCCCTCCTGGCTTGCAGTTTTGGATGGCCTCCCAGTCACAGGGGAGAGCAGGTGAAGCTTTTGAGGGCAGGGTGAGCCCTGGCAGGAGGTAAGGGCAGCTTCTCCTGCCACGCTGGTTTGTTTGCGCTTTGCTCTCTGTTTGGAGCTGCTTGGGTGAGGTTCTCTTCCAGAAAGCTGCACCCTCACCAGCATCATCCTGGGGCTGCATCTATTCTTATAACTGCTTTGGCTTCCCCATTTTAACACAGAAAGCTTTGTGCTCTAATTCTTTTCTATTTATTTTTCTCCTTCACTGTTTGGATACAGAGTGATTGATTTAGCATTATAATTGCACGCTGTTTCTTCCTTCCCTCAAGCCTCCTATTGTAGGTATTTCCTAGAGGAGAAAGGGTGTTTTCCATCACAGGGAGGTACTGTCTTCCTGTTGGCTCATAAGAAGCAGTAGCAGAGCTTTGTGGCCATCTTTTTGCCTGCCCACCTCTTGGAAGGCACATCTACAGGATGTCTCCAAGACCTTTATCCATGCTGGTGTTATATACGCTGAGAGATAGCACTTCCCTAACTTCCCTTCAGCAGACATATCTAGGCAGGCTCATCCTTTTGGGCATCTGTGATGGTTCTCAACTTTGAAGCAAAGGGCTTTACAGATACAGTCTGGAAGAATCCTGCAGACACCAAGAAGCACAAGCTCACCTGTGTGTTTTCCAAGCCTACAGGGACAGCATGCAGGTGGTTTTAGTCCAGTCTGTTGAGTAGGTTGAATTTTCAAGTTTCAGTCTTCATGATGTTAAATAATTCTGAACTCCAATATTAGATTAATATTTCCATTTGACATCCATGGGTATTTTTCTTTTTAATAAATGGCTAATTTAAGATGCTGTACCTTTGCTTTGAGCTCTCTCCCTGCTGTTCCATGCCATGAGTTCAGATGGTTCTGCTTTTTTGCATTAGCCCTGTTTCCACAGCTGTGAATTGTGAAGTGCAAACCTTGAATCATTGTGTAACCTCTTCTGATGGGACAGAAGGGAGGCAGGAACAGCCATGTGCAGCTTCTCCCTAAGACAGCCTGGTCTGAGGGGCTGTGATTAGGAGGGGAACTGAAACTGGAGAGTCTATAGCTGGCTGTGTCCCTTGTGATTAAAGCAGAAGGCAAGTGTATTTCAACAGCAAGGGCTGGAGAAAAAAAAATGTGAGAGGGTTAAAATCCAAGACAACAGCTGACTGGTGTAACTGGTGGTGTAACTTTCAGCATCATTTCACAATGTTAAAAGCAAACAGTACTAATTACACTAGTCTCCCGAGATTGTCCCAAATTTCCTGTCTATTAACTTATGTGTTTTCTTGGCATTTGGCATTAACTTGAATCAGCCTTTAACTGCTCTGCAGGAATTTACAGGAAAGGGCTATTTAGAGGCAGTCAGGCTGTAAATGTAAGGCTGGCCATGCTCTAGGACCTCATTGAATAATGAAAAACTTCCTTCTCTTTGCAGGAATCTCCATCTGTCAAAGACAGCCACTTAAAAGACTCCACTCCGAACAGCAGTCCCATGGGGAAGGAAGGCAAAGATGGTATGGAAAGGTGAGCCTGAATTCCATGGTCCTCCTGTTTCCCAGACTCAAAGGGTACAGAGTCTCACCAACATCCCGTTAGCCCTGCCAGATCATCCTCAGGGCTGCCTGTTCTGCCCTCAACCTTCTCTAAACTATAATCCCCCTTTTTTTCTTTTTCTGCACAACTGGTGAGCAGTGGAATCCTGCTGAATGAGGAGCATCCCCACAAGATGTCATTACTTAACTGAGGGAGCCTATAGGGGTTAACACAGCCTGTGTTAGCCATCCTAAGTCCATCCCATTGACAGTCTTGTCATTGACACTGGCTGCTCTCTCCTGCTTCCACGGAAACATACAAAAAAACCCCAATGGCTGTTGGGAAATAGTTTTCCAGAGGGGAATTTCTTCTGAACCCTGTTAGTTAGAGGCTGGCTGAGGTCCTGAAGCAGGAGGCTTTATATCTCTTCTAATGCTCTTAGCTATCTTTTGTCTATATAAGTGAAGAGTTGCAGGCTGTAACAGATGGGCTTCAGGAGAAGCAGAGTGAGTGCTTCCCTGTTGCTTGAGATTGCTCTTCAATTTCATTTCTAAAGCAAAAATAGAGTACAGCATTTTTTGTGTGTGACAGTCAACTTCCCTTCCCCCATTTTCCTGATGTTGATTTGAGGATTTTAATCCCTGCAGTGAAGGAGACAATGCAAGAGAGCTCTGCAAAGCTATCTGCTGAAAGTACAGGCTGGTGCACTGGATTTTGCCCTGTCCCTGGGAAAAACTATAAAAACCATGTGTGGTTTCTATTTTTTAAGGAGCATAGACAAAAGATTTACCTCCATGCTGTCTGTGTATTTACTGTCATTTAAGGAGGGTTTGTACACTGAGAGCTTGAATGGACCCAGCATCTTTTCCCATGTTTGGGCAATGACATTGATGGGTATTTGCCTTTTGTTTTTTTACAGGCAGCAGCAGTCACCTGATGGTTTGGAATCATCACAGTTGGAGGAAGAAGTAGATGAGCTATCCCTTATTGACCATAATGAAATTATGGCTAGGTTGACACTGAAGCAAGAGGTGGGTGCATTCAGGGTTTGCTTTCATACTCTTCAGTTAATGCTGTATATGCACAAGCGAAGTATCAGCTTTGATTTGGTAGGAAAAACTGTGTGAAAGATATGTCACAGCAGAAGTGGCATGCAGCTTCAGGTGTGCAGGCTGCTGTGAAAGTAGGAGCTGCTGGTAGAGGCAGGGAGCATCAGCAATGAATGAGGGCTTAACAAATGTGAGATGTCTCTCTAAAAACCAACAACTTGTTTCCTTTTCCCAGTCTGCCCCTTCCCACCTCTTCAGCCTGCAGCAGTCTGAAATGAAGCATCTGAAAGCCTGAGAGCAATAAATCGAGGTGCTGCTTTATGGTGCTGTCTGAAGGCAGGTTTAGCAGATTTCCCAAGCAGGACATTATATGACTGATATGGAAGAGCAGCCAAAGTAACTTGTTTCTGCATTTGCGAAATTGCTTTGTTTCTAACCTTGGGTGCGCTCCCAAACAGCTCTGCTCAACTGTGCTCTCCAATGAAGCTGTGTCTGACATGCAGCTTGAGGGAATATGCAGGCTTTTGAAGCTTTCAAACTGTCAGGGAGCTTGTCTGAAAAACAGAGAGAATGTATCACTTACTGGTGCTTCAGGAGTGTTCTTTGGTCAGCTGAGATGTGCAGGAGAGAATGAGAAGCTATTAGTCATTCCTTAAGTGGTATTTCAGGAGTCTTGCCAGAGGGTCACCTGAAAAACTTGCATCTTAGGCATACCTGCTCCATGGCTGTAACCCATGGGCTTTTTCAGTGTTTTGCGTATTGAAATGACAAAGACATTACTAAGAAAAGACAGATACAACTCCAGTCTCCTCAGCAGGGAAAAAAACAATTAAAAATCAGTGATTTCTGAATATTTGGGACCAGCAGATCTGTGTCAGCCCTTAACTTCTGTTTATTTCCTTTTCTTTGTGGTCTATGTGTTCGAAATGGTACAGAACTGCCACTGTGAGCTGTTTCCTGCAGTGTGAGACCTGCTGAATGAATGGTAGATCAGTTCTGAATATTTTCAGTTGTGAATTGCAGTACCTAGAAGAAAGATGGATTTAGAGGGTGATAAGGCAGGGCTCGAGCGGTTTCCAGGCTGTTTTCTGCTCCTGGTTATTGGATCCCTCAGGTGATCTCCAGCCAAATAGTTCCAGACTAGGGAATTAACTTGCTTGGTTTTGATGTTCCAGGAAAATGCAAATTGAATGCATGACCTGTCACCCCACAGCCACTGTGCTACGTGATTCCACACTTTGGGATCGTTCACACAGTGTTATTGCTCTGTCTTTTGGGAGTGTTTGGGAGTCTGGGACATTCTTCTGTGGACAGAAGGTTCAACTTTCACTGAACTTCACAGCCTGGCCTTAAGGAGTCAGAGACCCCAAGTGGGGATCAGTCCAGATCCTCATCTGGGACATCAAAAGCTTTATTCAAATTCCAGGATTAGCCCAGCACTGAAGACCATGTCCCAGCATGTGCTGTGAGCAGTGCCAGAAACATTGTGTACTCTGCCAGTTGTTGCTGAGCTTGAACCCCAGAGACAGTAAACAAGGCTGAAGGGAGCTTGGGCCGTGCCTAACATGTTTCTCTCTTTGTTGCAGGGAGATGATGGGCCAGATGTTCGTGGTGGATCTGGAGACATCTTGTTAGTGCATGCAACAGAGACCGACAGGAAAGGTACAGTGGGTATAGTAGATCAGAGCTGAGGAACGTGGCCTTTTGCTGCCTGTCTCCTGCCAGGCTGTGGTGTGGTTGCAGACAGCTGTGCCAAGGTGGGGGGACTGCATTTGTGATCCTTTGGGTTGCAGGGAGGTGATTGTGCTTCTCTTTGGTGGAGTGGAGGTGAGCTAGCTAAGCACCTGTTCATTCTGGGTAGAAGCAGGGATGGTATTAACTCCTCATAACCCTCACCCAGATCTGGAGGGCAAGGTGCCCCAGCAGAGCTGGTGACAGTGCTGTGTTGGTGTCTGCCTCCATGACTGAGTCCAGGTCTGACCAGCCTGTTGTGGCAAGAATCCTGTTTCCAGAGGTATTCCTTGCCCATTGAACTTCAGGGCAGGGGTCATGTAGGAGATGCTGGAGTGACTGTTGAATCAAAGTAGGAGAGGAAGAATGTTGGCTTGGGTTTCATGCAGTACCCGTGAACATCAGGCAAGCTGTCCAAGTGCTAGTCTGCTGACACCTTTCATTTTCAACTTACTATGTCAGTTCCTAGTCCCACTCTACCAGTTGCATGCTGGTAAGCCATCCAGACCAGTTCAGTTAAAGAAAGGAGATGAGGGGGAGGAAAGGGAAGGCAAGAAACCTTTAGCTCTAGATTTGTTAAAATCCCACTTTATCTCTCCAAACCCAGTCACCACGCACATGAAGCACATCCTTTGGCAAAGGACCTGTGGCAAAGACAGCCTTTGCAGTGCTTCCAGAGAGTGATTTTGAACCTGTTCAATGTATTTGTTCTGATGGCCTTAACAAGAATGGATCTCCTTATCTTCAGGGATGCAGAGCAGAGTGTACTAACCCACTGAACCTTTCAGTGCTCATATTTTAGAGGGTTGATAGTCAAAAGGGAAACATCTTTCATGTGCATTTTTAAATGGCAAGGTTTTTACTCTAGCATAAGGTGCTTGCAATCACTTTCCAGCACCATTCAGCTAGCCAGAAAATCCTTCCCCTGACAGCTCTATTCACGTGTTTACATCAGGCATCAAATCTAGGCAGAAAGGACCAATGTTAGGAACATAATAGGGAGGAGGAGGCAATTGATTGTGCCAAGGCTACATATATATATATTTATAGATGTATATGTATACAAAATGTAATCAAGCGAGATGGGGGAGATATCCTTTATAAAAATGCTGAAACTAGAATAGAGAAACTCTGATTTACTCTTGCTGTTCTCCAGAACCATCACATTGGAAGAACTTCCCTACTGCTTCTGTTAATAGACAGCTACTTGGTAAAGGGATGGGGTGCTGGACCTATCACTGATGAATGGGGAGCTCTGAGGAGGCCACGAGCAGAGAGGTGAAAGCCTTGCAGAACTTCTCAAGACTAGGAAGAACTCAAGCAGGATTTTTAAATGCACAGCAGGGTGGACAGGGTGAGTGGCTGGGTGGAGGGAGCTCTGCAGCCACGTTTCTCAGAATAGTCACAGAGCTTTGCCACACAGGCTCTGCCAAGCCACTGAGCTGAATGGAGCACAGAGGAATTTGTGCTATGCTAACCCAGTGTCTGGGTGACTGAGAGGGTTAATGAATTAAGCTTACAATGAGAAGAATTCAGGGCTTGTAAATCAATCAGCCATACGGCACAGACGGTATAGTTAAGAGGCTTTCCTTTAAAGATGAATTTCTTGGCAGCATTGAGTGCCAGAGGAGACCAGCTGTATTACCTCACGTTGCCTTTTGGGCAGATGGGAGCCCAGAATAAATGTATCTCCACACCCTGTTGCATGATGCTTCCTGCCCAGTTGAGTTTTCTAAAAGAGCTACACGGAATAGGGGCTAAAGAGAGACTTGTGGTCTTCAGGAGCAAGATCCACGGTCAGTTAAGTGGTCACAGCCACACATGCTCAGGATTACAGCTAGATGAGGCTCAGGACTCACCCCTAACATGACCACCAAGCCTCTGGCTTTAGAGTTTATGTCTGATTGTCTTTACCAAAAAGGCAGTAGTGCTCTCTGATTTAAGAGCATCTCAGTGAGGCTTCTGACAGGAGAACCACCACAGATGGAGAGGTACAAGGATCACACCCAGCCCTGCTCTGTGACACCCTTCATGTGCAAAGGATGGATGTTGCAGCACATGAGCGTGGGGTGATCCCTTTCCTGGCTGAAACAAGCTTTACCTGTACAAGATCTCCTGGGCAGGCACTGCAGGAGGTTTTTCTCCCCATCTGGTGCTAAGGAGGCTCTGCCAGGAGTTGCAGTGCACGGGGCAGGGGCAGTGTGCCATCCTACTGTGCATGCTGCCTGAAGTGCTGCCAGGTTTCATACTACTAATGAATTTCCCTTTTGACCACACTGATCAAGCCTTGCCTAGGACTGCAAGAGTCCTGCAGTCTTAACCTGAAATCTTTCTTTCCCATTTGCAGTTCCTGATTTTTTTATTTCCCTCCTTTGTGCCTTTGGTGGCGGCCAAAGCCTTTGCGTTTCTGGGGCCTGCAGAGCCCATTTGTGCAGATTACTGAACAGAAGTTGATTGCGTGCACCGCATCAGCATCTGTGTTGTGGCAGGGTCATGGACAGGGTAGTGTCAGTTTTTGCAGTGTAATTTACTCTTCCCTTGGCTGGAAATAATCTTATATTTACACTGTCCTGGGGCAGATTGCCTGGAACAAAGCAAGGGCAGAGGGTCTGCAGCAATGTATCGTCATGTTGAAACACATGCCTTCCTGATCAGGAGGGAAGAGAGATGATGCCTTTGCAGGGCTCTGTGCTGCCGGGGTTGTGAAGGCTGAGAACAGGAGCCCATGTCTTGCCATTGGATCTTTTTAAAAATATCTCCAAGGTCTAACCCACATTTTTCCTTGGCCCAATATTGACAGTTCCTGACCCACAAGCAGATGTTTTTCACTGACCCCTTGGTGGTGGCATTGGCCAAACAGCAAGCTCTAGTGCTGCAAGTGGGAGCCAGGCCAGAGGGGACAGGGCAGTTTGACTGTAGCTTTTGGGCCGTAGGGTCCATCTGCTGGTAAGAAACAACAGCACAGCATTTCTGCAACGTCCCTTCATGTCAAAATGTGTCTGTGTCCTCTTCCTGCAAACCTGGATTCAACCTTACAAGAAGCTTCATTTTTCTGCAAGCAGCACTGAGTGAGGCTTTGTTGTATTTTTTTTTTTTCTGTAGATCTTGTGCTGTACTGTGAAGCCTTTCTGACTACATACAGGACATTTATCACCCCTGAAGAGCTCATCAAGAAGCTGCAGTACAGATATCCTTTTGCATAAGTCACAGTTCATCCCCAACTGGAATCGGAGCCCTGCAGTCATCCCAGAGGGAGCTGGTGACAAGTTGGGTCAAAAGCCTGCTGACAACATGGGCAGTGATATGCTTGCCCTGGAGGTGTCCCAGGAAGGACTTCCTTCACTTCTGTACTCTCCAGATGGGAATTGCTGCTGGGCAGGTCCAGGCAGGATGTACTACTGGACTTGAGAGTAGTTTCCTGAGGGCCCTGGCAAGGCAAAGGAACAGTTAAGATTTTCTGTTCATCACTGGGAAGTTGGTCATCTTTTTGGGATACCTTGTTTGTAGAATGGGGATCACATTGCCTTCCAGGGGGACCATGGGGCTTGCCTGCTTGGGCAGATGTAGTTAAATACCAGAGTTGACTTAAACAGTCCAGACTTATTCTCTCTCTTGTTACAAGAAATGCAGCATAGAAGATAATGTCCCTTTGGCTTCCCAGTTCTGAACTGAGCTTGTAACTGCTAACAAGGTGAGGGCCCTGACCTGGCAGGGGGAGCATCACTGTTCCTGGCAGGGGATGGAGAAGGCTTTTTGTTGAGCACCCTGCCTGCAGCTCTTGCGCCTGGGCTCTGTTCCCTTCAACCTCAGCTGAGTGGGTCAGTGTCTGGGTTTAGGCAGTGCAAAGCACTCGTGGGCTTTGGTCCTGTAGCCCACATCAGAAGCAGCCTGATGTCACTCTGTCCTGTGTCACAGCTCCTCACTGCCATCTGCAACAGAGCTGCTGCTTCCGTGGGATCAGGGCAGCCAAGGACACAGCAGATCTCTGTTGCCAGTGAAGAGACTGGCTGGGGTATTCCCACAGGCCCTCATCAGTCCTTGACTTCTGATAACCTTCCTCTTTTTCCCTTTGTCCTCTTGGCAGAAGCTTTTTCAGCCTGCAGTGTCTCCCCTGCCACCATTCTCCTTGCAGCAAATTGGGCACTGAGGAAGGTAGAGGTGACAGCTGAGCTGTTAGGAGACCAGATGTCACAAACCCACGGGGAAGAACAGAGTGGAGGAGTGCTGTCCATTAAACTCCACCTTGGAAATGCTTCCGGGTACACCTGCTCTTCTAGCAGCAGTTCTGTGAGGTGTACCCTGTGCCTCCTCACAGCCCTGCTATTGTGCAGTTGGTGGCAGCTTAATACCATGTTAATTAGAGCTATATCAATGTCCCTTATCTCCTGGAAATGGAACACCAGTTTCAGTCAAGATGCAATATGTTGCTATTCTGATGTTCCTCGAGGCAGCTCCTAGTTGCACTGATGCTGGTCTGACCCCATTAAGTTGATTCTTTAATTTGGAACCAACATATGAGAAGTTTTGCCACTTCCCAGACACTTTCAAGAAGCGAGTCAGTAAGAACACCTTCTTCGTGCTGGTGAGAGTGGTGGATGAGCTGTGGTGAGTTGTCTTCTTTCTTTGGGGGCTGGGAGATGCAGGGTCAGTAACAATACAGACATCTGGTACTTAGGAAGACGTGGGGTTTGTTAAACCTCACCTATAGTGACAGCTGAAATCCCCTAGCCTGACCAGTGACACACTGATAGTGCTGAACCCTCTTGTTGGAAGAGCAGGTTCTCAGTGTGAACCCAACTGGGTCATTTATTTTAAAATAACCAGGAACAAGGAATCTGTAAGAAGGGAGGAGCTGGAAGGATGAGGAATTACAGTCACTTGTAGGAAAGAATGACAAAAGACTCGGTACAGGTACAAACTCTTCAGCTTGATCAGAGGCGTAGCTCTGATGTTTTTCTTGGGGGTTCCATCTTTCGCTCAGCTTAGTGGAGTTGACAGAGGAAATTCTCAAGCTACTGATGGACCTGGTCTTCCGACTGGTCTGCAATGGGGAGCTGAGCCTCGCCAGGGTGCTACGGAAAAACATCCTTGATAAAGTGGATCAGAAGAAAATGCTGAGCTACGCCAATTCCATCAAACCTCTTGCAGCCCGGGGGGTGGCAGCCAGGTGAGGAAAGATGAATGCAACCATACTTTTGCCCTATGAGGGACTGGGCATCCCTTTCTCGTGGACACAACAGTTTTCTCGGTCCAAAATACAAGAAAGCAAAGAAAACTGGTCACATTTTCTGAGCCTTTATACTGCATCCTTGTTTCCTACAGGCCAGGTACCCTGCATGATTTCCACAGCCATGAAATAGCTGAGCAGCTGACCCTCCTAGATGCTGAACTCTTCTATAAAATTGAGGTACAAGTGAGAAGGACGGGGTAAGGGTGGTGGGAGAGATTTGAAAGTGTCCCTTCTGCAGTCTCTGGTGTTCCCTCCCAGCTCTGGTGGGTTGTAGGAGACAGCTGAACTTGTGTCAGCCAACAGCCATGACCACAGGCTGCAACTGGGAATCTTGAAGCAGAAATTCCATTTTTTAATGTGTAGTGTTTTCTCACCTCTCTCCTCTTTTTCCGTGGCAGATCCCAGAAGTTTTGCTTTGGGCAAAGGAGCAAAATGAAGAGAAAAGCCCCAACCTGACACAATTCACAGAGCACTTTAATAACATGTCCTACTGGTAAGGAGCAGCTGTGGCACTGAACTGTGCACCAGTTCCCTTGTTGTAAGTAAGATAACATGTATTTTTGTCTGGGAAGTAAATGCAAGGCACTTACTAAAGACCCCAGAGCGCAAGAGAGAAGAAAATCAGGAGGGTTTTGAAGGACAGTGTAACCTGGAGGGATTCTTGTCAGTACCACTGAGCCCTTCAAACAAACATTCCCTGTGCTAATAATGTACCTTGTGAAGAGTCTGAGGTCATCCTTGAAGTTATTCTTTGTTGTGAATTAGAGTTTTCTTTTTAGGCTGGAACCATCATGAGCCTTCCAGTATTGTTGATCCATCCTTACTAGCTAGCAATTTTTAAAATGAAACTAAAAGAAATCTGAGGTCTGCTGAAGTGGGTTTATTTTTCTGAGTTTTCTTCTCTCTGTTCTTCCAGGGTCCGTTCAATAATTATGCTACAAGAGAAAGCCCAAGACCGAGAGAGGCTTCTCCTTAAATTCATAAAGATTATGAAGGTATCAGCTTGTCTTTTACTGTGAATCTTGCACACTGCTCGTTAAAGGAGCAGGGGTGTAGAACCTTCTGGTTGCAAGAGGTGTTGACGCTAGAAAGCTTTTCGTATCTCTAGAGTAATTGGAATACTCTCCCTCTTAACAGCACTTACGAAAGCTGAATAATTTTAATTCCTATCTGGCCATTCTTTCTGCACTGGATTCTGCACCCATCCGAAGGCTGGAGTGGCAGAAACAAACCTCAGAGGTGAGGAGCAGTGAGGGCTGTGATCTTCGGGGGAAAAAGATAACTGTGGTTACAGTATGAAACTGCTGGGTGGTATTAACAGCTCAGCAATGTCCCATGGTGGAGGGAGCAGAGAGCTCCTCTCCAAGGGGTATAATGCTGCTGTGCTGGGAGCCTGCAGCGTGCCTGGGCATTCTGACAGCTGCAGGAGTGCCAGCACAGTCACAGGTGAGAACAACCTCCTCCTCCTCCTCCCTGGAAATGGAAGCCTTGGTGAGGCTGAAGGCATCAAGGCTGTGCATATACACACCCGGGGTCAGGCTGAGGTGTCTGTGGGGTGGCATTAACTCCTTGGCCTTCATGGCTCTCTGAGAGGGTTTCAAACCACGTGGGTTTGCAGCAGTGGTGTCCCCATGGACTTTGTGTTCCCAGGGCCTGGCTGAGTACTGCACCCTGATTGACAGCTCCTCGTCCTTCCGCGCCTACCGAGCCGCTCTGGCTGATGTAGATCCTCCCTGCATACCTTACCTGTGAGTTGGGAGTTTCTTTCTTCTGCCGTTACTTCTGCACATTCAAATGGTTCCTTCAAGGGTTTCTTGGCAGTTTCTGCTCAGCTCAGCACTTGTCTTTTGCCTGTGCAGACATGGCTGAGCAGGGGAGGTGGAGGCAGGAGGGAAGCTAGCAAAACTTCAAGGAGAGGGAAACCCTCTTGTGTAAAACTGGAGGGAAGATTTAATCCCTGGCAGACACTTCCCACTGTGACCTTCTTCCAGCCTGTTCCTCCTTTCCACAGATGGTGAAAGAACAACTTCAGTGCCCTTAGCATGACCACGAGTGCTTCACCTCAAGGTCCCTCCATTGTGCACGGTTGGCACCTTACAACTGGATACCTCTAGACCTGCTGCTGGGGACATGTTTCTCTTTACTTTAAAGCTGCAGCACTGATGGTGGCAGCAGGGAGAAGCTGTTACATTGCCTGGGGTTGCCTTTTGTCTGGCTGTCCTGCCCCTGTGTGACTAACCTCTGTTCTTGTTTGCCTACTCCCTGACCTGCTCCCCCTTCCTCTCTTTCAGAGGCCTGATCCTGCAGGACCTGACCTTTGTTCATCTGGGAAACCCTGATTACATTGACAGCAAAGTCAACTTTTCCAAGCGCTGGCAGCAGTTTAACATCCTGGACAGCATGAGGTGTTTCCAACAAGTGTAAGTGCAACAACAGGGAGGACAGAGCTGGCTTTGAGGCAC
The DNA here is from genome assembly GCA_023637945.1 of Phaethornis superciliosus. Classification (NCBI taxonomy): domain Eukaryota; kingdom Metazoa; phylum Chordata; class Aves; order Apodiformes; family Trochilidae; genus Phaethornis; species Phaethornis superciliosus. The sequence goes on from JAJQWJ010000022.1 coordinate 10,506,199, forward strand.
CACAGTGGGGACTGGTGTGGGGAGCTGTGTCCAGAGCACAGGAGCCCCTGTGGAAGAAGAAAGGAGACTAAGGTCAAAGGTTCATGGTGGAGATGTAAGGAGCTACAAAGGACAGGGCTCTGGTCACAGTCTCCTTCCCTCTCTAGGTTAGATATGACTTAAAGCTGTGAAGATATTTTTCCAGTGTTACTTGTGAGATCCAGTGCAGTAGAGTTTTCCCACTATGCTTGCAGACAACAGACCTCTCAGGTTCTGTCATGCAGCAGAAGCAGATCTAACTGCTGATTTCAGTGTGATGGGTTGAGGTTTTTCCTTCAATTCAGCCATGGGTATGGTGTTTTTCCCTCTTTTTAGTGTCACATCCCAGTCATAAATATTAGGCTCAGGTGATAACAGACCCCACGGCGCTGGGTGTCCTTTGGAGGGCAGGGGTGGCTCAAAGAGGTCCCTGGGTGGCCCCTTTTTAAACTGCTGCTCCCTTCTCTGGTTTTCCAGACATTACGACATCAAAAGAAATGATGACATAGTGTCATTCTTTAATGACTTCAGTGACCACCTGGCTGAGGAGGCCCTGTGGGAACTGTCCCTCAAAATCAAACCTCGGAACATTACGAGGCGGAAAACAGACCGAGAAGAAAAAACCTAGGAGGAGGGGTTGTGCGAGCGAGGAGAATTGCTCCACAGAGGCACCGAGGGCAGCTGTCAGACTGGAGTTCAATGTTTGTACCTGTTACTGGATGATTCACCCTCCCTCCCAGCTGCCAGCGAGCCCTTGGGGGGGGTGAACGTCGGAGCAGCCAAGCGGATACCGCGCACGTTGGCCGCAGAGGGCGCAGAGCAGCCGGTGCCCACCATGCTCGCCCTCCTTCTCCTCCCCTCCCTCTGTGCCATGAATCAGCTTTAAACCCGGGGAGAAAGAGCTGTGTGGAAGTAGGGTCCCATGCAAGCGTGGGGTTGGTGGCCAATTGCATGCTCAGGCTGTTGTTTTCATCCACAAAGGAGGGGGCAGCAAGAGCTCAGAACCCACAAACTTGTCTCTGAAGCGGCGTTGAGCAGGCAACAGCCACGGAAGCCAAGGGTTTGAGTCTCCCCTGCAATGTCACCTGGAAACGTGTTCATCCCTAGGAGATGAGGATGGAAGAGTCACCTGCTGCCTGGCAGAGGAGCTCTTCTTTCAGAGAGCTGTTTGTGTTTACAGGGGTCTTCGGTTTACCCCAGATCTCTGGTGCCTTCTTCATGGGAGGAAGGCACCAGTTGTAGATATGGAAGAGGCACTGAAAATGTGGGCAGGAACCTGCCATCTCCAGTCACCCTACCCCCCTCCTCCTCCCAGATCTTGTTATTTAAACAATGGTAATCCCTCCAAACCCTGGAAACATTGACTACCCAAGGTACTGTGGTTCACTTGTCCTGTGAACCCACATCTTTTAGTGATGGTACTAGCTTTTGCACAGTAAATGCTGTAGTACACAAGACTGTAAATATTAGTATTTAGAGTCCATTGGAGATTTTTTTGATGCATGTCTGAATACTGATGTGTTTATAAGAAAAAAAAAAACAAAACAAAAACGTGCAAAACAGTATGTATAAAATTCACAACCTGTGACAATGTTATTCCATGTGCTGGAAGAAAGGAGGCTCAAGGTGGCTGTGTGGGCACTGGCTGTGGAGCAGGTGCAGGAGCCAAAGGAGCCAGCGGAGCCAGCAGGTCCATTTCTGGGGTTGGACATGGGAACTGAGTAGGTGCCATGTGCCCAACTGAGCCACCTCGTTTCCTCCACCCCGCTCTTCTTTCCTCTGGCTGTTGCCAAATGTTCTTTTCAGGCGGTCCCCATCCGGCTGACCCTTGGTGCTGTGCTTTGTGACCATGGTTTGGCAGGAGCCCCAGCAAGTCTCTGTCTCCAGACCCATCATGCCAGAGCCAGCTGGGCAGGGGCAGCCTAGCCTGGAAGAGTGATGGGGGGATCTCATTTCCCCCCCCCACAGCATTACCCCCAGTCTGTTCAGTGTGCCTTATTCAGTTCCTCTGTCCCCTATCCATGTCTTCCCCCCTTGGGTGTTCTCGCCAGCACAGACCCGGCTGAGCCATTCCACATTTCACCTCTGGGTCCTCATCTGATGGTTTACAGTGTGGGCCGTGGGTTCGAGGAGCCTTGTGAGGCCTTTCCCAGCACCACGTGTGGTCAGAGGTTTTTACTGGGTTCTGTCAAACAAAACCGTGCAGCTTTAGGGCAGCAGCTGGCAAGGAATACAGGTAGGGTGTTTTGCAGAGCATCCTTAACTTATTTCTCAATAGCAGCTCTGTGTTTGCTACAGCCTCTATTTATTCTAGGTGAATCAGAACTGCAAGCATTTCGTTCTCCAAATAGACGGCAAAGTCTTAGCCAGCTCCCTGCAGATGGCAGCAGGAGGAGATAGCAGCAGTTTTGCCCCTTAGTGTCCTGAATATTTAGGCACAGGACTCATGCAGCAGCCAAATGCTGAAGTGCAGAGAGACTTCCCCTGCCCATGAGGGCATCTTCAGGGGGAGAAGAATGTGGGGTCCAACACTGGTTTGTGCAGCCACAGAGTGGGGATCCTCCTGTGCTGAAATGTGCAGTATCTGAACCAAAATGTTTCAGAAGCAGTTTATTTCTGTGACACTGAGGGCACTGGAGCCTTGTGTCACATCTGGATGAGGCCTTGCAATCCCCAGCCTTCCACACAGGAAGTAATGCTTGTGTTTCCCTTTGTAAATGAGATCTTGGGGGAAAAAAAAACAAAACAAAAAACAAACCACAGCCCCAAAAAACCCAACCAAAAAACAAACAAAAAAAATCTGACATGGTGAGACTGAAAAGGCAAATGTACCCTGTGGCTGGCACAGGCTTCCCCATGGCAGGCCCTGAGCATCTCCCTGGGATGCTGTGCTGTGGCAGTCTCCTGGCAGTGTCATGTGTGATGACACTGGTGGGGATGCAGGTGGGTCAGGAGTTCTGTATGGCTGCAGCATCTGGTCCAGCTTGGGGGGAATCAAGCCCCCCAGTTTTCCTACCCCCTTCTCTCCTTTGCTCTGCAGTCATCCCCAGCTGCCCAGGGTGTCCCCACCACAGCTCCTTGCTTGTGCCCCCCTGCTCAAGGCTCCAGGGCTGGAGGGACCCTTCAGAAGGGTCTCCTTGACCAGAGCAGCTCCAGGTTTGCTGGCCAGAGCCTCCCCTCACTAGGAGCAGCACCCCTGGGGAACAGGATCCCAAAAGAGCAGCAGGACTGGCCATGTGGGTGCTTGGTGTGTCATGCAGGCAGTGTCACTGGGGCCATCATCCCTTTTGGGGAGGAGAGGGGTGACCTCACAGTTCTTAGTGTGGGGCAGGGAGGGGGGGAGAAGCAATGCCCCCAGGCACCAGCCCCTTGCTCCCTCCAGGAGCTCTCCACGACCCACAGCTGTGCAATTGTATTATATATTCACCATTAACCCAGTCCTGATGATGGCATCTTCCTGCAGATATTTCAGACCTGTAACTTTTATATTAAAGACAAATAAACACCAATTACAAACCTGCCTGATGATCCTGTTTATAGTGCATGCAGCAGTCTGTGGATTAAAGTGACAATCGAATCCACTCCTGGCACTGGTGTGGCCTCATGTTTTCGCATGTATCCCTCAGGGTTTTGCCTCTGCCCTTGGCCCTTTTTTCCTCTTATTTTTCACTCCAGTGAGATAATTTTGTCCCACTATCAGCCCTACATTTGAGGAGAAGATGTCTGCTCCTGTCACCTTCCTCCAGGCACTGGTGTCCCCTCTGTCAGGGGGGTTCCTGCTCCCCAAAAAACACCCTGCCAGGTGTGTGCCACATGCTGGCAGCCCAGGGCTATAAATAACCCCTGCAGTGGCCTGGGCAGCCCAGCACGCTCCTGGTGCTATTTCAGTCCTGGATGAGGTTCAAAATTCCTCTGGAAATAATGAGCACCAGCTTGGAAGGAGGATGCCCAGACACTGACCCAGCACACACAGCACCCTCCTGCTCGCTGGTGCTGGACCATGGTGCCACATCCCACCTGCGGGGTGTGTGGCAGGGAGAGGGGAGGGTGACTGTGACACTTAGATCCTGCTCAGCACATCAGCGCAGCATTTGGAAGACCTGGTAGCTCATCCTGCCCTTCCCTGCAAAGCTCTGCCATGGCACCCCCAGCACATCCCCTGTTGGGAGGTGCTCCCCGGGGTCCTGCTTGGCTTGTAAGCCCTAGCACCTGCATGCTTGTGGGGGAAGCCCTGATCTGCCCGATTGCAAGAGAACTTGCCTTGGATTTTGTGGTGGGCAAAAGCCTCAGGGAAGGGGGGGAAGGTTCTTAACACGCACAGGAAGCAGAATGTTTGGCTACACCTGTATTTTATTTTAATCTGGAAGCGGTAAGAAGGTGGCCATACAGCATCTGTGTGTGTATTTTTGTGTGCACAATTACCATAGGAGCTAAATTCGTGGCTCTGATATTTTGCATTATGGGTGGGGGCTTCTCACGTGCCCAGAGCAGCAGCTGCCAGCAGAGCAGCCACACACCTTGGTCTCTCCATTGGTCCTTGGCTGCTTGCCCCTGTGGCAGTTTCCTTTTACATTTCCCAAGTCACATTCCACGGTAATGGGATCCAACATCCTGCAGCAGAGCCCAATCCCAGATCCCATACATGATTCCACCACTCCTTGCCTGGACACAGCCCTGGCACCGCTTCGCTCTGGATTCATCTGTCCCTTCCTTCACAGGGCTGAAAGAGGTGAATGAAACCACAGACAGCTCCAGAGCAGCTTCTCACTCCTCCATGAAGAACCTTACGCTCTTTGCTCACCCTTTGCTGGCAGCCCCGTCGATGCCACACAGGGCCTGAGGCCACTCCACCTGTCCCGGTGGCATGGAGCCCCCGGCACATGTCGTGTCCCTGGGGGGCTCAGGGCCCTGTCATAGGTACAGGGACACCAGGACGTAGATGATCCAAGTGATGGATATGAACAACCCGAAGAGGAGACTGAAGAGGACCAGTGACCGGGCCTTTTTGGATGCCACATTTGCTTGGGCTATGTCCCCACGGTCCAGTGCAGCCCGGGTCTGGCACAGGAGGAGAATGGGGAGGTTGGAAAGGAGATGCAGTATAAGGAAGGGGACTGGAGGCACGGGGAGGGTTTGGTGTAAATCAGAAGGGTGCTGTCCCTACCTCATGAGAGTAGATGACGGCAATGAGCCCGGTCAGCAGGCAGCAGAAGACAGTCACCAGCACTGACTCCACCATGTAGTCATTGGGCAGGTGCTGCCCACGGCTGGTGGGCAACGGGCCTGTGCTTGGCTGCACGTTATACTGAGACATGACAGGGGCGTCAGAGCTGTATGACCCCCGCTCTGTGCCCCCAACACCAGGTTGTGGTGCTCCAGCATTGCTCAAGGCTCTGCTTGGGACCCCAGAAACCTTGGAGGGGGGGGATAAAGGGTGACCCCACTTTGCAGCAGAGAACATGGTGGGGGGGATACATACGGTGCTGTAGGGCAGGGGGGCAGGTGGGACACCCTGGGGTCTGAAGGGTCCTGGTCCTGGTCCTGGTCCTGGTCCTGGTCCAGGCTGGTAGACAAGAGGTACTTGCTGGGAGAATCCAGATGGGAAGGGTTGGTAGAGGTGAAGGCTCTTGGGGTCGGGGGGTGAGTAGGGTGGTGGGTCCCCCTCAAAGGCTGCGTTGGTCGCCATTGCCACCACTGTGGGCCTATTCCCACAGCTTGTCGTGGAGTCACAGTGGGTACTGGAGCCGGGCAGCCCCTCAGCTGCCCCACTGCCCCCCAGATGCTCTGCTTCCTGGGCTGGGGGGCCATAGCCCTGGGGCCTGGACAGTGTCTGTTCCTCCATCCCGTGGGGACACCTGTGGGGACAGGGAGGCCACAGTGAGTGCCGGAGGCATTGCAGGGGCACAACCTCGACCCTTAACCTCCTGCAGGGGCAGGCGAGGGGAACACCCCCCCCCTCCTTTTGCCACCCCACTGCCACTGCGGAGCCCCAAGCCCCCTCCATGGCCACGGCCACGTGTCCCCACTCACGTAGCTGTTCTCGGGGTCCCCAGTTTCGGACACACGGGAGCCTGGGTCCCCGTTACGGCCCCACCACCACCACCACTCCCGGCCCCCGCCCGGCCCCGCGCTGTGCCGGGATCAGCCCGATCGGGTTAATCATTGACCCGGTGTTAATCAATCATTGACCCGGTGTTTGCCCGGGACCTGCGCGGGGCAGGACCGCGCCCCCAGCGGCCACCCCGGCAGCGAGGGGGTCTGGGGGGGGGAGGGCTAAAGGGTAGGGGTCACCCCGCTGGGACCCCCGGGGCACACAAAGGGGGGTGGGGTCCGTTGTGCAGGACATGGGTGTGCGTTGTGCTGCCGCCGTCAGAAGGGGTGCAGGGCTTAGGGGTACGCGTATTTGGGTTAAACGTATATTTTGTTTCAACTATACATGTGCGATTTGTCTTTCTTTGAAACGGGTTTGTCTACAGGTAGAGAGCTGTCTCTGTATGCTGGGCGCATCTACTTATATAAAAAAATTTACGCCTGCATTTTAGGTCTGTCTATAAATATTTCCGTGTCTACACATATGTGTACATATATAGCCATGAGCATAAACACACGTATGTGTATATATACACACACCTGCGTGCACATGTGTGTGCGCACACTGTATCTATAGGTCCCATACAGGCATACACTTGTCTTGTGTCCATACACATCTGCTGCACAGATACGTTCCTTCAGATGCATCTTGCTGCAGACATACCCATGCACACACATACACATACACATACAGCTGCCTTTAGTCAGGTATACCCGCCTATACAGTCCAACTCACGCCGGGCCGTGCCCGTCCCTGTCCCTGTCCCGGGCTGAGACCGGACGCACCTCAGCGCACTTGTGTGTGTGCGCCCGCCTCCCCCCGTACTACATTTCCCACCATGCCCCGCGGCACCGCGCGCCGGCCGCCTCACAGCCCCCGCCATGGCCTCCGCCGGCAGCAGCGAACCCGAGCGGCCTCACCCCAAACCTTTCCTCATCGGTGTCAGCGGCGGCACCGCCAGCGGCAAAGTGAGACGAACCGGGACCGGGGCGGGAGGGTCCGGCAGTTTGAAGGGTGGTGGTGGTGGGGCGGATATCGGGGGAAAACCGAGCTCGGTGCCGCCAAGGGGTGCGGGGCCGGGGGACAGGTCAGGCAGTGCGGGGAAGCCCCGCTGAGTGTCCGCTTCTTCCACGCAGTCCACAGTCTGTGAGAAGATCATGGAGCTTCTGGGGCAGAATGAGGTGGAGCGGCGGCAGCGGAAGGTCCTCATCCTCAGCCAGGACAGCTTCTACAAGGTGCTGACCGCCGAGCAGAAGTCCAAAGCGCTGAAGGGACAGTACAACTTCGACCACCCGGGTGAGCCTGCGCCCCTCGAACGCTGTGGCTGCAGCCCCGACTCCTTTTCCTCTGTCTTTAAGGTGGCTGAGTTAGTGGCTGGGGCTTGCTTGTAGAGACCGAGAAGTACCGGATAACGGAAACGCTCTTTCCCAAAGCAAAACAGCTGTTTGTCTTTCACACTGCTTCCTGTCCACCTTTGAGGGAGCCGTGCTGGAGGAGTGGAGCATCCCGGCATGCACGGTGCTCTGTCCCCTGTCCTCAGCCGCAGAGAGACTCCGTTACAACCTGCACCCTTCCCAAGGTCCTGTCTTGGTATTTCGTGGCTGCATACACAGCGTCTCTGCTTGCTCAGAGTGCTGTGGGTTGTGGTAAGGATAGTGATCTACCCTTGGCTGCTGTCTAGGACCTGCTATAGGTTCACCCAGACAGATAATGAGCTGTATTAAAGATGTCTGAGGTTTTCTACATTACTGTTAGCTAACAGACTAAGAGTTGCACAAATTTATGCAATTACCAAGGAGTCTGGTAAAATTACATTACATTACAGCTTCACATTTCAATCATTTGTATTATAGTTGCTTATAAACAGCAAAATCTTTTCTGCTTGTCACTGTAAGCAAGTGTAGCAGTTGCAGTTTGGGTAGGGAGTGTTGGTTTCCTGCTGGTAGGAGAGAATGAAGTTTAAGTTCCTGTTTTCCAGGTGTTATACGAGGCAGCTTTTCCTTTAGGTCTGGAAAATCTGAACAGGAGATTTGATATCAGAGCATCTAAACCTCTTCCCCTTTAAACCTTCCCCTTGCAGATGCTTTTGATAACGATTTGATGCATTCAACCTTGAAGAACATTGTTGAGGGCAAAACGGTTGAGGTACCAGCGTACGACTTTGTGACCCATTCTCGGTAGGTTTGGGGTTTGGGTGAAGTCTTGAGGGGCTTGTGTGTGGATGCCCATGTGAGACCCATTTAACACTGTGCTGTGGGTGGCAGGCTGGCAGAGACAACTGTGGTCTATCCTGCTGATGTTGTCCTCTTTGAGGGAATCCTGGTTTTCTACAACCAAGACATTCGGGACATGTTCCACCTCCGGCTCTTCGTGGATACAGACTCCGACGTTCGGCTGTCCCGCAGAGGTAATGCCCTCACAGGCAGCATCACCCTGCTCCTGTTCCTTCTCCATCCTCTAAAACTCATGGGCTTTATCTTCCCCCTCCCAGTTCTGCGGGATATGAAACGTGGGAGGGACCTTGAGCAGATCCTCACCCAGTACACCACGTTTGTCAAACCTGCCTTTGAGGAGTTCTGTTTGCCGGTACTAAAATGTTTCACTAAACTGATTTGTGGTTTTTTTAGGATGGGGGTGAGAAGGAGAAGGGTCACGTGGGGATTAGCTGCAAGTGCAGATGCAGAAGTGGTGGCTTTTGATACTTTTATTTCACCAGTCCCATGTTCTCCTCTCAGCTTCATCTGTTTAACTGTTACAGGCTGCTTGTTTAAGGAGCTTAAATGGTTGGTCCCCTCTGCTTACAAAACGCCATGGGAATCCCTAGAGACTGTGCATGTTTTCTCACTGCCATGGCTCTTTTAGCATGGGTGCCTTTGACTGATGCATTCCCACTCTGCGTTCATTCTTCAGCTTTATAGGAAGAAAGCAGAGCTTGGTTTCCAACAGACTGTATCTGAACAGAGAGTGCTGGGGAAAACCCAGGACAGACCACGACAGCTTCTGCTGGCTGTGGTGTGTCACTGAATGGAAAAATCATCGAGTTCCAGGGGTCTCGTGCTCTAGATCAAAGCAAATCTAGGATTGTAAAAGTACTTGTTAGAAATGCTGAATTTTACAGCCTTTTTAATAAGTAGGGAGAAAAAAATAAAAGCCCAGGGGCACAGTGGTGGTAAAAAAAAAAATCAGTGAAGTGTTGTCAGTGTCAGGAAGGACTTTCATGTGCATGTTGGGTACCTCAGGGCTCAGCAGAGGTTTAGCAATGGCTTCTGAAATGCTGATTGGAATCAGCTCTAACAGACCACAGCCTCCAGGTGGGTTACCCATGTGAAGGCCACATGCTCTTCAAAAGAAACAGTAAAAGCCAGTTCTCCAGGCTTGAGCTGCTGCTCCTGCCTGCTGAGTCACTGTAGAGGGACAGTAATAACAAGCTTTGACCTTAAATACAGTGCAGGAATGACTTCTCAGTTTATTTAGATGTATCACAACTAAGAGCTTAAAGTCTCAGAGCATAGAAACCCCTTCAGCTTTGTCCTGAGTTTTCTGATGTTTGGTAGATTCTGCTGGTAGCTTTACTCTATAAATGTGGCTTTTCCCATCAACAGCCTCTTCTGTTTTGCAGACAAAGAAGTATGCAGATGTGATCATTCCCCGAGGAGTTGACAACATGGGTAAAAGAGAGCTTGGGTCTCTGCCTGACTTCTCTGGGGAGACCACCTTTGGGGTTGGGAAGAGAACAGGTGGCACACCCCTACCTTGTTTGTGCATGTCTAAGGGGTTTTCTGGAGGAGGGTGGGCAAAGTGTGTTCGAGCTGGAGTGGGAGGACCAGCTGCTCAGCCTCTGGACAAAGTGAGAGACTTGTGGAGGTGCCCAGCAGGACACCAATGTTAAAACCGGTGCTGCAGTTGCTGTTTTCTGTGGAGGTCTCACGTCACCACAGCAAGCAGGTGTAGTTTCTTTTAAGGGTTTGTTAAAACTTCAGTTGGGCAGGGCTGGACGCTTTCTATGTATCTCCAGCAAAGAAGCCGATGTGTCCTTTCCTCTTCCTCTCTGCAGTTGCTATAAACCTCATCGTGCAGCACATTCAGGACATCCTCAACGGAGACATCTGCAAGTGGCAGCGTGGGGCAGTGAATGGACACGGTCGGACCTACAAGCGCCCGTTCCCTGAGCAAACTGAGAGCAGCAGTGTGCTGGCACCCGGCAAGCGCTCCCACCTGGAGTCCAGCAGCCGCCCGCACTAACCTCCTAAAACATATTTGCCTCTGGTCCAGACCAACACTGAAGACAATTTAAGGGAAGAAGGACTTCAGCAGAATGGTTGGTGAAGTGCCCTTTAAATCATCCAAGCAGCAGAGGGGATGCTGGTGTCAAACTTCCTGCAGAGGGGAGAGGAAGGAGTTGGCTTGCCCACCCTTCTTCCCTCCAGACCCCCTCCCCAGTCTCCCTGTGGTGTCTGGAGTCATTCTGCTCCTCAGTGAACTGGGTAAAGGCAGTGCCACTTGCCATTTTTTCAAAAATAATTTTCAAAATGAGATCTAAGACAGAAGTCTCCCTGGAAAATTAAGTGCTACCAGGTGATTAGCAAGATACCCCATTTCCCTCATGTTGATCTTCTTCATTGGGAAAATTAGCTGCCTATTTTATTTTTGATTTTCAGAAGACAAAACAGTCCCTTTCTCCAAGACTAGCTCATGCCTTGTTAATGTCACCCAGCAGGTGTAGTCCCTTATACTTCTCCACCTTGCTGGGACCTAGAGTTCTGGTGTTGCTCTCCTGCTGGGCAGCCTCCTTTGTGGGGTGTAGCAGCACATGGGGGCAGGATTGACCTGTAGAGCAATCTCTCCCCTAAGACAGCCAAAACAGAACGTCTGGAGCAAATGGGAACTTCCAGTTCATCAGGGGGCACAGACCCAAGTAGTTGTGTGATTCCAGTGCCTAATTTATTCCTTTCCAAGCACCTGATCCTTGCTACACTGTATAAATAATTTTTGTACCCAGTCTCCTTTACCAGAGTGTGTAGCTCCAAATGGATTCAGTTGCTTATGGAAATGGAGAGTTGACCTTGTCAGTATTGCTGTCTTTTTTTAGGGTGTTTCTGTACTGCTGATTGCAGATTCTGCTGGTCAGAATCCGTCCAATTCCAGAGGTGGGTGGTGAAGTCAGCAAGGAGGGGGGTAGAACTGTGAATTGCAAGAATCCCACCCCCCTTCTGCTGGCACAAATAGCTCCCTGGCCATGCTCCTGCCCTCAGACAGGGTCAAAGCACTTGCCTTGCACTCAGGCAGTTTACACTCAAGAATTTTTTTTTGTGGGTTTTTTTTTTTTCAAAAAAAAAAAAAGCAGACTAGAAGCTGGAAGTATAAACACTGCAATCCCAGTTTCTGAGTTTACCCAAGATAAGTGATACTGCAGCAACAGAGAATTTCTGGAAGAGCAGTAATTCTGCAATGAAGTGCTTGTTGGGCCTTTGAAAAATGTCCTTGTGCTACCTGGGTCTGGACTTAGGTTGTAAATATAACAGATCTGTGAGGAGCAGAGCTTGGGGAGGGGGGGGAGAGTTTGCAGAATATTAAGAGGAAGTTTTTCATATTTGCTAGTTTTCTAAAACCAGGGTCTGGCTGTGTTGGCTCTGTGTGTGTGTGTTGCTTTGGCTAATAAATAAATGAACAAATAGTGGCGCAGAAATGACCATTTTATGTAAGAGGTATTTGTGTACTACACCAGCATAATGGGACTGAAAGGAGTGCTTGTGGAGATGCCTTAGTACTCAGCAGTTCTTTCTCCCCCTTAACTGTTAGTTTTAGTTTGGTAATGGCTGAAGTTTCAGAGAAAGTAAAAAAAAAAGCACCCAAAACAAAAACCCCCTTTTTAAAAAAAAATGGGGTCTATGCTTCCTTCCATCCTTGAAGTCTTTTCAACACTGGAAATCAATAACTTTGTGACCTGTTTGTGATTTCACCCCTCCCACCCCAGGTCCATGGTACATGTCTGTAATGATGAGGAGACAGCAGTTCATTTCCTAACTGCTGCTGGGTGCTCTTTAGCTCAGGGTGCCAAACTTAGAGTATGAACTACTGCAGTGAAGCATCAGCTATCACAGCTGTTTTAAGCAGGAGCAAAACAGTCACTAAAACCTGCTCTGAATGACTGTGGTGTTTGATCATCCCTTACTCTGGGGGAGGGCGGGGAGCTCAAAGCAGCCTTGAGAAGCAGTTGTTAGAGCAGCACGAACTCTGCAGCTAGAAGCTCCTGGTCTGTCTTGGTCAGCTTTGAGCTGTAGTGCAAGATCCTGCTGCTGCTGCAGTCACATGGAAAAAAGATAAAATAATGTGGGGTATGTACCCAGGTGCTGGAATACCTGCATAGAGCTGCAGCACATTCCCTGCTGAGACATCCCAAGCCCTCACTGGCACCTCCTGCCCTGTTAATTTCTCTGCTGGTGCAGGCCAGGGCATGGGCTGAGGCACTGCCACTGTTTTGACCCCGAGGCCTTGGGTACAGGTTTCCTGGTCAGTCTGATCAGCTCTACCTTGCTCAGAGTTCTTCCAAGGGCTGCCAGGAACAGCAAGGCCACAAGGCCAAAGGACTCTTTGGGCTATGGTGACTTCTTGGCCTGCCTGAGGCTTTGTTTTAGCTTATTTAGCTGTAACAACAATTTTTTAATGTCTGTTTTATTTTTGCTTAGCTTCATAAAAATAATGATTATGTCAAATGATAAGATACAGATAACAGTAACAAGTCATTATGCTGTACAAAATGGACTATTTATAAACTTAATACTGTCATGAAATGAAGTAGGAGTGATAGCAAAGAACACGCTGCTGGGGGCTATCATCATGAGGTGGTGCTGAAGACAAGTGATGCAGGGCCTGTCACTGGTAGCTGAAGATGTGTAAACTTCAAAGTTGGGAAAGCCCAATTTTTAGGAGTGACAAAGAAAACAGAAAAGAATCCAGTATGTTGGAGAGTATCTATTTCTAGTAACTTGTAACATGGAACTGCAGACCAAGGTGCTAGGGAACATATAGAATAGCCCCAAAGTACAGCTTAATGCAAGAAGGAACAAACCATCACCATCCCAGTGCTAGGGGGAGGAAGAAGAAACCCCTGCAGCCTGCTCCTTCCAACTGGGCTGCTGCTAACTGAAACCAACAGCCTTCAGAGCCTGAGAGGCAGTGGAAGGTGAATGGAACAGGGGTCGAGACTGGGAACTGAGCTCATAACAGGTCTAATACTGTTGAGAGTTGAAACTTTTTTTTTTTTCTTTGTAAAGTATTCTTTCTGTAACAGTTACATCTGGACTACTATCGATTTTTTGATTAGACTGTTAAGTTTTCAGTTATACTAAAAATAAATTCTTCGCTTTGCATAAACGGTGTCTGGGTTTGCCTGTAACAGGACTGTAACTATTACTGTTTTCGGATCAGGATGTTCCAGCTGTCCTTCCAGCGCAAGTCCTTGAGTTCAGGAACAGACAGAGAGGGCTCCCCGTAGGTGACAGGGCTGAAGGTGGAGTAGACAAGGTAAATGGAAGAGAACCAGGCAATGACCAATGCACTGAACATGCTCTTGAGAAGTGGGGGCCTGGAGTGAGAGGGAAAGAGCAGTGAGGCTGAGTCAAGGCTGGCCAAATGCTCCAGCCAAAAGGAGGACCAGTGTGTGGCCTGCAAACACCAAAGTGTGGCCACTGCTGGAGAAACCACAGCTTGCCCTGCAGCAGCTTGCCAAGGTGACAACCCAGGAGAAAAGAACCATGGCTCCTCTCTTGTCTGCCTGCCCATCTATCCAGCTATGAACACCAAATACCTGCAGAGGTGATTGCCAAGATGCTGTAGTACGACGGGGATCAGGAGAATCTGGAATGTGAGGGCAGGCAGGTAGTGGTACAGGAAAAGTGTTTTCTCCATCAGGAAGAAGGGCAGGTAGTTCACAGCCCAGCCTCCCAGGCAGATCCCCCCAGCTGACACCCACAGCTGCCACACATCTGCAGAAAACATGAGACACCATCTCAAAGCACCTAAAACCTCAAAGAAGTCTCCTACTTATGGTTTGGATTGTTAGGTTTGGTTTTTTCTTCCCCACCCTCTACAGCTCATGCTAATTAATTAACTGAATACTTCAACTTAGCCACACTCAGCTGAAGGAAATGGTTATGTTTTGTTAGGTTTTTATCAAATACCCATCCAGACAAATTACAGCCAAGGTGATGAAGCTTCAGAGCAGGACAACAAAATGTCCTGGCAGGAAGGGCAGCATAAAGCTGCCCGGACACGCAGAGGAGACAGCATCTCAGTTGGAAGAAACACATCTCAAATAAACCCCTCCCCACACGGCCACTGTGGGACCTCTTGAAGCATCACCAAGGGACTCAGGAGAATCTGAATGTGATGCCTGGAGATTGCAGGGAATGATTCAAATAACTCTCATGCTGGCTACTGTATTGTGTCATGAGGTGATGGTTATATTATGATGACCACAATGAGCCTCTTCATGGGCTACTCTAGATCTTGGTGCATCCCAAATAAAAATTTCAGGGTTAGTGAGCAGGAACAAGTGCTGGCATAGCCAAGCACACAGTTCACACACACACCATGGGGTCAGACCTTCAGGAATGTCATAAATTTTCCTTCGTCGTCGTATCAAGTACCACAGGGACAGACAGGTGTAGATCAGAGCAGCAACGTTAGCTGAAGCCCAGGTGACAACATTCCCAAGGAGGTGGATCTGGGCCTGCAGAATAGAAAATGGTCCAAGCCAGAAGCAGGAACATGCTGCAGTTCTTTTGGAGAAGTTTTAAATATTACCTACACAAGTTTGCTCTATTAAACTTCAGTAGCCTGATCTTTCCTGGAACAAAGCAAGCTGATAAACTTTGCTGTTTCAACTCTTTTCTAATGTCATCCATTTAAAATATGCTATTGGAGATGAACTCATCCTCTAAATGAAATAAATAATGGAAACAATTAAACTGCAGTTTTCCTTTAAATAAAATGTGCCAGAAGACATGATTTAATTAAAAACAACTACTGTCAAAGCTCTATTACATGCCAAACAAACCCTAAACCTCAGGGAAAATACACTCTTAACACAGGAAGAGTGTTAAGCAGCTCCTTGCTGGGAACCACAGCCCTGCTCTCACTCCCACTCACAGAGCTCTCATCTGAACTGAAGGCTGCTTTCTTCACCAGTTTTACATTTACCTCTCATACTTACACCAGAGGTCGGGTGGAGCCAGTAGGCAATATTTGTGTCCATTGTGATCCAGTCAAGAGGAGAGGAGCTGTATTTATGTTCTGTGTCTTCGTTTTTTAATGTGAGTATTTTCCACTAGAAAAAAAAGTAAACAGAAGGCTTTCAGAACAGGAGAGATGAGTGGGATGGCAGGAAGGGGTAAACAGCTCCAGATGTAAGATGGTAAGTTCTTAACGTGGGAGCAGAGAAGGATTTTGCATCTCTCAAATTGGCTACTGATCAATACAATGGTTTTATTTTGTTCTTATATAATGCACTTTCCATAGTGAGTTCCTACAGTAAGGGGCACCAATACTACTGACTGCATATAAAACACACAACAGTTCAGCTCAGGACAACTTCTGGATACCCAACTGATCTTCCACCCCCTTCTTTTCCTACCCAGACATCTGGGTGTTCAGTGTTGAACAGCACAGGTGCATCCAGAAGTACCTTGCTTTTCAATGAGGAAACTGAACTATCAGAAAGGAATCAACAATGAGTCCTCAGTGCTCCAGTTCTTGCTCTGCAGGAAGGAAAGATGAGGAAATAAAAAGAGGCTTACCTGCAACTCTGTGAACTTTGCCATGAAGCTGAGGTTTTTACTTATGTCCACCTGCGTGGGAGAGTGGAGTTCCACTTCCCTATCTTTTTGCTCTTGGCCTGGAAGAAAACAGCAAAGCTCTGGTAGAAAGCTTGAAAGGAGAAAGGGCCCACAGGACATACCCTGGATTCTCACACAGGAGCTCTTCCCCAATACACAGTTCAACTGCAGGAGCTCTCTAAGGGGATTTGTAAGGATTCTGGCACTGTGACAGAGCCAGAGCTTGGTGATCACACACACAATACCATTTTTCCATCACACTACCACCTTCCCATCAACACAAAGTGTCCCCCAGTCACAGAAATCTTCTTGAAGAACAGGGCTGAGATGTACTTTTCCCGTATCTGTGCTCCTCCACATTCCAGACCATGCTCTGGTGGTAGCCTTTGGACAGCTTCTCTCCAACCACCTCCAGCTGCCGGTATCCCCACTCAGGTAGAGATGCTCCACTGAGCTGAAAGTGAAAGACACCTGTAAGAGTAGAGTGCCATCATGAGGAACATCAGGATGGCAGCCCTGCCCAAGCAGTGGATCACAGCCAGGGACAGGTAGGAAGTCTGGGAAGTCACCACACAATTCCACCTCAAATGCTACAGCCACAAAGTCAGTGGTTCTGGGAATCTCTGCAATGAGATCCCAGCATTCCAGCTGCTGCCACATACTACGCACAGACTCAGCATCAATTGATGAGGCTGCACTCAAACTCCAGCTGTGAGCAGTGTTCCAAGCCTCCTGAGAAGCAGGACAGCTCTGCCAGCTGAGCAGCTTATTGTTTCCTGTTATTTGCTCATTTGGTTAATTATTCTTGTGGGTGGGTTGGGCATTTTGGAGCAGAGCTCAGTAGCTCATAAGACTGCAAGACCCACCTGAAGAAAAACCTATAGGCAAATAAACATTAATCCACTTGCCTTCAGCACTGCAGAGGTGTTCACGTGAACAAACCTCACTTCTGACAGAATTGTCTTCCACAAGTCTGTGTCAGACTCCCGGTTCACAATTTCCTACAACAGAAAGATGTCACTTGATCATCATATTGTCTGAGCTGTTTCTGCTGGAACATGATGAGCTCCTCCCTTCCCTTTGACCACTCACCACTCTCCAGAGGTTCTGTGCTGGCATGGAGATGTTATAATCAATATAGCAGGAAACTTCTTGGGAGTGGGGGCTAAGAGGGGCAGCAACATCATGCCTGGAAGATGAGTAAAGTAAAATCCTCCAACAGCATTTCCCAAATTCAGACCAAAAAAGCAAACCCACAGAGGTACTGAACTGGGTTAGAACTGATCCAGTAAGAAAGCAAAAAGTAACTAATTTATACAGATTGAACACTTCCCACAACCAAGAGCTGCCAGGAAAAGGCTCAGAGGAAGCCAGTACAGATCCTGGCTGTCCCAGACTGGCGAACAAGCAGTGATTGTGACAAACAGAGATGCTGTTCACTGGGGCTTCCAATCATGAACAAATTAGGTTTGGAAGGGACATAGCAAAAACCCAAGTTCAGAACAACCCCCTTCCCAATCTGAGTGATATTAAAGTCCAAGCAGATGCTGTTTGGGATGCAGTCAGAAGACATTTCAGGCAATGCTTGCTTTGCCTGGAACAGAGGCAGGGAAGGGGCAAGGATGAAAACTCTCCAAGGGGCCTTTGTATTTTAGGAATCTGCAGAACTATCATGAATTGTGACCACGAGTAAAGCCACCGCTAAAGCCACTAGCAGAGAAGACTAGGAGCAGCTATGAGCCACTGAATGGTTCATCATTAGTATCAAATCCCACTGCCAAGTCAACTGCAAAAAATAAATGAGCACACAGCACCCTTCCTCTGGGCCATAGGGATGGCTTATGTAACCACATGAGGTCCCTCCTAGCTCCACCATGTTAAGAATCCATGAATAACGGGCAGTTTACAGCATGTCTGAATGCCAGGATCAGAACACTTCAGTCCCTGAACAGTTACAAGGAAGCAGAAGGTGCCAGCAGACTCAGCAGAACAGAAAGTGAGGAGAGGACTTACGTGTTGAGGTACCGAGTGGTGATACCATGGACCAGCTGCACGATGTGTCCATGCCTGACAGGCCTGGGGGGGTTACTCACCACCAGCTGCTGCCTGGTGGAGGGACACCCAAGAGGAAGTGGTTAGGTTCTTCTTTTGATATAATGCAACCTGACCAAACTTTTAGGTCAAGAATGTGCAGGCAGGGATGGACATGTAGGCAGTAAGATGAGAAACTGAAGCAATCTGCAGATTGCACCAGAATGGAAACAAAGCTCATCAAGGTAAAGGTGAGTTAAGGGCAGAATGACTCAGGTGGGTAATGGGATACTGACACCCCAGCCATTAGGTCAGTGGCCTGAATCCAGGGCAGTGGGGAGTGAGTTCAGATTACTTCACCCCTCAGCTGTTTGGTGCCTTCTGAGAGGTAACTGGGTGCCTCAGTGAGGTCTGACAGTTGTTCATACTACAGCTAATGTCATTTTCACAGAATTGTGAGATCAATGACTATCTCCACCATAAAGAGCACACTCCCATCTTGCTACAGGTCTAAGGCACACTTTGGCAAGGGGGAACACTGCAGGGGTTCACCTTACTGCGGCCTGTACTTTAGTGTTCTACACAAGGCCATCAATCATCCAGGGGTCATAGGAATCTTCAGCTTGAAGAATTTTAAGAAGATACTGGGTTTCTGTGGTGCTGGTGGGGTCCCTACTTGAAAGGTTTGCACTATGGACAAACCTTCCCAATGTGGATATGATTTAGAATGGCACACAGTCCAACTGGTAGGACTCTTCATACAGTTCTCAGAGCAACATAAGGAACGAAAAAAACACAACTTTTTAATCAGCATGAAATGATAACACACAAAGGCTTTAACTGGCAAAACCAGAAGAAGTAGTCCTGCTTCTCACCAGGAGCTACAATGGCAAAACACTTCAGCAAAAACCAGACCTCTCAGGCACAGGCACCCACTTGGAATCCTTCCCCATGTGGTAGATTCTACAGCTCATCCCACACTTTAAAAACAAAGAAATACCTGTTCTGCAAATGTGATCTCTATTCTCTTCTCAGATCCATTCAAATTTGATAAAACTCATGAAGGCACCCCAATGCCATGGCTCACACATTTCAAAAAGCAGAACTTGTCTTTCATGCAAAGCGTGAAAGTGAAGTGTTCCCACTGGTCTCATGAGTCTTTATAAAGTCCCCTTTGGGCACAGCACAGCCCATGTTCTGGCAGGAACAGTTAAGAAATAATTCTGGCGTCCTCAGTAATGCTTTTACCATAGTGAGGAGGAGTGTGCAGAGAGCCATGCCTACCGACTCTGTAGCTCAGGATCACACATGGCCTCTGCACCCATCAGCAGAGAACAGAGATGTCCAATCCAAGCTATGCCCTAGCTGGGGTTTTAGAGCATGCAGAAGCTGCACTTATGGCAGCTTGGCATTAAATCCCTTATATACTCACATTCCAGGATCTTTGACAATCCACCAGTTGTTTACATCCTTGAAGGGATAGCAGGTCACCTGCTGCTGATGGGAACTGCCTCGCCCATTCTCATACCTGTATGGAAAGTTAAAAAAAACTCCACAGGTGTGTAACAGAACATGTCTGTGCTCAAGAGCCACAGAAGTACAAACCAGCACTGGCCCCATTCCTACAGAGCACAGAGAATCTGTACATCTGCGGTGTGCTCTGATGGATTATTGACAAGATTTCCAGGACTTGAACTGAGATACTTAGATTGGCAGGTGAAGAAACAGAATACTTTCACCCTAACAACACAGACTCAACCAGATTCCTCACCTGATGGGATAAGTATTTGTGTGAGAATGGAGCCAGCACTGCACAGGCTTGCCCAGCACGTTCCTCAGAGTGATCTGTGAGCCATAGGCCACCTCCAAGGGCTGACCCTGAGTGATCCGAGCCAGCCCACCCTGAGAATAAAAAACAACCCGCATACTGCTTAAATTCTATTAACCTGTCATATTCTGGTTAAATTCTATTCACCTGTCACTTTAACATGGCAGTATTTTAGCACAAGACCTTCTCATTTGGTTATATCTACTAAAATCAAGTCTTGCAGCACCATACTCAGCAGATACCAATACCTGAAAGACTAAAGGGCCTCAGGAAGATCCCTGAGGCTAGGCTGTTCTGAAAGACAAACTAAACAGTCTTCTACAGAAAATCATACTGTCATCCTGCAGCCTGAAATGTCATCACTGAAGAGTTCAGTACTGTACCTATTCTTCCAGAGTTCCCTGTAGGAAGGGAAAAAATTTTAGCAGAAGAGGGAACATACTGTTCTTGGTTCACTGGGAACAGTTTTTCACCTGTTACTGGGACTTCAGTTGTTAGTGCCCCATCTTAAAGCAGCAGTAAAGTAGTTAAATGGCACTAAAGGAACAAATACCTAAGTTCAAAAGGACAAGATCACCCCCGTTTTCTTCTAAAAGTAAACACAAGACAGATTTCTGCCTCTTCTCCCCTAATAGATCAGTTTCATGACCACATTTCCTTTACCTCTAGGCTGGCTTGGAAAGCACTTGTCATGATCTGGTCATGAGGCCCAGAGCGATACAGCAGTGTGAGGTGAACATAGAAGAAGGACAGGTACATTGTCACAGGGATGAGGATGAGGGCCAGACCCCTAGCCAGAAAATGGTACACCAAGGAAACCTAGAACAACACAGAAAACTCAGTGGTTTCATTCTCCAGATACTGAAAATATTAAAAATACCAGTGCAATTGGCTTGGTTTGTTTGTCTTTCTTAAGTTTCCACAACCACCCTCACTCAGCTCTACCTTGGTGGAGAGCTGGGTAAACTTCCACTGTGGATCTGAACTGGAGGCAGCAGGAGGTATGCAAAGCAGTATAGGTTTTGAGCTACAAATCATTAAGACATGGATAAAAGCAGAGAAGACAGTCACACAGACATGCTTATCCTAAACCTAACTCAATCTTCTCCAGCAACTGAGCTGGGAATCTGTTCTATGACATGAGGATTTGCAGACTGTGCGAAGGAATTTTCGTACAAAAAGCATCTACAGACAGCATTATTACATGTGGGCTTGTGAAGCTCCTGGCTGGCTCCTCTACTGAAAAGTTACATGTAATAGGTTTTGCTTGTTGTGCTACCTACATTTGAGAAGTTCTGGTCTCCTATCATGTGCCAGAAGTGGAGTCCTGCGACAGCCAAGAGCAGCATATAGGTAAACAGGCCCATATATTTCACTCTGAAAAGTGCATAAAAGATGAATACAGTTAAAGGAATGCAGTTAAAAACTACACAGTTACCCAATACAAGGCATTAACATTCCATCTTTCTCTTGAACAGGATGCATTCAAGTCCAAGGACTTAGATCCATGACAAGTTTGGTACAACATAAATAAGCTTCAAGACTTTGGCATCAGCAGCAATCATTTGTTTGCCAATTACACTAAGTGGCCAAGTGACAGAACCTTCTTGATGATAACATGCTGGCAGATCACAAAGCACCAACTCCCTGAATCGAGGCTTACTGAAACCTAAAGCAATTAAAAGGGAGGGGTGACATGCAGGTGCTAATTTATAACATAAAGCCATCTCTGAGGAATATGTTCTGTTCTCAGCACACTGCCCTCTGATGCCTGGAATTGCCCTCTGTGAATCACCATCCTCTCTACAACAATGCTTTAACTCACTAAAACATCCTGGAGATGTCTGCTGAGAACTGCACCAAGAAGCAGCCTTCAAAATCCAAAGCCCCATGGCACCTCAAAGGGTGGGCAGGAATGTCAGTTTACTAAAAATAAGACATCATCACTTACCCAACTGCACAAGAACAGGCTACTCCAGTCAACAGAAGCCATAACCACCAGCTGCCAGAGAAGGAGCTTAAATAAAAGGACGAAGAATGGTGTGGTGAGATCTGGGTATCTTCTTAGGATCCCAAATTCAACTAATTTAAATTGAAAAAACCAACTTGCTGGACTCTCCTATTTCTTATTCTACTCAGAGGTATCTCATTCTGAACCTCCCACACCACTAACTCTCAGCCTTGACCTACAGCTTGTTCTTAAATGTTCTTTTCTGTATCCTGAAAAGCAAAACCAAATGTTACCTGCCCGCTGATCTCAGAGATAAAAGACATGTAGTACATCACTTGCTGGGCTCAGTTTAGAGATAATTTTACTTTACTGAAGATTACTTTATCCTCTGCAAGGATCAGAGCACAGGTGAAGTCACAAGAAAAGAGACAAAGATCTCTAAATTCAGTGTCTGTAAACACTAAAAAGGAACATTAAGTGATCTGCTAACATAGGTGTTTCTGTGCAGTGAGGGAAACCTTCCAATAAAAAACCTGAGTGGGCAAAGGAGTGTTCCCAAGGGTTTTTATTTTTAACACTACTCAGAAGAAAAATTCTGGGGCAGCCATGCTAGAGGTCAAAGCACTGGATTTTACAGACAGCTGAAGAAGAGTGAAGTGACTCAAAGTAAAAAAACAGTCTGAAAAACACCACAAGAATATCCAAAAAGATGGGAGACAATCCAGCCTTACCCGTGCCTTTGCAAATTGTAGAACTTTAGGTAGGACAGAACTGCAAGTAGAATAAAAAAAATCAGTATTGATTCCAGGAGCATGAACCTTGACTGTGTGATCAAGGAGTTCTCTGTTGGAAAAGAGACACAGACTCAAAATTAGACAAACTTATCTGTAAGGCAAGTGCCACCACAGACAGTCACAGAATTATCCAAGAGTAGGACCTGCCCCTTTAAGGACAGCCAATTCATTTACAATCTTAGTGGCTGTAATAGGGAGGTAATGGGTTTAAAGGGACAAAAAACTGCCAGCAGGAGCAAAGTACACAGCCTTAACTGTCTCCAAGGACAAAGAGGTGGGTAAGTGGCAAAGTCTGGCAGGAGGCAGATAAAGGTGTTGTGCTTGCCAAAAAAAAGGTTAAAGAAAATCCTGGGAATGCTGGGAAATCCAAAGAGGTGCTTCTCAAGGCAAGGAGAGTTAAGGCAGTGACCTCAGCAGGCAATGAGAATGATGACTAAACTTTGAGAAAAGGAACTGCAATGAGCAATTTGTGCAGGATTCTCTGAGCCAGATCAGAGCAACCAGTAGCTATGAGAAGTTTCTCTTATCAGTCTCCTAAAGGGCTGCTGAGAGGCTCTTTCCCTTTCAGACAGCTGCCACTAGAGAAAAAAACCAAAGATCTGAGTTATACACACCAGAACAGTGTGAAGTGTGCTAGGGACACAGACTGGATGATGTTTGGAGATGAAGAAATTTGATGAGCTCTGATTTCCAGTTGGGTTGTCCTGCTGTTAAAAACCAGTATATTGCAACTCATCCTGTAAGCCTCTGAGGAAATGAGCAGAGGACTCCATAGATGCAAGAAATATGGTTTTCTGTCGGGCTCTTAAGGCTGCCCACTGCTTAATAATGAAATGAACCTCAGAGTAGAATAGCAGCCTTTTGAAGAGCTGTAAGGACAGAGGGGGCTGGAGAGGCTTGCAGAGACTGATCCAGGCCAGGGCTGAAAGTGGGCTCTGGTGGGGAGGATTACATTCTGGGGGAAATGCTACTCCAGCCTTTTATGTACCCTAAAAAATTCACAAGGGGAAAAGGGACCCTTTGTCCCTTGCGTGAAGGACCCAGGGGGAAAAATCTTACCCAAGAGTATGAGAAGAGCAGCTCCAAGTGCAGCACAGTGGGAGAAGTGCAGTTCTACCAAAATCTGGTAGGCCAAAGGCACACAGAGAGCACCTGCCAGGGCTGGCAGGAGGCGCAAGGACCAAACAGGAACATTCATGCTGTATTCTGAAACAGGAGACAACAGTGACACAGTCATTTATAAACTATTAGGTGAGGAGAAGACAGATCAATACAGCATTCCTTATGACTAAAACATAAGGATGAATCCAACTCCTGCTCTTAGTAATCTATTGTCTGTCCTGTACTGCTCTAAATGATTTTAAAAATCCACGTGATGGAATCACAGTGCCTCAAACATATGTTAGAGACCTGCAGAAGTCTTTTTTAAGAGAAGTAAAGGAGTCAGGTAAAGCAAAAGGAGGCAGAAGGAATCTGTTTGCTTCTTGAAATAATGCTTATTTTCTCAAAAGAATGAGACAGTTAAAATCAGCTCTTACCAGCTCCAATCCTATTCCATAAGAAGTTTCCATCAAATCCTCCTAAGTAACCTACAACATAAGCAACAATTCAGCATTTCCAGTTTCAAAACAAATATAAAAACTGCTGCTAAATTGGTCACGGAACCATTTCCCAAACACAGTTTCTCTGCACAGGAACAGCTCTTTCCCCCCAAAAAAAACCCTTTTTACTGCCTTGCCTGCAGCAGTGCTCAAGAACATGCAGAGGCACCAAGAAAACAAACTGGGAACACCACACTCTCCGTGGCAAAGGCCTACGTGTATTTCATCTCTCCTTCCAGATACTTTTATGTTGTGCATGTCTCAGCTACAGAAAGGAACTCAGGTCTGTGAGTCTCCTTGTTGCCTACAATTTCTAGTCACAAAGAAGTTCTCATCTTACCTTTCTCTTTATCCAAAGGACTGGATAACAACAAGGAAATGGATGGATGGCTCCATCTCCTCCCCAGTACTCCTGCAATAGCCCCAAATGACACTAAATAAGGGAAACTCTAGCTCCCTACCAGAATCTCTTGGCTGTCTTGTGCTTTTTCCCCAGAGACAGGATCTGACAACTCATTTCTAATCAGCATTTCTCTCTTCCAGAGCAACAACAGACACTTGGAGTTCCAAGGGACACCCTACCTCCCAATGCCAGCAGCATGTGGCCGAAGGGTGGGCCACTGTCATCCACAAAGAAGATCCTCTTCATGTAGAGTGAAACGAACTGGCCATAATAAACTTCATCAAAACTGGGAAAAAAGGAGAAAAAAAATGTCAAACCTAACGGGAAGTAGCCAGCAGGCTGCAGGGATACCAAGGAAGGAAACACAGATTAGTGGGCAAAAGGCTCAGAATGCAGTGAAGCACAGTGGCTTTGCCCCTTCCCTAGGGAGCTGCTATTAGGGAAACATTATCACCCTATTTGCAGAGGCTGGGGTCAGACAAGCTCTGCTCTTCTGTTCCTGCACCCTTACTCACAAACATTCAAAAAACACAAGTCTCTTCCATTCAAGGAGGAAACAAAGTATTCTACTCACACCACAGCCCCTGGATAGGAAAGCCCCCAGAGGCGGCTCATTAATCCCATCACAGTCACTGCCACCAGACTGATGTTGATCTCCACAGCAACCACAAATGGCTTCTTCACAATCCCCAGCATCCTGTCAAAGGTCTCTCCAAACCTTTAAGAGCAGAGAGAGCAGCAGTCACCCGGTAGCTCATAGCCAGCTGAAGACTTGACAGTAAGCACACACCACTTCTGTGAGCAGCACAAGGCAATGGATCCTCCACAGTTCTCCTGCTTTTAGGTGTTTTCTGCTGTATCTACAGTTTTAACTCTAAACTACTAAATCCACTTAACTTTTCATCTGCTCTGCTTCTGCATGTGTGTGGGTCTCTGCCATCTATAGAAAGCTAGAAACTTATAGAAATATGCTTATAAATACGCTTATACTTACAGTGGTTCTGCAGAAACATAACTTAATTCAAGCCTACATTCTGCTTTAAGCTAAGCAGCTCAGAGTCCACTGCTAGTGATAGGCAAACTTCCTGCTCAGGCACCAGGCTGCTCAGGTAACTTTAAAAAAAAAAAATATAGTTACTTCCTTGCAAACTGAATGTATTTCCTGGGGGAAGCAGAGGGCAGAACCCTCAAACATCCTCCTTCTCAAAAAGCTGGCAGGGTGTGGGTGCTGCAGGGCTCTAGTGCAGCCTGGGGAGGAGCGCTGCAGGAAGCAGGATGGGACACTCCTCCTGCAGGCAGAAACTGCTAAAAGCTAGGTCAGGTATTTAAATAGTAGGAAATCAGTGTTGCATCACCTCACCTCAATATGATGGGAAGTTACATGAACAAATCCGTTTGCATGGCTTTGATCAGGGGAGAACAAAGAAAGATGCCAGCACATCACCACCACCAAGAGCAATGCCACCGTTCTCACTCCTCACCCCCTACAAAACACGAGCACTTGTGGAGCAGAGTTTTTATGAAGCCCCTTGCAAAGCTGTGCTCTCCACTGGTGCTGGGGACACACAGCCCTGCCAGGCCACCACCTCACAGACCCTGGGACCCAAAAGAACATCCTGATGGAGAGGACTCTGCAGTGCACGCAGGTGTGAGGCAGAACTGTAGCACTACTGCACCAGACCTCATACACCTCCTCAAAGGACCATTAAGCCCTCTACCAGGTTTTGCATCCCCTTCTGCGAGCTTTAGGTTATGCGAGGGGTTCGCAGACCCCCTCCCCACCCCTCCTCCTCCAGGCCCTGTATCCCCTTTTCAGCTTTACGGGGAGCAGCAGAACCACAGCCCCCCACCCAGACCTCAGGGTCATCAAGACCCAACAGCCACCTTCCATCCACCCCTATACCCCTCCTTGAGTGTTATTTCGGGGCTGATGTCCGGGACCACTAACACACCGTCAGGCCTCCCAGCCTCCCCTCCAGGTTCATGGCAGCAGCGGTGCCACCACCAGGCCTCATATCCCCCCCTCCAGCCTCAGGGGGGGACAGCGGCGCCACTAACCCCGCCACCAGGCCTGACCCGACCCCCTTGAGCCTTACGGAGGTGAGGGGGGAAGCGGGACCACCGACCCCGCCGTGCCCCGGGGAAGGCAACGGGACCCGGACCGGGAGCCCCAACCCTGAGGAGACGACGGGCCACGCTCCCTCCCCCCCCGCCTTTCCCCGCCCCAGCGGATGTGACGTCAGACGCACGCAGCCGCGAGGCCGGGAAAAAAAGGCGCCGCCATGTTGCTATGGCAACGCCGCCTCCAGGCCACTGGGCTACGGCCCCGCTTGCCAAGGCGGCCGTGAGGGCCCCCGACCCCTCCATCGCCACAGCCCCGGGGTCGGGCCGCAGCCTCAGCAAGACCCCCGGCCTCCCACGCAACGCCAGCGCGGGAGCGTTCCCCGCCCCTGTGTCTCTGTCAGGCCGCGGTCAACCTCACCTGCACTTAGCCACCCAAAATATGAAAATCTTGGACCAAAAGAACAAGACAAAAGGAAAAAAAAGAGTAAAGCATAATTTGCTTTATTTTTTTATTTTTATTTTTTTTTATTTATTTAAATAAGGAGAATTCTTTCATATGGAAAGAGCTAATACAATCACATATTTGAAAGGAGAAACAATAGGTACTGAAATGAGGAAAAAGGGCAATAAAGAGTGTGCCGCAACTGGCCTGGTGATTCTGTGATTCGAGTCCCGGTCCAAGGAAAAGTTTCCAAAAAAAATACAAACAGGTTGCACGTTACACAATTATTCATCGTCTGCCCTTTCAAATATCTGTTCTACATGAAAAGACAAAGAGAGGAAAGGCCAAAAAAAACCAAAACCAAAACCAACCAAACAAAACCCCCCCAAACCAGAAACAAAAAAACAAACAATCCCCCCCACCCCCCCCCCCAAAAAAAAGTACTATACAGGTGATGAGGTTAAAAGCTTGGAGTACAGTGTCCCCTTGAGAAACAACAGATGGAACTCATACAGAACCAGGGGGAGGATCCAGCCAAGGATGGTGCCTCCAGACATGCTAAGGGCAAGCACCTGGCTACCATGCCCAGGGGATGGTCAAGGCTGTGGCTGCAGACATCTTGAGGAGCTGGGGCATGAAACCTGAGGGGGTGGCTATGGAAAATGTGGGTTCTGGAGCACAACAAAAACAACAGAACCCAGTAGCTGGGACTCGCTGATGGCTGCTTGGGCAAAACGCACCTTAGTGGCGACAACTCAGCATCCTGATATCTGCTGGAAACAGGTTCTTAGTCACAAATAAGGATTCATCTTTCTTCCAAGGAAACTGGGCTGCACATCAGAAACCAGACCATGCCATGAGGAACTATCCAGTACAAGGCAAAATGTAAGGTTAACAAACTGCAACAGAAGACCACAGCATGCATGAGCAGAGCAGCCTGCCAAAAGGAGAGAGATTGAAAAAAATGCTAGTTTCTTTTTTTCTTTTTTTTTTTTTTTTTTTAAATATATATCTATAAATACACAGGAACCACAGGGCAGCTTGCAGCTTTGCAGCATTATTGCAAGGGAACTGTTACATGGAGTGCCTCTGTGTGAACACAAACACGTGTGGAATCCAATGGGCTGCAAACACACAATTACTGACACTGTACAGCTGTCAGGCTGCAGAGACAGGAGTGAACTCTGGAAGATCAACAGTCATGCCTGTTTCACTGGTGACTGTGCTGCTTCCACTTGTCATTTAAAAATATGTATTTTTTTCTTACCTATTTTTTTGTTTTGTTTGTTTTTTAAGAGCAGGCTGAACTGGAGAGGAAAGCAGCACGGAAAGCAGCTGCTAGGACATGAATTACTGTGTGTAAGAGGACTGATTACAGATGTGCTTCAAATCTTCATCTGAAAAGCAGAAAAGTCAGCCTCTGAATATTTCTGCTTCACCCATTGTTGCTGAAAATATGGATTCCACCTCTCCCTCTGACCACACACTGAGCCTTTCCCAGCAGAAGTCTGCAACTGGATAGATTTCCAAAGCAAAAGCAACTTGCAAAGGAGTAAATCATTAGGGCCTGGCAAGCAGAATTATCCCTCTATGAACCACATCCCCATTCTTTCTATCTCCACTCTCCTCTTCCCAACCTGAATCTGTGTCAATGTACCAGCACCCTTGGCATTTCTGCAACCTGAGGATCAGAGACTTCCTCTTTTGACCCAAGAGCATAACATACTGCACTAACCTTGTACTACCTTTAAACAAACAAAAATATATACCAGAGAAGAAGGATATTGCACCATAGGAATTTGGGCTCTAAAATTGTTTTCCATCACACAAAACTCCATTAATTGGAAGAGTCTTGACAACTGCAGCCAACAGTCACACAAAGGTGAGGAATGGAATGAAGCTCACATGCATTTCTTGGCCTTTCCTGCACAGAATAATTCAGACATAATATATAAATAGAGCAATGAAACAATTACTTCTTCACCTAGACCTACAACATCAAATACATATAAATAAATTCTAGTGTTTTATTCTGTTGGGGGGGAAGGAATGGAGGAGTTAAAAGGGAAAGAAGAGTCACCTTTTTCAACAGGAAGTATTGTAGTTCTGATGGCATTTACACCAGAGGGACTGCAGAAACATTTATCTAGCAATAACCCAGTTTCTCCAACACACTTGACCATTTTCAAGTCATATAGGTGGGAGGAAAGAGGTTAGTGTCTTTGTAAAGTGTAAGTAGTGTCTAGAGTAGGAAAGATGAGAAGAGGTGGGGCTTGGATAAGTCTCTTTAGCCATTACAGTTAGATTCTGGGCTGGTATCAGCTAGGGCCAGCTGGGCAGAAGGGTAATTAGAGAAAACAGACAATTCTATTGTTCATGATATTCCAAGGAAGAAAACATAAAGGGGGGTGGGTGGGATAATCTACTGGTGGATCAATCTTTGGAAAATGTTGGGAGCAGGACTAGCAGATGAGGATGCAGGTCTGGGAAATGTCTGAAGGCTGGGGAAATATTTGTTGCTAAATCTCAAACCCTGTATTTTAAGAAGGATGCTAGAGAGATGCTGGCACACTCTGCTCTGAAGTTAAAAATCCATAAAAATTAAGAAAAAAAACCAAAAAACCAACAACAAAAAAGAGGCTTTTATTTTTCTTAAAGTACCATCCTATCCCTTTCCCTTCAGGCTCTATGCCATGGTCAACGGGGACATCTGTGGAGGGGGTACATGACTACATCTAAATTAATTTAGGTTTCTAAGCTCTTTAAAGCTACTGTATAAAATTCTTATTTATACCTAGCTTAAAACTTCAAATGCATCCCTAGAAAGTTATGAAGGATATTTCCCAGAAAGTGGGGGAATAAAAAAAGAAACAAAAAAAAACCCCAAAGAAACAAGAAAACCTTTCAGATCCCTTCCCAAATACATTCTTTGTTCAAAATATCTTCTTTGGAACCTCCACCAAATGACTTGCTGCCACCTAGCAGAGGCAGATGGCATAGACAGTTAGCAAGCTATCATTTCTTGCAAAAACAAAGCTCTCCTTCCCTCACTTCAGAGTGAGAAGCCTTACTTTACTTTTTGAAAGAGCTGAACAGCACAAACCAAGTTAGCTGAATGCAGCTGAGCTTAAGACTACTGCCAGCTGAGGGACTCCCAAGCACTCACACAAACTTGCAAGTCCATCCTAAAATCTACACACACTCACACAAGCTTAACAGGCACGTAAACCCAAAACCAAACAGCCAAAGAAATAAAGCCCCCACACCTCCTTCCCCACTGTACCTACTGGGACCTTCCTTTCAGAGATCATCAAATATTGGTGAGGAAACGTGAGGTGATAACACTGCATATACACTAAATGCAACTGCATCAAAAATGAACCCCTTTGCTGTTCACCTGGGGAAGGAGAGTAAAAGGATGATTCCTAAACTGCCTCTGTAACAACATGCTTCCAACACATAAAAAAAAGGAGGTTCCAAGTGTGCTAAAATGGCTGCCTTGCAGAGGGGCTCCCTTACCCATGTGTTTCTATGCAAATTTTACAAAAAGCCATGAGTTAGAGGAACAGAAAGCAAGACCTAGGGAAAAAGTTAGCAAAGCTTAGGAGAGCAGCCCCGAGGGATGAACACAACACAGAACAAGTCTCAGGAGACACGAAGAATTTGAGTGGCCAAGGTAGGGAGTGTTAAGAGAGCATCACAACTACAAAAAGTAGTCCATACAGACCCGTTGGCTCTAGCCAACTCTTCTGACCTATGCACGGTGAGGAGACTTTTCTTAACAGATTTTACATTTCATAAATCTAAGATTTACATTTTGTTGTGTGTTTGGTAGTCACTAAAAAAATTCCAAACCCACACAAAGAAAAAAACCCAAACCACTAAACAACCCCAAAACCTAGATCCAGATGGGCTTGCAACAGAAATTTGATGGACTTTTTTCCTAAAAAAGAAAATGTCATGTTTTTTTGTGCACAAGGCACCTCAAAGCTACAATTAAATGGTGCAAGTTTCAAGATTAATGCACTGACCTATTATATATCTTTAGTACACATTTACTTCTAACGCAAGCACTGCTTCTAGCTTAAAAGAACAATACTGAAAAATTAATGAATGCCATAACTGTCCTGTTTTGTTTTGTTTTGGTTTTTTTTTTAATCAAATAACCTGAAAGGCTAAATCAGCTGGGAAAATATACCCACACTCACTCAGTTTAGAAGAGTCATGATTCTCAACAGAGCACTGAACTGTATATAAAACTAAGCAGAGTTTTGTCAGAACATAATTTTAGATGAAGGAAAATCTTTTCAAGAAGGAACAAGGAAAGCAGAAAGAAAGGGGAAAAAACTGAAAGAACATATAAAAGTTCATCTATAAACAAAGATATAGCTTTTTTTTTGTAAAAACCTCAGCTGCCTTTAAAAGGAAAATCCTCAAACTAACCCCTCTCCCACAATTGCCACTCTGCTGAGACAGAAGTAGGGTGTAAGAAGGATGGGCTTTGCCAAGAGAGATATCATAGCTACCTGTGGATGGGGTATGAGGGAAAAAATAAAATTAAAAAAAAAATGGCTCAAGCCACTTAAAAGTCACACAGTTGGTTTGTTTTAAAGCGAGCAGGTCTATGTCATATCCACTGTTTCAAACTGCTTTGTTGGGAGAGGGGCCTGGATGATGCCACTGTAGTCAGTCAGTGTGGGGCAGGAAGTAGATCTGGTGAGATTTTCAGGAGATCCAGTGGGGTCCAGTCTAAGCTGCAGAGCCCCTCAAGCAGCAGGACCAGCTGGGCATCAAGAGGTGCTCCTAGGCCTTGCTTTCCTCCACTTTGACTGCCTGAGGTTTGATCGCTCCCGTGCGCACTGGCTTCATCTGGTTTGTGGAAGCTGTTTCTTGCAGCTTTACTGCTCCCAGATTGGCTTTATTTTCATCCACCCGCTGCTTTGCCTTGTGACATACAAAACCAAAGCATTAGCTAGCACAGAGACCCTCAGGCAGATAGAAAAAAACAAACTGTGATCATCATTCATGCAAGATATCAAATTTGCTTTAAAAATCAGGTATTTCTTCCACTCTGCCACACTTCTCTATCCTAGAAGGCCTCTAAGCATCTCAGTGTCTTATGTGACTGGCAATGCAAACAGCCTGTAAAACTCAACAAGCACCATGGACACTGCAAAACAGGTGATCCTCTAATGCCTCCTGACTTTCAAATCACACTGCATTAACTCTTGGGCTCTCACTCTCACTGCAGTGAAAACAGCTCCCACATACAACTTCATACAACACACTTCAGGCCTTTCTGCCACTCCTCTCAACTCCAAGGCAAAAACTTGACAGGTCATAAGAGCAGATAACTGTTGGGTCAAACAAAGTTTCCTCTCCCATACACTACCTGTTGTACATAGTGTCCTTGCACAGAGCCCATGCTAACTGCTGGTCCAGATGGCTTCCTGCTTGGGCTTGAAGAGCTAGGCCTGGAAATCGAAGAGTCGACAACATTCATGGAGTAAATTCTACAATGGAATGAGAACCTTATTCATGTGTGAAAAGAAAAAAAAAAAAAAAAAAAGACAGCAGAAAGCAACAGTAGACAGGGCACAAGTTAGTGCTGTGCAGAATCAGTGAGCTCCCCAGCCCAAAAGACAACACGTGAGCTGGCTAGGAGAAAACATATAAAGGAAGTAATCCAAAAGGCTCAATGACCTGAAGGTTTGGTGTGTCTAGACATGAGAACCTCTCATCTTAGGACCATGCTGGACACTGTTTATTCAATGGTCCCCAAATGGTCCACCTTTACAAGGAACACACAAAAGCACACACCAATTCCAATTTATCTTTAAGACTCGTCAAACAAATAATTTTCTGCACTTCACACAAACACACAAGGCCAGTCAGATAAGACATTGGCCTACACCCAAAAGTGAAAGCCATGATCATGCATTCAGATGGAATTATTCTGACTGTATAGTAAGTACATTCTGTAGGTCAAAACCCAAGTGAGTCTTGTACAGGAACGATGCATGCACCATGTATCACTGCAAATGAGGAACACTACTTCTTCCCCATTCTGACTACAGAGGCCAAGTTCTTTAAACATTTTACCTGTAGGCATGTGGTGATGGTACAGACCCTCCAGAGGACATATTCTGTTTACCATCGGAGAAATGAAACCCTTTCAATTCCATTTGGGAGGACTACAGAAGAAAATGAGCGAGAAAGAGAGTATCATCTTTGCATTCACAGATCGCTCATTACTTCATATAAACACTTAAGCCAAATCTTTGCCCTTCTACCCATCGTGCCCATTAAAAGAAGAAACATTTATCAGGTGAAGAAAGTGAGGCTTGTGAGTGGAATAATCTGCTTGTATTAAACCCACAAGCCAGCAGCACAAGCAAATACAGAACCTGGAAGTTAACTGCTGTGCTCTCTCTCCCCTGTAATAGACAAGCTTAAGATAGGAATTCATTAAACCAGACATGACATTAATATACCTACTCAAATGGACAAGCTTCAAAAGAGTGTGAAATATCTGGGCAGTATTCCAACTGTGTCTGGAGCTCACCACCCCTCAAGCACTCTGGGTAAACCTGTGTAAACATGTAATAAAACTGGAGACTCCAAACTGGATCAAGGCAGGATGTGGCTCCCTGGAAACAGAATGATGACCAGCAGCAAAACCTGAAAAACTGCTGCTTGTGCTTTGGAGATGAGGGGAAAAGGGCTCCTTCAATTTAACACCAAGCCTTGGCTTTGATATTTAATGGTCCCAAACAAGCCAGTCTCCACTTTAACAAGCAAGATCAAGTACTGAAACTTCAATGCAGGAGGGGTTAATAATGCCAAAATGAGCAGGCAGGAGTTGATCCTCACCTCCCTGCTGGTAGCAAGAACAGAAGGCTGGGATCCAGGAGGGAGGATTCTTCGGGGAGCTCCTACAGGCAGGTTTTGCCCCTGAGGAAGCTGGATGGACTGTGGTAGAATCAGGGGCTGCTGGCCAGAGCCGTAGCGGGGCAGAGGAAGCTGGGAGCCAGGTACAGGCATCGTTAGCTGTGTGATAAGGACATGTAATTAACTCCATGGCAGTTACAGTCTTGTGGTTGACAGGGTCTCCTAATAACCTCAAAACACAGCACTTAAAAGTAAGCTCACAAACTGGTGCTGTCTGGATCAGAAGAAATGCAAACGTAACAGAGGGACTTTCACACTGAAATGCATGTTCTGGTTGTGCTGCCAACACCTTGCCAGCTGGGCTTTTAACATGGCATTGATTTAACAAAGCTGCATTCAGATACAGAGCCTTCCTCCTGTCTAAAACCTTCACCCACTTTTTCAGTCTCCTTCCTGGGTGCTGCATGGGTTTATTTTCTCTTGATATAATGGCAGTGCCAGACAGTTCAGTGTCAGGCATTTTGTTTGCGGCTCTGAAGCCACAACCACAAAGTCTGCTACACTTTCACACCAAAGCATTTTGAGGAATGTGTCTCTAGAGAAAGTGATGGTGACCTCAGCTCTATGCTCTGCAATGAGCTTTAAAGTGATGATGGTAATAATTAAAAGTAATATAAAAATTGCAGCTCAGGCCTCAAGAGTCTCTGGTTCTCTCTGATTCATCTGGCAGTTCGCACAAGTGCTGAATTTGTAAGGTTCTGTGTCAACACTTAGCAGTAAATAAATCAATAAATAAACCTAAGGCTGTCAAAAGAGACCAAGTAACTACCTAGGATGGATAAAATATTTCTTCAAATATCTAGCTTGCTAGTACCTTCTGTATTTTCTTCAGCTAAGCTACTTCCAAGATTAACCCTTCATATCAGTCACAACATAAAAATCCATCTTTAAACAAACAAACAAAAACCTTAACATGCTGCATAAAACAAATGTAAGATGAGTTTAATAGAAGTACCAAACTTGTCCAGAGAATGAAAACACATGTCCACAAATACAGCTATGCTCACAGTAGGATTCAATGTCTTTATCTGAACCATACTTTACAAAAACTTTCATACAATGAAATACTTGTTAAGATGCTGTCAAACAGATGAGCAGAAGTCGTAAATTAGACCTGGATAACAAACTCATTGAGAAGACAGATGAACTTGTAATAAAAGGTCCTAGTTACCCTGGCAGTCCAGTTCAATCTGAAGATGACTGGGATTTGGATCTCAGAAGAAGTACTTTTAGGACAACTATTACATCATGACAACTATTACTACGCATGAAGCACTGCAAGGTTTTAGCTGCATGAAACATCTATATTGAGGGTGAGGACTTCCAAGTTACAAAATGACATCTCAGCAGGGACAGACAAGTAATTAGCAAGAATCTCATTAAATAAGGTGCTGAATGTTTGAAACAATGGTTCACAGAACAGAGTCTCTTGGGGAAATTTTTTGCCTCTTCACAAAGAGCTTAGTTCACACAAACACATGACTCAGCACAAACAAACTAGTTTCAACCCAGCCTCAGGAACAAGTGGCTGTGAAAAAGCCTGTACAAGGGAGTCACTTGCAAGCCCTGCTCCCTAACCTGCGTAAGCTGAGAGTCCATCATCTGGGAGGCTCCCATACCAGCTGCCTGGTTTATCTGGCTTTCATAAACCAGTGTCTGGCTTCCATTCATGGGCTGATAGGGGGACCCAGACTGGGTTTTCACCACCTCCAAGGGCTGCATGCCTGGGAAGGCAGAATATGGAGGCTTCAGAGCAGTGCCTCCTGTCAGGACCATGGTGCTGGGCTGAGACAGACTGGGGTGCATATACACTTGAGACCTGGAAAAGAAAAACATGCTTGAGTCATTACATAGAAAACCTTTGGAGACTACAGATACACCCACCCCCTCTGCCAAACCATACCTGGCCTGCATCCAGTTCCTAGGCTTTACTAAACTGACAGTTGTGATGCCACTTTGCACTTTAGTTAGAGGGTTTACAACTTCCACTTTCAAGCCCTTAAAAGCACATCCTTGTGTTGCAGGAAGTTTAGGTACCAGTTATCCTGCATATTAAGCTCTGGATTTAGTAATAAGGGAGGATTCAGGTTACCAGTCTGCAGTAGTTTTGCAAAGCAGAAAAGTATCAGAAATTACAAATTCAAACATCTCTAGGAAAAAAAAAAAAAAAAAGAAAAAAAAGAAAAAGAGGACTTTTTAAACCTCAGTGTCCAGGCTTCTGAGGCCTTGAAGGACTATCTGGTCACCCACTAATCTCATACAGGAAAGGGGGTACAGAGTATGATTCCCACAGCAAGTTTAACTTTGAACTGGATGTCCCATTCCTTCAGTGCTAGAAAACAGTTCCTGTATTCATGTAGTGTTGCTGTAGCATTTGTGTTTGATTACCTAACTTGAATCTTACAATTTTCTCTTCAACAAAGTGCAGGCATTTATCCTGCTCCATCTTGTAGTTTGTATCTAATTTATTTAATTTCACTACATTGGTACTCGGTTCTTATCAAAGTGTTTCTTTGTCCTCTTGCTACAAACTTTGAATTTCTCGCTAATAAGTCTGCATGCCAGCCCCAAACCTCCTCTTTCTCTATCTTTCCCAAAATTTGCCTCCCCCTTTGAGAGGACTGGCAGCACAACTGAGCACCTTCCCAAGTATGGTCTTTGTCATTGAAAAGAAACATCATCAAAGAAACATGCTACAGAAAGCTTTATGTGCCCTGATATCTTTGCTCCCCACCCTGGCAGTGTTCCTAATGGAAGGAAACAGCATATCAACAAAGGAAGCAGTGTGGCTTATCTGGTCAATGCGCATTGCCACCAGGAATGTAAGAGATCAAGCCACAAGGAAATGAAGAACTGGAAGCATTTACCTGAAGGGCTGTATGGAGCTGTACATCTCTTGGGACTGGGAAACAGGCAAACCACCCCTCAGCCCAAGCTGAGCTTGGGCCTGTAACGATGTGTGGAGAGAAATGGGAATCTGTTGAGCAGCAGCAGCCTGTGGAAGAAATTGAGATGACTGAGAGGTATAAGAGCAGCCAGAAACTTTCCCAGGCTGTTAAAAAAACACCGCTTTCCTCTGTGAAATAATCGACCATGAATATGACCTACACTGCACCTTTGCCCAGCCCCTGCATCATTCCACACAAAGAGCAGCACACAGAGAGGAAGATACTGCACAGGCAACCATGAGGGCAGACCGGTAACTTCAAGAGGCATTTGGACACAAGAGGATCAGTCTGCTCCACAGACAGAACAGGCACTGACAATATCAGCTCTCACTTGCCTGCACTCTTACGTTGAAGTGGCTCTGCCCAACACTATCAATACCCTATTTAGTAAGGCTAAAGAAAATGCTCATCTAGCATGATGGGGATTTTACTGAAATCTAGATGGGGAATTGACTGAAAATCACTACCTCACACAGATGCCTCAGCATCTGCTTCAATTAAACCCATCCCAACAGCACTGTCCCAAAAAGGGGAAAAAAACCCCAAACAAACAAAAAAACCCCACTTCAATTTCTCTTACCTGTGACACCCACTGGGAAGGAGTATTCAAAGAACCTAAAAAGAGCTACATGTAACCTCCTTTGGGCAACCTTGTTTCTTCAATATACCCCTGAAAACTCCCTGATAAACCAGCAGGCAGTTGTACTTCTCCCTTACCTGTTGGTAGCTTTGCTGCTGAGGTATTGTCTGAGGGACCAGGCGGGGCTGACTTGCAAACACATGGCCATCCAGATAGAGGGGTGGAATATGATTACCTAAACAACAGAGAAGGCAGGCTGTGAGTTCAAGGTACAGAGGAGATACAGCCACAATAGTCTGCAGAACCTGCAGGTCAAGACCATTCCTACCTCTCAGCAAGTCAACATACACATGCTACCCATTTAGAAGAGCTTGTAAAGAACCTAAGGTAACATCCCAAAGCCAGCAGCCCACTTAGATAGCAGGCTTGCCAAGAATTAATTATGACTTTCTGTAAGAGGTTTCTCACCTCCACAAAAGAGTCAGAAACACTAGCAGTTCAGGAATTGGTGACCTGCACTCCAGTGCCTGAAACCTGCTCTGCAACCATCTTGTATTTGCAGCTAGGAGGGACAGGAAGAGCAAACATGGTGTCTGAACCTTCAGCCAAGAGATATAAAAGCCTTATTCACCCCAAAGTGGCACCAACTGGAAAGCACTATGCCACTCATGTGGTTCTGTGCAGATCCGAACCACAGGATTTACAAGCAAAATTAGAGTGGGTGGGGAAGGACATCACCTGACTGGTAACAATTTGTTTTCCAAGTGGAAGCTAGTAACAGAGTCCCTGCAGTGGTCAGCTCACTATCACTTCTGCCGAACACATTCCACTCCATTCCTGAATTGAAGAATGAGAAGGATAGCACATGTATGAAAGGCCCTTTGGGGCCCAGTAGTCAGAGAACTTTTTGTCCAGATCCTCCATGCTATCTGACATGACAGAGCTTAAGCTTTTCCTCTAACTCAAGGACACCACCACCCTCCCCACTGCCCGGAGTTCTACAAACAAGTTCTTATATTTATGTTCAAAGAGCAGGTGCTCAGATCCTGCAAATAAATAGCAAAATGAGCAAATACTGACACTGATACTGGAACTGTTGAACAGGTTTCTTTACCTCCCTTCTATTCTACTGAGCACAGTGAAGGGTAAGCAGGACCTATTGAGACATCACAGACTTGCTGCTGTGATGACACAGGGGAAGTTCTTCTCCTGCTAAAGTTATATCTGTCACACTCTTCAAAGCGGGAAGATAGTCCTCCTTTCTGTCTTGCCTGAACTGCTGTTAACAATGTCACATACCAGCCAGCTAGTTACTTTACATGGAAGCTCTTCTTACCGTGGTCTTGTCTATCAGAATCAAAGGATTATTCCAAGCAGACAAGGCACATACTGCTGCTGCAGTTTAGAGGTACCTGGAATTGATGCAGAAGGTGCTACGGAAGCCACAGGCATAGGAGGCATAGAAACTCCACCAAAAGAGCTGTAGCTGACACCGTTGGAAGCTCCAACACTGGAAGGAGGCTGGATGCCAGAGCCTGCACCTCCTGGGGAGGTTTGTTCTGGTAAACTAGGAGAGTTTTCCCAAGCTTTACGAGCAGACTCCATCTACAGAAATGAAGGACAATAACTACAGACAGTTCAAATGGGGAGGACAATACTTGCTCAACTATGACCTATCAGTTCAAATTCAGTCTAGCCTAATTATGGTGGCTGGCAGGTCTCAGGGCAAGGGGATTTACAGTTATTTCC
Source organism: Phaethornis superciliosus (assembly GCA_023637945.1). Lineage (NCBI taxonomy): Eukaryota > Metazoa > Chordata > Aves > Apodiformes > Trochilidae > Phaethornis > Phaethornis superciliosus. The sequence goes on from JAJQWJ010000022.1 coordinate 10,545,486, forward strand.
AATGGGCAAGCCTCCTTCCTACTCACTCAATCCCCCTTGATATTTGCTGAGCTGTTTGAATTTGGGGTAGTGGATTTTATTTTGGATGATTTTTGGGGTTTTTTGTTGGTTTTGGTTTATGTTTGGGTTTGATTTTATTTTATTTTTTTTTTTTTTCCAACCCTCCAAACCACCAGGCACCTAGATCCATACCAGCCACCTTACCCAGCTACTGAAGTAGTAGGAAAGCTCTGCTGCACTTGTTCTACAACTGGCAATAACTTCAGCATCCAGGACTGGTGTAACACACACCCTTCCAGCCATGCTGAATGAACAGCACATCTGCACAACTTTTACGGCAGCGAAGAAAGCTTTAGCAGTACCTAACGACACACTCTGGGAAAGATCTCTCCATCCTCCCTACTCTGGCCACAGACCTAGGACACCTAGGACAGACCTACTCTGGTACACACACCTAGGACAAACACACAGGCCAGCTTTCTTACCTTAAGAGTAAGGTCTGCAGTGGGGAAGGACATTGGGTTCAGACCAATGCACCGCTGGAGGTGATGATCTCTCCGCAGAATGGGAATGGACTGCGTTAACCCTGCCTGGGGGGAGATGAGGAACAGTCAACACTTTATAAACTCTTGTAAGAATGTCATGAGCTATCAAGGCTGACAGAGCCTAAGCTGACAGCTCGTAGTAACTACACCTCAAAGGATTCAACTTGCAGCAGTATTGAAGGAGTTAAGTACCACAGTCAACTGTGATTCATTCTGCTGCCACATCAGTGAAGCTCTGGTGATGTGCAGTGAGATGCTCTGTGTTGAGTTACACACAGCTTCCACTTCAATTTGCAAAAGGAGTTTCCCCTCCTGTCCCATATTTAAAATCTACCTAAACTTCAGACAAAACCAATTTCTGAAATAGCACTTCTGAAAAGAAACACCCTTTAAAACAAACCTCCAAAAAATCAATCCACCTACAAATCTGAAGACATTTCAAAAGAAGCTCAGTGAATTTCTTATATTGCTGCCCAGAGCTGAGCTACAAGCTGGGTTTTCAGCTAAGAAACTTCCAAAAGGGATGGATTAACTACAGTCTCTGCTTTGCTGTGGCAGATGAGACCTTTGAGGAAGTTGGCAGTCCAGGCCTAAAAACACCACTATCTCCATCACATCTATTACCAGCACTCTCATGTCTCAGGAGAAAAGTCTGGTGATCCCAGAGATCTGCAACACCTCTTGCTTTACACAGGTCACAATGATATAGGAGTTGCTCAGTTCTGATGCTCATTTTATCAAGGTATCTTCAGGGTAGATTTCTATTTCAGATTCTAGTCATGTGCTGGCTAGCATTAAGTGCAAAGTCAACTACAAAGAAATATGCTTCGCCTCTCTGGAAGCATCTGAGGTTTAACTCTGGAATTTCTCCAATGAATCAATGCCAAAATAAATCCTTACATTACTGGCTAAGGCATCCTGCAATTTGGTGACAGGGTTAGCTGCAGTGCCAGAGGCAGAACCAGGTGGCAAGCTGAAGTCAGAGTCCTGAAAAAGTGAAACACACAAAATTCAAACCCAGGTCCAAGGGCCACTCATCTGCTTCTCATGGTTAATGACTTTAGCCTGAATCATCATACTAGAAACTAAAGATCATCCTCCAGTAAGCCTTGCTGGAGGACAACAAAAAGACAGCACTCAGCAGCAGGCAAACCCCAGAGGCACACAAAGGCAGAGATGGCCATTCTCATCCTCACCTCTGTTACCACCCCGGTTAGTCCTTGGGACAACAGTTCCAAGAGGATATTTATGTGTTTGCCAAGACATCTTGAGTACCTGGTTTGTGTCAGTAACGAAATCAAAGGCAAATCTACAGCTGGAAGCTTACTCTAAACAATCCTTCCACCTCAAACTATCTTTCGTATCTCAACAAGCTCAAATCACCAAGAAGATAAAATTAAATTCAATCCTCACTTTAGGATTTACTCCAAATTCAATGGGTGGCACAGGAAGTACAGAATCCACGTGAATTTCTACCCCATTAACAGGGGGAATATTCCCTTCCAGCCGTTCCGTCCCCTCCGAACCCTTTCTGTTTTTCAGGGAGCGTTCGTTGCCGATTGGTCCAGGCTTGTGTTCCTTGTTCTGTCCTGAGCCTTGATCTGAATCCTTAACAGGAAAGCAGAGAGGCTGAGACACAAAGACTGAATAACCCAATCTCAAGTCTTTAAAAATTCTATCAGAAACAAACACAACCACTTCACAAGGTGTCTCAACTACGTGCTCTGGCTTGGCTGCAAATCCAGATTACCTTTTTATCAGATTGCTTCTGCACTTGCTCCTTCTGGCAGTCAGCCTTTGGGTCCACCAGGCCAGCCCCATTCATCTCCTCTGGTTTGAGGGTGCCATATGGAGAACTGCGCTGAGAGGAGGTGGCAGAGGATTCCCGAGACTCCGCGCTCAAGTCAATGCCACTATCCCCCTGGCTGCCTTTAAAACCCTGCTATGCAAAGCACGAAATGTGTTAAAGCCCCGGACTCCGACCCAGCTCCACGAGGAAGAAAAAAAATCCCAGAAAACAACAAGATCATGTCTCGTTTTCAAATCATGTTCCTGGTTAAATGTAAAGGAGTTGGGCCTGAACCACAGCATCCCTTGGCTGCTGCTTTAGCTCTATGCAAACCTGAGACAGGTCAACCAATGCACCAACTGGACCATGGAATAAGGAAAAAAGGTGGCCCACGTAGCAACTGGGCTGAGATTGCCAAACTCATTTCACTTGTGACCCAAACCAGATTTGAACTTTGGTCTCCAGAGGTGAAGCATTCGGGAACCTCTTTCACCCTCCCTGCATTAAGGCTACAGCTACACACTGCTCACAGGCATGAGGCACAAAGATCACCTATGGGATTCCATCATCCTCAACTACAGTGTCCAGTTAGGAACACAACCCTGGAATAGCTCTACTAGATCATTATTCCAGATTTACAACCCACATGTTAACACCAAGAAGTGCTCAGCCCTCTAGGGCAAGATTTGAGCAGCATCAAGCTCAAATCAGAACTGCAAAGGAGAAGTTTTCAATTGCACAAGCAGAGCTAAGAGTTGCTAAGCACTGATGGAGGCAATGAGAAGCATAAGCAACCTACATTACTATTTTATACACACAAAACCTGAATGGCACAGTAGGTACCACTTACCTCAGTGGTGCTAGATTCAGTACCATTAAAGTTATTTACAGGCTTGCTCCAGGAATCACTGCCAGGAGCCTGGACGGAGAGAGCTGAAGAGAACAGAGGGCAGGGTTCAGCTGCTTGAAACAGCTGTGAGTATGTCTTGCACACCACACACATTACACTAATTAACTTTCCACTTCTAGACATGAGATAAGGCATTTTCCCCACCTCAGAAAGCTAGTGCTGCGCACTCATCTGAGACGTGACACAGCACAGAGAAGACATGAGAGTGAGGGCAGAGCAGAGAGCAGGGAAGAGATTTAAGGAACATGGAAACAACAAGTGAAGGAGGAGAAGCAGAAACAAGGGAGGCACTAGCTATTCAAGGCTAGAGGATAAAAGAAGGAGGAAAAATAAGAAAATGCTGAAAGTGATCCAGCCCAACAGGCTAGAAAATGCTATGTATTGTCTTGAAATAGATTCAAAAAATAGATTAGTAGACTGACATGGTCAACAACAAAAGAGGATGGTTAAGCAGTATGGTTTTGAACAGATGCTACTCCAGATGCCTGCTAGCTGACTTCCAGCACCAGACAAGAGAAGTTTGTCTCCTCTTCAGCATGGACATCCTTCCTGCACACACCAGAGGATTCCTTAGCTCTGCAAAACACTCTGAAACAGACAGACCCAAGCTTACCTGGGCTGTTGCTCTCCCATATCTCTGTGCCCAGATTGTTTCCAGACACTGTCACATCACTCTTCTCCAAGCACAAGCTGTTTTGTTTCTTAGCAAATCGAGGAGGCATGCGAGACTGAAGGACTCGGGGCTTAGCTGGTGCCTGAGGGAGAAAAGGCAGAGGTGGTAACACCCATCACTGCACTGGGCTAACACAGCCTGATCCTGGCAAGTTCAAACCCCAGATTCCTAATTACTGCAATGTGAAAAGCCCCCTGTACTTATGTAACAGGACTCAAGGAACTATACAAAGTAATTCTGATTCTCCCTATTTTTAAATGGCCCCTGTGAGCTCCATCTAACAAAGCAGTGAAAAAAAGCAGCCTTCAGCAGCATGAGATTATTTTATTCTGGGGAGGTGAGGGGATAGGATACAAACAAGAGCAAAATTAACACTACAACAGAATTACTCTGCTTAATTCCTTTCCTCTACTCCAGCTAAAGCAAGATCAATTAATAATTTCACAAGAGAGATGGTTTTATCACTAAAGCCAAGACCAGAACAGAAAGAGAAGCACATCTCTGCAACTGCAAGACCTTTCCCACTGCACATTCACAGGTTATCTTCAGCTTTAAAGATGCCAAGCAACCAGGCTTTATAACTTTGCTTGAGAGACTCTCTGAACCTACCACAAGCATTCCTTGCCAGTAATGCTTTCCCAATGATACTCTTCATTTACATTTAGTCCCCTAGATTTTGTTAAGTCTCCTTTCATTCTGAAATATTATCTTATCCCCCTAGAATTTGTAGTCTTCCAGTACATGTAGACAAACATCCCCTCCTAAATGTTACTTAAATGCAGTCTGAAGTCTTTCCTTGTAAATCAACTCTTTTATCCTGTTATGAACACAAATCTGTCAGAGCTTCTTCCAGTCAGCTTTTTCCTGGTCAGATGCCCAGATAAACATCATGTCCATCACAGAAGTTACCATGATCTGCTCTAGGAGCAACACATTGTTGGCACAGCAGGACAAGGATCACTTCTTTGAAAACCCTCCTTAACTTACAATTAACAATTCTGCTAGCAAAGAAGAACAGTCAGAAATCTAACCAACACACCACTGAAAACACTGGCTTTCACACCAGTGGTCCCTGCCTAGAGACAAAATATATCTCCTGAACTTTACACAGGATTTTTACTACTTTGGCCAACTGCATGTTTTCCTGCGCATCCAATTTTTGGGGCCCTGTTCCTCTGACAACAGTCCAAACAATCCAGAGATAAAGCTTTTTCTGCCTCCCACTCCTCACCTGAGCAGCCTGTTCCTTCTTCCTTCGCTCTTCTTCCAGCAAACGACGTTGTTTTTTAGTAAGAACCTCAATGAAGCCTTCACCTGTCATAGAACCAACTTCATTCTCTTCTGCTGTGTTTGACACACGATTATCGATGATGGTATCTGAAGAAAGCATTTACAGGGAAAAAACTGTACATATCTGTATGCATATAAAACTTCATAACTGCACTAATTTAAAGAGTGAATTCCAAATGGGATCCATGCTACAGGAAGGCAAGTTCAGTCAGCAGCACTGCAGCTAAACCTTGAAAGCTAGGCCATCGTAGTCAACATCTACCAATCACTTAATCCTGCAGGGATTTGCCTCAAGATGAGTACACTCCAGCTGGGAGAGCTTCAGAATGTGAGCCATTTGGTAACTTGGGTAACTTTAGGTGCAGTAACAGTTGAAACAAACCTTGCATCTTTCAATTATTAGCAAGGACAAAGTAGGCACAGGTACTTTTGAAAACACACCCATCACCTCTGGATACATAAAATCTCAGCTCCATGAACAGCAAAAAGCTGAGTGATGGCTTAATACCAATGGTTTCAGAGATACTAATTTGTTATCATGGAATCGGTTGGGTTGGAAGGGACCTCTGAGATCATCAAGTCCAACCCTTGATCCACTCCCCCTGTGGTTACTAGACCATGGCACTAAGTGCCACATCCAGGCTCTTTTTAAATTTTTCCAGGGACGGAGAATCCACTACTTCCCTGGGCAGCCCATTATCTCCCTGGTATGAGCTCAGACTCAAATTCTCCACTCTGGATGCTCTTTCAGTCCCTTCACACTACACAAGATATTTGGGGCTTGAAATTTAACATCTTAGAAACATAAGCTTTCTACAGAATAAAGATGAGAGAGACTGTCAGATATGGCTGAAAGTCTGGGTTTAAAATTTAAAGCCATCTTTATTTTCTATTTTTTCCCTATTTAGATACACTGGTGTTTCTTGTTTGTGTAAATAAATGGAAAGTAATCTAACTTGGTATTTAACATTACACTGTATTGAATCAGCCTGGCTAGAAGCCAGCCACAATGTTTTATCCCTTTAAAGACACAAATTCATTAAAACTCACTTCCATAATTCAATTCAAACTGTGACAAGGCCTCTCCCTTCTCATTTGTTCTTTGTGCAGTGGATTTGGGCTCCTTCTCTGGCTTTTTACCTGGCCCCTCAGCATTCTCTGAGTTGCCATGGGAAGCTCTGTCCAAGGTGTAAATGGAGTGGCTGCTCCCACCACTGGTGTTGCCAAGGCCTCCTGCTTCTTCTGGAGACCTACAAGGAAAATAGGAATCACATTTGTCACTAGAAGATGAGTGAAAGTAACAAGAAGAAAAGATTTGGGGTATATTTTCTTTGCCAGGTTTCTAATCATACCTCATTCTTCCCTAGACATTGCTAAATTGCAGCAGCTGTTAAATTCTGAGCACAAAGCCCATTACAAGGATATTACTGGGGAAGTGGGATGGAAACAGAACAATACCTCTACTCATGAGTCAACCAACATGCTGTGCCTGCAACGAAGGTAATACCCTGACTTGTCTCCACAGAGAGGGCTCTGTGCTTCTGTACTGTGTCTCCTACCCTCCTAGAACACTGCTCTAACAGTTCCCCTGCTCCTCTTTGCAATTAGCACATATTTCTTGGCAAGCACCAGCTTAGGGAAAGGGAGAGAAGGAGAGGCTGACATTGAGAAAAATACAGTTTTTCTATTTTGCTTCTCCTTGAATTTTTTTGCCCCTTTGACCAACATCCAGCCATCACTTCTGAGCATTAAACTCGCACTATAAGGGGACAACAAAAAACCAACCCCAAAAAACAGCTTTCCCCTTCACTTACTTTCCCTCTCTACCTGCACCTTTCCAGACATCAGCTGTCCCCTCCCTTATTCACATAGAAACTTTCAGTTACAACATCTAGAAAGTGAGGGACATGGGTCCTAAGAGGACAGAAAACAAAGAACAATTTGCCTATTTATCAGCATTTTTTTTAAACAAAATATAATGCAGCGGCACAAGACCCCTTTTTTTTTTTTTTTTTTTTTTTTTATTATTATTCCTTTCCCTGTTAAGGGCCAACAAGGGAGCTGTCAAATTGGCCTAGGACAAGGCCCACTTAACCCATCATCCTGTCAAACACCAGATTCTTCACAAGACACTTGCAAGGAAATATTTAATCACTAGCAACTTCCATAAATCTGGATTCCCAGCATGAAAGCACAGGCATCCGTCAGTTGTAACAGACAACAATGAAACCCTTGGATGTTGTAAAGTTGGGTAATCAGCTCTGGAAGTCACCTGCAATAGATGGAAAGAAACAGCCAACAACTCCCCATCCACATCCCAGCCCTTCTTCACTCCTCCAGGATCAAAATATCAGATGACAGATAATTGTACATCAGAATGCAACTTTACCTTTTGCTTTTTATCAGCGTTCCATTCTGCTGGCTCTCGTATCTGGAAGCTGCTCCCACACCAGTCCTCACAGATTGTTCTGCAAACCCTGCAGACTCTGCCTTGCGGCTCTGTCTGTCAACCAGAGGCCTTTGGCTGGAGAAGCTCCTCTTTGCTAGCTCCCTCTTCTCTCCCAAGCTGCTATTTCCAAGGCCACCCTCCAGCTGCCCTTCGCTCTCTGAAACTCCATCTCGCCTCTCCCGCCGCTCGCTGAAGTCACTGCTTTCAGATGCTGTCTCCCACTCCTCATTGGCATGGTCTGACGAGTTCTGGTAGGACAGCTCAGGAGATCGACTGCCTGAGATGCTACTCTTCTCTGTGGTGGTCAGCTTGGGTCTTCCAGGCCACTGGCTGGGCAGCAGGTTGGGGCCTCCCTCCTCAGGGTTCCACTGCCCAACTGATTCTCTCTCTTGTCTGAGGCGCCTAAACCGTGGGGGCTTGTCTTGGCGAGGGGGCCGCCGCCTCCTGAACGGTCTGTTCTCAATGTTTTCCTGATCTGCAGAGTAATCCTCCTGGAAAAAGTGCCTTTTATCATCCAGATGACTCTCGTCAAAAACCCGGCTGGAGAAGGAATCCACATGTTTGTAAGAATCCTGAACGTAATCCCTGTCAGACTGCTGCCTGCTTCCGAAAGTGTCTGATGGAGAGGTGTGGCTGTACTCCTGCCACCCTGCTCCCCCACTCCTGCCTTGCCACTGGGTGGGTTCTTTACCCATGAAACCCCTCCGCCCGTAGCCAGAGTTGCTCAGCCTCGGTGGCAGTGATCTCCCAAAAGCTCTCGGACCCCTCATCTTAGGATCCAAGCAACCATGATCATCTGAATAGATTTTGTTAGACCTCCAAGACTCTTTGAAGTCTCCTTTTTTCAAATCACTGTCCTCCCTGTCCAGCACAGAGCCTTCATTACTGTTTTCTGAGCCCCTCTGCCTGCGACGCTTGGGGAGCTCCTCGTATTCCGAGCCTTCACTGTGTGTCTCACTGGCAATCCTGCGCCTGGGTTTGCCTCTGGGGAAGTCCTCTGGCTGGTTGAACTCTCGAAGCCCTCGCCCTCGGCTACTCCTCTGGTTGTTATAGACTCCCCGGCTGCCCACACCAGCACCTCGACCTCTGAAAGTGAACTCTCTGAAGCCTCTGCCTCGTCCACGCCCTTGACCTCTCCCACCAAAGGCCTGTTCCTCGTCTATGAAGATCCAGTTGCTTCTTTTTGTGGGAGGGAGGTCACCAGACTCTCTGGATAGCTTGTTCTCCCAGGTTCTTTCTGGCTTCTCTTCCTCCTCTTCTTCCTCTTCTTCCTTTTGAGATTTCTCAGCCTCTCGGGCAAGGCTGGCTTGGGAAGAACCTTTGTCATCCAACAGGTAGCATGTGGAGTTAAGTAAGGGTGCAGAATCATTCAACTCATTTTCTGCTTTCTGGACAGCCACCTTCTCCTTCAGCAGGCGTGAAGTGCCCTCTCCCTCCAGTTTAACCTTCTCCATCTCTTTCTCCTTCTCTTCCACCTTGAGGGCTTTCAGGACTGGTTTTTTAATTGGACCGGACCGCCGTGTCCTTCCCATTTGCTCCTGGTGCTGACCGCTGGTGTTGCGGTTCTCAGGAGCCCACTCTGTTGTTTCTTCAGAGGGCTGTTTGGTATTAGCTCCTTCTTTCTTCCATGGGTCAGCACTAAATGACTGCTCATCCCTAGGTGCTTCTTCAGCAACCTCTGCTGCAGTCTCTGAGGGCTTCTGATGATGGTGGATATCCCAGCCATTATACTCAGGCTTCTTCTCTGCTTGGGTAAAATCAGGCTGCAGGGGTGAACACCTCAAGTTTGCATGGCGGGTACCAGTAGGACAGGTTTCCTGCACAGTCTCCTGATGCTGAAACAAAAGATCTTGGCTTATCCTCTGAGAAGACAGGCAGCTGTCAAAATCTGACCGGGCCTTCTTCTCAAAAGCATTCAAGTACTCTTCCCCTCTGTCCTCAAAGAGATCTCGCTGGGTGCTCAGACTGTCTGGCCTTCCAGGAGAAGACAAGTAACTGTCACTCCTGAGAAGGAAACAAACAAAAAAAAGGAAGTCAGCTAATGCAGAGCACAGCATGTCTGCAGAGGCCCTCAAATCAGCAGATGAGAGAGAAGATAGTTTCTATGATGGGTAGCAACTTAAGAACTTCACAAACTTAAGAAATAACATGAGATTCAGCCTTCAAAAGATGTGGAGATCTGAAAACAAGGAATTGGTTTTGGAAAGTCTCAAAGAATAGGACACAAACTAGTAAGTATCAATGTTTTTTTCTCTCTAACTGTGTACTCTACAGAGCTGGCTCCAAGTTGATCAGTCTCAACTGGCATCAGATTGAAAAACTCTATATAACTCAGTCTGCAGGCACCTCTGTATCATAAACACTCAGCAGTGGTACCTTGGCCTGTTCAGAGGCATCAACTCTACACCTGCTTTTCAGTAAGTGACGACTTACGGCAGTACTTCTCATCACAGCATGCATGAGGACAGGGGAGCTCTGCACTCACCTGCCATGCAGCCCCTCCATGGTGATGTTGTCAGACTGTTTTTGATGCGACAGGGAGTACCCTTTGCTCTGCAGAGGTGTGTAGCTCTCCTGGCCCCATATGGGCACAGGGTCCAAGGGAGCAGTTTTCCTTTCCACCTGCCCTGCCTGACAGTTCTGATCTTCAGACCGACAGCTGCTCCCACTGATGGAATCCTGCTGAATCATGGGCTTCATAATTCCTGGGCATGACAAGAATTCATAGTATTAACACTAACCAAGAAGAATTAACAATCTATAGCTAGATTGAGCTAGACTATCTACAGCTTGACTTCCCATCCTTTCAGAGCAGCAGGTGACTGTAGCCATGGAAACCTTTCTGGTAGAGGAGAGACTGTGCTTGGGAAATACACATCTGGAAGGATGCAGAAAGTGACACACGAGCCCAACCTGCACAGAACACTATCTGCTATCACTGCCCTGGAACCAAGAAGGTGTGTGAAAACAAACCCTCACAGGAATGATTTATGCGTTCTAGTGTTTATATTCACATCTCTTAAAATCAGTAACAAAGTAGGAAGATGCTAAGAGCTCAGGCTCTCTCAGCTCAGGCACTACAGGACTTCTCCATCACATTTCTTGAAGAGGGTCTACTAAGGTTTTGTTATGATTAGAGTAAATCCCAAATTGATCTTTTTCCTCCAAGAGGCAAGGATCTGCTTTTACACCCACTAGGGCTCCAAAGCTGCTAGGGAAATCTCCTACTGCAGTGCACAGGATGGATGGGCAGGTGTCCTCCTGCTCAACCTCCACTGTTCCCTCACCAGCTCTCATTCTCTCATTGTAACTGACTCCTTCCATAGAGGTGAGCCACAGCCACCCAGCGTGCAAGTCTGGACAGAGGTAGGATGGGTGAAGCACAGCAGCTTTCCAGATATGGACCAACTCAACAGCCATGACAAAGAGAAACACTGAAAACACCTCACCTGAAGGGTGAAGGGCTGAAGGGTAGAAATCCACAGGGGTGCGACTCTGGGCCATGCGAGGGTCCATGTAGGAGGGCATCATCATCCAGCGAGGATCAAAGCCAAGCATCTGAGGGTGTGGTGGGTAGAACGTCCGCTGGGGATGGGAATGGGATGGGGGAGGATAGACTTGCTGCTGCTGCCAGTGTTGCACCTTGTACAGCTGCTCCTGCAAGGAAAAGGGATGGGCTGTTTGACATGAACAGTCATGGTGCCAGGAATCACAGCTGCACTGTCCCACCAAAAGGAAACACATTCTACATGTTAGAGGCTCAAAACCAGATCAGATGGGAGGGTAGAGCAGATAAGGGCAATTCACTACCAGCTGGGAACACAGAAGTTGTTATTCTCCAAATACCCAGAGCAGCCAGTAGTACAGCCAGAATCTCACACCACCATTGGTCATGCCACATGGCCAAATGCAAGGGATCACCTTCAAAACTGGAGTCTGCATTTTCTCCATATCTATAAGATACAGCTTCCTGTCAAACATAATTTCCCAATTGAAACCAAAAACTTTAGAATATGTTGCTCTTTGTAGGAAATGCAATTACAAGTTTAGTGTGCATATATATTAGTTCTACTTGTGTTAGCCAAACAGATTAGATAGATAAGAACATCCTAACTCAATTAGGAGAGCTATTAATATTTTAATGAATTTCCTCTCCATCTTCCATAAGTAAACTGACACCTTCAGGTTACTTCCTGCATGGCCAGTCCACCTGCCTTTAGCTGAGAACTGTCATGATGTTAAGCTGACATTTAACTTTTGCTAAAGGTCCAAGCACCTGTATTTGAAGGGAGCTTTGTGTTCCAAAGAAAGCTTTTTTAAAGGAAAATATGTTCAATTAACATTAAATACATCTATTTACCTATCAAACTTTCCATTATTTTTTCTTACTAAACAGTGTCAGATACTGTAACCACTTACAAGAGAGACACCCTTAAATCTGAACCTGACACATCACTATAGCAAGAGAGATATAATCTCTGCATTTATCTAAGTTATCTAGTGCTCCAGTATCTTGGAGAAAACATTTCATTAATGATACCAACACTATTTTTTATTTTGTTCTCTTCACAGAACCACTTCTACCAAAGTAGCAATATAAGGAAGTCAAAATAAAAACTGCCTCATACATACTAATGATCCAGAGGATGAAAGAAAATAAAATGAAAATTTCATGTTCTTCCAATAGCAATGACCTGTGATATTATTAGCATGACAGCAAAGACATCCAATTATTTTTAGTTTAAGAGCATCTCTTTTAAAGAGTCACTTTCGCAGTGCTTGCTGCTGTACATTTGAATCATAAAAATGTCAGCTGCCCAAGAACAAGCACAGGGGAACATCCATACAAAAGCAATTACTGAGCTTCCAAATAAAAATCATATGTGAGCTCCTCACTAAGGTTTGCAGCAGCACCAACTGTATCACATTTCAAGTGGTTATTCTGTTAAGAACAGCATTAACTTCGCATTATCTCAAGCCTGGATATTCTGTTCCTTACTTTGACTCTGCTGCCCTAGGGAGGCGCTCCCAGCATCTGGATGAGGAGCTGGAACAAACAGCACTGCAAGACCAGGCAAGATCCGAGATATATAAAGCAGTTCAGGCTGATATCTCTCTCAGAACCCCAGAAAAGAATTTTCAATGAAACAAAAATGACACAATTAAGACCAAATGCACTTACAGTGCAAAGCAAATACTGATTTGAAAGATCCTCACAGAAAAAAAATGTTGGTGAGGTAGTAGTAGATGAGAGCAGATATTGAGGACCACCTCTCTGCAAAGGCAGAAGGTAGAAGCATACCACTTTGCAGTTCTCACAGTCAGTCCAAAAACAGAGATCCAGCCACCTGCCAACCTAAATAGAGTTTTGACCTGGAGGCAACAGTTGCCCAAACCCACCAGAGCAAGGGCACAGCGAGTGCAAAGGCAACAGAACCAGCTGATCCCCAAAGGTTCTCCTTTCCCTTGGCCTGTATTTTCACCTCCCAGCCACTGCAGCAGTGCTGAATCATCTTGTGCCAGGGAATAAGATGTCCACCAGGTTCATTGTCAGTCAAAGGCATTAGAGATTTCTCTAGATCAGGCCTACAGCAAGGCAGCCAGTCCACTGCTGCTCTCCTGACCTTGGACATGGAAGCAGAACACTGCATACACACATTTGCAAACCAAAGCTCTGCTCCAAACCACAATTCTGTATTTCAATGTCAGGACACACCCAGACAATAGTGCCAGACAAGTCAACATTTCTGACAGCAGTGTCTCCTTTTCTCCCAGGCAAGTGACAAACATGACCACAATAGCTGCAGCATCACAGGGTACACAGAAAATTTGTGTAACCTATTGAGAGGCTTTCTACCCCTAGGCAAAAGTGACCCAAAAGCACTGAAAAAGGCCAGAGTAGAACTCCCACTCACCAACTCCCAGACCAAAGACAATTCTTTGGTTATATGACCGCATTGAGAACCAAGCAAACACGATGGCTTGGTGGCCATTCAGAGGAAGAGGGGTGGGTGTGTCACACCTATTACCTGTTGCTGTTGCTGCTGCCTCTGGAACCGTGGGGGAAGAGACTTCTGGTATTTGTTTAATTCCTGTGCAGGGGAGGGAGCTTCTCTGAGCTCCTCCTCACTGCTGCTTTGGGCTGCTGGAGTAGAAGTCTCCTCTTCCAGAGAGCCAGCAGTGACATCCTGTGTGTGAAACTCGGGGGTTGCTGCAGAGAAGAAAACAGGCCTTGAGAAGCCCTGCTTGTGAGTGTGCCACCACAAAATACACCAGTGTGGGCATGTCCAGACTGTGTTACGTGATTAAACTTTTTAATAATCACATGTAGCACCTCACACAATCTTCTTAATTTGCCTTGACCTCTCTAGAATGGCTCTAGATGGCTTTGTCCATCTTATTTTAGTGACAAAAACTCAGATCCCCCTGCTGCTCAAGCATTGTGGGAAAAAGTCCATTTCCCTGTTATTCCTTAAACCTGCCAGCACTTATGGATTACCAGTTCTCTCATCTGTGGCTAATAAACACTTATCTTAATATCATAATGCAAACATGAAAAGATCAAGAGGCTCGTTCCAAGAGGGCCTCTAAACACAGCTGACCGAGCATAAAGGCAACTGAAGATGTTTCTACTTGTTTAAATAGGTTTTTTTCTTTTAAAGGAACCTTCATCACCAATCCAAAATACCCTGCAGAATATACAGAGTAGATGACCTCTCAAGTGCAAATGAAGTACTCTCTGTACTCATTCCCTCCCTGGAACATCCCCAGACTTCAAGTACAATAGCAAAAAAGGCAAGGCAAGCAATTTGGGTTTTTTACCTCTACAGAACGCATGACCATTCTCTTGCACAGCATTTTTCTCTGTGCTTAGGGGCCGTGGGTCTTCATTCTCTGCATGTTTCTGGGATTCCCCACTCTTCTGAGCCAGTTTGCATTTCTGATCAAGTTGCTTCAGCTTTGCAGCACAGGCTGCCAGACGTTCCTCCCTGGCTCGCCGCTCCTCCTCCTCCCGTCGTCTCCTGGCTCTCTCAACAGCCTCAGAGATCTCAGAGTGCACAAACTTTTGCCTCAATGGCACCTTTTCTTCTTTATCCTCAAGGGACTGCTGTCTGAGAATACTTCCCAGTGCAGGCTTCTGCAAAAGGAAAAACATTCCTCAATAAGCATAATCCAAACATTTCCTGTATCTTGAGCTTTAAGAAAATTGAGAAATTCTCTCACACACTGATAAAATCCCACCCAACTCTCTCCTCATGTGCCAAAATCCCACTTTTGGTAGAGGGAGCTACTGCCAATCTGGTTCAATGGCTATTTTCTCACTGTCTGACAACCCCACTGCTTTGAACCACCTCCAACTCCCAGAAGGAGTGTTATGCAGATGGATTTCTCTTCAGATGATGTAAAAAAGAAATTCCTCAGCATCCTGTTTTTAATAAGATGTCAAACTGGCCTCATAAGGACAGTGGTAGGTCGCATCCAGCAGCAACAGCCCATCCACATGAACTCAGCCTACCTGATATTCAGATGCAGAGCTCCAGCCATTCAGCTTCCTTGGAGGCTGCTGTGAATCCTGCACTTTCCGGACGGACCGGGACAAGCCAACTGAGTCACTCCAATTCTTCCCTTCTTCCAAGGTGTGTTTGACATCTGCACTGTCTGCAGAGCTCAGGGACAACTGTCGCTGCCTTCTGGGATCCCAGCTGTTCCTGTCATATAGACAGCTTTGCTATTACATTTGCTACTTGCCTGAAAAAGCACATTTTTACCAAGTGGCAAAGGTAGCTGACTGTAACAGAAAAGATAAAAAAAACCCCACAAAACTAACAAGAAATCCACCAGAACAAGCAATGCACTTTTCCTCCTAAGCTGTACAGAAGTAATGCCATTGTGCAGCAAGATAAAGGTAAGGCAAAGAGGAACAAAAGGTCTGGCATCCTGGCAGTAAGCTTCAAGATGCATACACATCCTTGAGGCCCACTCAAACAACAGCCAGTGGAAACAACAAAGTCACAGTATGAACCAGGGGAATCAAGCCTCAACATTTAGAACAAATTCCTGGTATTGTCTACTTTTACTGAAACAACTGCAGGTGCCAATACAGCCACTTCTTACCACTTCTGTCGTCCATCTTTCAGAGTTTCTTCCTCTTCCTCATCTTCACTGAACTTTAATTTCTCAGAGTAATCCACTTCATCATGAATGCCTATACAAGCAGGATTGGACAAGGTGTATGTGAGAGGAAAGAAACGTGTGCCCTATCATAATAAAGCTTATGCCCTCTCTAAACCAGAGAATACACAGGCTTGGCATAAGCAACTTTGAAAACCAAATTTCCACCATGGATACTGGAAATTGAGAATAGTGTGGACCCACACTGCTGAACAGTTAGGCAAGTCCCAGAAAAGGAGCATCAAGCAATAGGAGAATGGAAGCTGCAAATGAGGAGACAGTTGCCAAGCTACACTGAGTGTAATTGCATACTGAATGCAATGACTGAAAAGGTAGAACAAACTTTTCTTCCCAGCAGCCATCCTGCTATCTCCCTGCTATATGGTGTTTTCAGGTTTTAGGAGTCTTCAGATCCAGTTCCTTGAGTGTGATGGAAGGATCAGAAGGATCCATTGTGTCATCATTTACACCAACAGCAATTTTACAACTACAAAGACCTCTCTTTGTTTCTCTTTCTTCCCTCTGTGACAGTGAAACAGAGCCACCAGAATATCCTGGTTATCTCATGCTTCAGGGAAAACTTAGTACTTTGCTTCACCGCTTGAATTGTCACCTGAAGGTAGAGAATGGAAGCACTTTACCTGCCCATCCATCATCTGCATCATTGTCTAGTTCATCCAGCCCCTTCAGGTTCTCTGCATTGATAATGGTGGGCCGAGGTGCTCGCTCCATTTGCTGCCGAACAGGACGTGTTGGGCGAGACAGGCTGAGCCTGTTCTCTTTTCTGCATGGAAATGCAAAGTGGTTAATAAATAGCTAACAGTTAAGAAAACTGAGCTTATAAAAGTGAGCCAAATCATTCTATAATTCTATGAATCTGTTATTTCTAAGATGTGCTTGCATGCAAGGGCTCCAAGTCTCTCTCCCCCTGTCCAACAAAGTTTCTTTCACTTGTCTAACCCAGTACCCACCCCTCTGGGCTTACAGATCAGAGCTGCAACCCTTCCAGTCCAGGATCACACACAATTACTTCTCATACCCACCTGCTCTTCAGACACACAGTGCTTACAGTCCTGCAACACTTCAGATATTACTATAGTTGG
This sequence comes from Phaethornis superciliosus, assembly GCA_023637945.1. NCBI lineage: Eukaryota > Metazoa > Chordata > Aves > Apodiformes > Trochilidae > Phaethornis > Phaethornis superciliosus. The sequence continues at coordinate 10,562,417 of JAJQWJ010000022.1, forward strand.
AACAAAGTGCTGTTGCTTTGGGTAAATGTATCAGGTTGCATCAGTGGCTGTCTACAGCTTCATCCACACAGCTAGGTCCCTGGCCCAAATTCTTGCATAAAGGTTCATGTCACACCCCAAACCTGCCTCTTAAGTGGAACAGTCACAGCAGCCTTACCCATCCTGGTCATTCATCTGGTATTGTCTGAAAGGTACTCGGGGCTCAAGGCGAAGCTGAGGAAGGGGGAAAGACCCTCGGTCCAGTGGTGCAGGGGTCTCAGACGGCTGTGGACACATCTGGACCAAGGCAAAGCAAAACAGTTTGTTTTTTCTCCTAGCCACAGGAAGGTTTATCCAGATTAGATTACAACACAAGCACAGTAGCTGCATCCACACAAAGGGAAAACAAACATCTAACATCTGGCTGCCTAACAGGCTGTGAGCTAGTGGTTACCTTCTCCAGTTCCAGAGGGAAGCAGCAACTTTTGCTTGGGCTGAGCAGGGCTGTGCTATACTACTCTAGCACAAAAAGGGGAATGCACAACAGGGGAAACTAAAAGTAGATCAAGAGCAGGATCCCTGAGCAAGACCTGGGGACTGAGAGTCCAGAAAACAGACATCTCCTCTGACTTCTTCAACTCACATCCACAGCCAGGACATTACACAGATGTGGGAAAAGGTCAACTTACAAAAGCAGGTAGCATGTCATGGTATGTAGGTGGTTGGTAGACATTTCCCATGAACTGTGAAGCCCCTTTGCGGAGGGGCTGAGCTGGGCGGAGAGACGGCTCCTTGGCATCGCTGGCTGAGGAGGGGGCTCCGTCTCCAGTGCTGGAGGTTTTGCTGCCCAGCTCAGCAGGGGAGGCGGTCAGAGATGTGGCAGAGGTTATGTTCCTCCCACCGCCCTCCCTCCAACTGGTGACATCTGGAAAGGATGTTAATTATTAGGATGTTAATTATTATGTTAACGTTTGTAAATGCAGACAAAGTCACTCTGCCAGAAGTCTCAAAACCCAAACGCTCTGGGTCAAGCCCTAATTACATCGAGCATGTAGAAAAACATCAGGGACCAAGGACAATTTCCACATGTGTTTATTTTCCTAAGAGATTCACACCACCAGCAATTACTAAGTAATTGTTGCACCAGTAGTGTCCTCATTTGTCAATAAGCCTAAATCCCAACCAGCTCTGCTCCCCACCTCCACGGTCCTTTTACTCTGTAGAGTTAAGGCAAATTAGATCATTCACAAGCACTCAAAGAGAAGCCACGTAACACTACCTACGTATTTCACTTGTGGCTCCCCTAGACCAGGGGGAAGGGACCTGCTTTGCAACATCACACAGCAATTTCTATTAAACAGTGCAGCAGATGACAGCCCATTCTTAGCTGTCTGGACCACAGCACTCAGACAGTGAACATCAGTCAATCTGTGGTCATTTGCTAAGCAGCTTGACACATGCAAGCTCACAAAAGGGTGAAAAGAAACAAAGAGGATGCAACAATCTGGTACTACAATGAACTGGCATCCCCTTGCCCAAAACACAGTCTCTGGGGTTATGGTTAAAGCAGCAAGACTCAACCATTCACTCACTCTGGGGGCGGAGGCTTGGTCCTGGCCCATACGACGGATCTAAGGCGCCCTTTTCTTTGCCAACCTTGTCCTGCACACCAGCTGCTTTCAGCGTCGGAAATTCCTCGGGAGAGAAGGATAACAGTCGGCTTGAGGCCCTTGAACCTGTTAGACAAATAAGTGTGGGACTCGGATTTTTCCACTCTTTCAATTTCTGTACAACATCATCCTGGAAACACATTTCACGAATATATGGGCCTTCAGCATATTTCAAATCAAATTAGTATCATACCAGCACCTCAGCTCACATCCAAAGCACCCTCAGACACTGTCACCAACACCACAACACATGTCCTCACACAATACTCCCACACTCTTAACTGGGGATCTTCATTTAAATCCTCATGTTTAACAAAGTCAGAGTGAACTTTCTCAGCTTCCAATTACTTTTGTGAAGCACAAAATTCAGACTGAGGCAGCGATATAAATTCTTCAAGGTCACTTGTAGGTGATATCTCATTACCAAGTATTTGACAGCTCTATTCAGACTCTTTTTGGCTCGATCTCTCTCCACAGGGAAGTCTATTGTTATGATCTCTGGCAATACACTTGGTGAAAGACCATGCGTAAGGATCCAGTGCTACATGTTCCGCTCTGCCCTCCTTCCTGCTGCAGCATTTTTAAGATTCAGATCAGTCCAGATTAATTTCTAATCGCAGGCAAACTGTCTCACCATCAGCCACCCTAGAATGACAGCGTTCTGTCCACTCTGATCTGCCAGTGACTGGAAAACCAAGCATTGAAATTCTCCTAAATCTCCTTGGCAAGATAACACTTGATAACACATAAAAGGAAATTGTTAGCATTGCTGCACTACTAGATATTTAAAAAGCCTGTTTTTTTGAGAACTGTTTATTGGTGCTACTTGGCTAATGCTCTTTTTAAAAAGGGCATTTTGGAATTACCACGTTAGACCTATCAGCAATGAATACACAAGACTTGACAACAGAGTCTCATCTATCTTTGTCCTTCTTTACCCTAAAACTCAAGAAGTGTTTGCTTCTTTAAATAATTTTCACTTTCTGGAACTTGTACACTGTACAAGACCACTCATCTGAAGATTTCCCAGGGTAGATACTGCAACTGCTCCATTTCTTTTTATCATACTCACCACCTTCTTGTACTGCTGGCTTTCCATTCAGCTGTGCCCATGACTTTGGTCCACCTGGCACTGAATTTGTACTCTGAAAACAAAACACACAAAAAATCCAGTGCCCACAGATTAGTGAAGTTTCATGACTGTTTCTCATTTCCTGGCTGGCACCTGCTCCAGTTCAGATGTGTAGATTACCCAGATGTCACTGGATACCATGGATCTCTCCAGTTTCTTGCTGGGACTAAAGCTAGCTGTCCTCCACTCCAGTGTACTATCACACTACAGCAAAAGTCCTCCTATCTGTCCTGCCTTTCATCTCTCTGCTCATCTTCAACTATTTCCTCAAAACATTTTCTCTTGCTTTCCTCCTTTTAATCAATCTTTCTCTTTGTTCTGTTGGCCAAATGGTCCCCCTTAATCGTTTGGATTTGTTCCATGCTACACCCCACCTTGAAGGCTCCCCTACTTCCTCACGCATTTATCACTCTTCTCCTCTTCAAAATTTAACTCCTTTAATTCCTGATTTTCCTGAATCTCAAAGGCTGGAAGTTTGCTTTAAACTATCAGTGTGAAATATGCAGCAGGAGTCCAGGTCCTTACACACTCTGTGGAAGCTTTCTTACTTGGCAGTAACTTTTTCAGATCCTGACACTGTCTACTTCTCCCAGATGACCTGATCACTTATCAAGTCTCATCAGCCTGGAAGCAAGAGCTGGATCTGTTGTCACCAAACTACACTTTAATTAGACCCAAAGTGAAATAATTTATGTGTTAAGCAGCCATTCCACATTCCAACCATTTTTTCTAGATGAAGACAGACTTTCTTCATGAATACACTTGAAAGGTACAGAGGTAATGTGCACAGAACAGCAGCCCAGAATTCCCAGGGTACAGTAACCTGGAATCAAGACAGTCAATTCTACAAGACTTGATTATACAGGAGCTGTTCTGTAAATCAGTTTGCTGATTCTTACTTGTGTGCAAGGCAACACAGACGATTAAAGAAAACTCTCAATCTGTCTTGAGGATGAGGGGAAGCAGGGTGGCAGTCACTAAGACTACTTGCACCTACCTCCTGACTGATTGCCTGTGTCGGCTTCTGTAAATTGGAGACAGATTTCTGCAAACCCTGCTGCGGCAGCGACTCCTGCAGCTGTGCAGCTGTTGCACTGGAACTGAGAAGATACAGCAAAGGTGAGAGCAAAGGGGAAAGAGGACAATAGACAAAACAACTCTGGCAATACAGAAGTTGCTAAAAGATCAAGCTAACAGTGGCTCTATGCTGGCATGGACAACAGAGAACTGACCAGTGTAAGGTCCAACACACAGCACAGCACTACTGCTGTCAGCCTAACAAAACTTGGCCAGAGTTCATCCTACCTCTTTTGGTCTGGCTGATCCTGCTTGTTTGCCCATCCTGTACCGTCCTTCGGTACAATAATGATGTTGGGGTCGTTTCCTTTGTTCTCAGACTTCAAGCTAGGCAAATTTGCAGGAGGTGGCATACGCCGGGCAGCAGCAACTTTCCCAAGACTCTGTAAGCCATGTCGAGGAATAACTAGTGAGAAAGGAACAAAGAGAGGTCAGAGGGGGCTATATCCTGCTAGATAAGTAACCTTAATTAGCATTTTGTGGCTGGGTGCAGTCCCAACAGAGCTGTGTGACAAGCAGCACCAGTGTTGCTATGTCAACATCCAGGTCATTCCCCACAGGACCATGTCGAGGCAGCATCTGTTGTAGCAGCTGTCTGACAGGCTGCCTCCTGAAACAGTGGGGATGGAGAGAGAAATGATTCTCCCTAACAGAAAATGCCCACAGAGCATTCTAGCTACCTATGAAGACACTCATGTCAACAAGGAGAAGCAGCATTGCCTTACACAGCCAGGGAATGGTCACTCAACCCCACCTCTCAGCAGACTGACCAGTAATCTAGCCCAGGAGGAGTCCCGAGGTCTAGATTTTCCAGTTATACCCACCAAGATCACATTTATTAACATGGCATTTTATTTTCTTTGGTTTTCTACTCCTACACCAAACAAAGAGCCAGTCAAACCAGCGTTGTCATTTTTTTAAACCCCACCGCCTACTTTTGGTTACATCTTCACTGCAAAATTAACTCAGGTTCTTCCCCAGAGGCTTCATTCCTCAACTCTCACCTCACACAAGATCTGACCAACCTAAGGCACTTCAGTCAGCCTAAAGCCCTGGTGAGGCTTTTACTCAAGTTTGCAAGCTGACCACAGTGCAGCAAGGACACAGGCTAAACAAAAGGCCCAGCAGTTCCCCAGTTATTTTGCCTCCATTTCTCCTAGTTTCTAAAGTAAGAGCAGCACAAAAAAACTGCAGACATTTTCCCTGAAGTCCTAATGAAACACAGCCTCAGACACCAAACAGCTCTGCAACCCAGCTGCTTCTCACTGGCCATCCTACCCACAGGGCCAAAAACCTGAACCATCTCTGCAACACTGCTCTTGGAAGACACCAAAAGGAGCTTTCTGGAGGCATTTCTTACCTGTAGTTCTGATAGCTTCTATTGACTTTCCTTTATACTTATCAAACAGGCTGAGAGTCGAGTACTTGCTTTTCCCATCCTTTCCCTTGGTTATTTGCCCCAAACGATCGGACATTGCGATGAAATGTCATCTAGTAAGGAAATTTCTCTGCGCCACTCTCGATCTGCCTTTTAATGAAAGAGAACCAGGGAGAGGCCATCAAACAGACTGTACGGCCACATCACAAGTAAAAAGTAAAATATGCACAGCTGCTAGAACTGGAAACAGTGGATGAGCAGACACAAAGTTACAAGGTTTTAAGTCCCCTCCCTCCCCTTTTAGTCACAAGAAGCTTGTGGGATTTAAGATTCATAAAGTGAAAAGCTGGAAGAGGACACTTCTCACAGCGGGATTGCTGTTCTGGCCACTCCAGTACTTAAAAGAGATGAGTTTTTTGAGAAATGAGAAGCAAGTTTCTTGAGCATGAGGATGGAAGAAAGGATGGTCAACACAGTCCATGCTTTTCAAGACTAAGACTAACAATAAGCAGCTATGCACAAGGATTCCTAAACATAAATGACAACTTATCCCACACTGGAATTTACCACTGGGTTTCCCACTGAAGCACTAGTTTGTAATGTTTAGGATTATGGTTCCACACTGGCCACAGTTAACAGCTCACACCAGCAACTAACACTTTGAAAACATGACCTAGAGGCACCAGTTATTTCATCAAATTCCTTTTCCCCCATCTGCTCAACATACAAGACAGTCAAGGAGTCTAAAAAAAATTTTCACATGAAGTAGGTTCAGACCTGTGGATTCAACAGTTCTACTACAAAACCTAAATATGCTTTATTAAAAAAACAAAAACAAAAAGATTACATTTCTCTGTTGCTGACATCTTCAACATTTTTAGTTATAAATATGCTTTTCACAATGGATGTGGTTTGTTAATTTTTCACTCTGATCTTTGCCAGCCTAACCACCTGTGATTAACACCCTTCATGCAGGCAGTCTCTGTACTAAGCACTTTTTAGCTGTTGGAGCCTAGGACAAAGCTGAAATTCACATGCTGAAGGTCAACTTTTATGTCAGAAAAGAAACCTTATATACTTTCCATGAACCTTTCTTTCATTTTTTTTAAATTTATTTCTCTGCTAATCTAACACTGACACATAATTGAGATTTCTGCATTTCTAGTTGTAGCTGGCAGTTTTATTATACTACTTGCTAGGTCCCATCTTAGGGTTGCAAGTCTGTCTAACAACAACAACAACAAAAAATATATACACACCCACACACACACAGAGAGACAGGACTTTCCTACCCCTCACCTCCCATGTAACTCATCCAGCTGAAAGCACATTTCAGGTGCAGTCAGGAATCACTCAAAGAAACTGTATGACCAGAGGCTATAACTCCCACAACCTTATCAAACATGATTGCCAGCTAAGATTAGTCCCTCACACATTATGTGCAAAATAAAGCACAGAGCACAAACATCCAGTTTGAGAATGTACTGTGATCTACAACTCACAACTTGAGTAAAGCCCATCTAAGCACTGCTGCCAGGGGCAAGTTTCTGAGCAATAAAATAAGCTAGCATTCTTGAGGCACCTTGTCCCGCAGAGTAGCAAAACCAATGTCTGGCTCTAGTCTGGTTCAGTCTTTGCTCAGATGGTCACCATGTGTCAAAGAAAACAAAAGATCCTCCCTCACTTGCCCATTTCCACTGTATTTTACTAGTAGGACAGACATAAAAGAGAAAGGGAGAAAAAACACTGATTAGCTCAGATTTGGCAGGGAAGCAGAAGCCAAGCTGAGAACAATGATCTGTTTAAATTATCAGAGTTGTAGGGAGCCCCAGACCTGAGCAAATAGCTAAGGGTGCTGCACACCAGCCCTCAGCTGCTCTGGCACAAGCAGAGCCACCTGTTAGTACAGGTGTATTAAGCCTTGCAGAGGCAACCACATCAATCCTGTATCAACCTCACACTCCCAAGCAATAAAATCCACTTTGAGGTTTAGAAAACAAACCAGATAAAATTAGTAGGCATTAAGAAAAATAAATAAATAAATTCAAGAACAATGATACCAGGTTCAGGAGTTAGCTGGTTAACAGAAAATCCCAAAACAGAAAATTCCTGAAAGTCAGCCTGCAAACAGCATGTTGGGTAAGGCTGACAAAGAGAACCCCTGACAACCTGTTACATAACTGGGTCTCAGCTGCCTCTTGATTATATCTTCTATCATTAAAAGGATGCAGGAGGAATATCTTTGTGTTCTCAACTACGAGAGGTTAGGGGCTTTTTTCCAGGCACACCTTTTCAGGGTGTGGCCTTTCCTTGCAGAAAGGACCGCAGAACTTGCTCATGGTTTTTTGTAAATACAGTTGAGTTCTTCTCTAGACCTGCTAGAGGTCACTTAAGAACAGAGGAGCTGGGGACACATCAGGATAAAGCTCCTTGTCAAACTTTCTGGGACAGCCACAACTGCTGTCTGGGTAAGTGAAATTCACTCTGAACTCCTTCAAGGCTTTGAAACACAGCTTCGTTTCTGTTACCTGTGAGATGCAAAGGGGAAAACAAGTCCATGGGGGGTGAGGCAATTTCCATAGGGTCACTGTGCAATGAGGCTGCAGAGGCACTAAGCCTCTTGGGAGCCTGTCTGCCCTGACAGCAGCTGCAGATCTGAGCTGGTTCATGGTGGGAAGTGGTCAGGGGGATCACTCAGCACCCAGGTCACCCACAGCACTTCAAAAAGGTCACAGAGCCTCCAAGGCTGTCACAACACTGGACTGTTTTCCACCACACAGTCAATCCAGGCAGGGATCATCAATGCTTTCCAGTTTTGCAGAACAAAGCCATTTCTGATAAAAATCAAGCCTGCCAGCCTGCACACTTACTAGGAGAGCTAAAATCAGAAGACACGTACAGACCAGTGCTGACAACTGAAAACTGACAGTCTTGACAAAGCCTCTGACCTGTGCTCAAGTTCCCTGTGTCTGATAGCTGACCCCAAAGAAAACATTACCCTCTTTTACAGAAAAATAAAAAAAATCAATCACCAGCATTTTTGCACGGCTTCCCTCTGGGTTTATCAAGGTCTTTGGGGAAAGGCTTGCCATCAGTTTCAGCACAGAGCTTACTTCTTCCCCATTTTCAGGACTAGCAAGGTCTAGGGGGCCAGGGACAGCACCAGAGTGCTAAATAGTGTCTCAGGTGAATCAGAAAACATTACTGTCTGATCAGTTAAGAGAAAGGCCCTAGGGTACAAACTGAGTACACCAGAATCACTTTCTGAGAAGAGCGCTTCACTATGCTGGAGTCTATGTCCACATCATGTCCCTCTGGATTTCATGTGTGGGTACTGACCCTGTCTACCTGCCTTTTCAAGAGGTATGTTCAAATCCAGAGCAACAGTGACATTTCAAATGTCAGAGCATCCAAGTCTTAGAGCTACAGCAGGGATCTGCCAAGCATGGGAAGCCTACCCTGCAAAAAGAGCCATATAAAAACCTCAAGTTACTGGCACAGCTGGAAACCCCTGAGCTGAAAACACAGCCAAAGAGATCTGGAAGGGACCTAAAAGATCATACGGTTCCACCTCTTCTGCCATGGGCAGGGACACTAGACCAGGTTGCTGCAAGCCCCATCCATAGAGCTTTGTTCATAAAGCTCTTTGTGAATCTATGCATGAAGGAGCCTGGGCTGTCCTGGTGTTTTATTCAAAAGACTTCATTGGAGATTGAATACAGGGCAGGGCAAACAGATTTATAGAAGGTAACACACACTAGAAGGATTCACACTTCAGCTACTCACACACCACTGAGCTCTCTATGGAACACAGTCACTGGGACAAAGGACCAGATGCCACTGCAGACCTTCACTCCTTGCTCACTTCTCAGAAGCAGTGACAAACACAAAACAAAGGAACCAGATAGAAATAAGCAGTGAAAAGGTGTTACTCCTGAAGCAGGAAGCTTTCTGACCTGAAATTCTATACAAATTGTTCAGAAACTCACAGGCTGCAAAACCAAAACAGAGAAGTGTTTGGAGTTCATGTTAAACTGAATTCTGCTGTGGTTTCTAGTGTTACTGGTAACATGACACCTTTTTAAAAACATGGTATAGTTTTACAGAAGATTAGTGATGTTTAGTCTTCTTTAAATACACAATTTTGCTGGTACTTTTCACAGCTAAATATTTATCTATCAACAGGTAGATAACACTACTTCTGTAAATTGTCCCATCAAGAGTCACCTATCTGTCAAATGGTCATCACCTGCAAAAAAGTGACAAAAAGTGACAAAAGACACTGGCTACCCTTGGAAGAGCTTTGGTGACACTATGTGATCAACTGCCCCAGGGGCTTGGTGCCAGTTCTATAAGTAACCTGTAGAAGTCCTGCTTGGGCTAGGAGAGAACATCAGCCTGGTGGGGAAGGGACTATTCAGTACCCATGAAAGACTGCTTAGTAAGGAGAGGAGCAACAGGAGAATATTTGCATTAGAATCTGTAAAAGATCAATGCAGAGGAGCTGCGTAGCAGGCAGAGGCTAGAGGAAGAGTCTAGGCCACAGTAAGCCACTTGCTGTAATTCTGTTGCACTGTTTCAAAAGGGAGCTGTTGGCACACCTGAAAAACAGCCCACAGATCCTGAACATGGCTTCAAGTCCTGCCAGGGAGGACTCCTTACAGGGAGAAGTAAGTCACCACTCTGCAGTGCAGAGAGAAGACAGACACCCTGTAGCAAAGGAACAGCTCCTGATTCACAAGAGGAGACCTTCCTTGCTTAGCTGAACAGGTATACTTGGCAGGTCTAGAGAAGAACTCAACTGTATTTACAAAAAACCATGAGCAAGTTCTGCGGTCCTTTCTGCAAGGAAAGGCCACACCCTGAAAAGGTGTGCCTGGAAAAAAGCCCCTAACCTCTCGTAGTTGAGAACACAAAGATAAGAAATACTTCATCCTCAGTATGAAAGACTATGGCATGGAAAAACAAATCCAGCCAGAAAGCTCCACAACCCACAGAAATTACTCAAGAGACTCTGTGCTCATGAAACCCCCCTTCAAGCAACAGAAAACTCAAGGTGTGCAGCAAATTCTTTTATTGGAAGGTGTCTGTCCACAGCAGCCCCTACAGCAGCACTCCAGAGAAACAGTCCATTTTCTGCCCATCTGGCCCATCATGCTGTAAAGGACCCGAACCCTCCACCTTGTCAGGAAGGAATAACTATCTCTAACCCAAGAGGAAGCACTGCAGGGCTTTCATTTTCCTCAGAATCAGGAACTGATCACTGTGGGACGCAGCAAGATATCTCACAAAGCACCAACTATCAAACTCATTGCTTCCCATCCAGATCATAAAGGTGTTAAATGAGACAAGCCCCAGCACAAACTGGCTCTGATGCACCTATCTATAATCCTCACGGGGCTCAGTAACCATGAGGACTTCCTGGAGAGAGTTCTGCAGTAAGACACTATAGAAATAAATAAAGGAGGGTATTACTTTGCTGTTTCACATTTCAGAGGCAAATCCCCCAGAGGAGAGAGCAGCTCAGTTAAGCAAGAACCACCTGTGGCTTCAGCAAACCCAGACGTCAACTGCTATAGTGCAAGAGGGAAGAGAAGTGACTTGGTGATCCCCAGGAGCTGCCTGCACAAAACAGGGCTCACGTTCAAATGCAGGTCTCTACTCTCAAGAGTTGTACTTAGGCTCTAACTCCTCCACAACCAAGACTCACAGATGAAGTACACTACCCACAGCCTCCAAAGTGACTGCCTTCTACTTTGCCTTGCTCAGGTTCTTCTGAGAACTGAAGGTCTGGGGATAATACCCAGACACAACATCCTGTTCCCTCAGTGCCAAAGCAGGGAGCCTGATCACGTGAAAGCAACTTAAATCCAAACACAAAAGAAATCCTTGCCATAATGCTGTTGGCAAAACCTGTTCAGAAAACTCCTGGCAACATTTAGCTGAACTGTAAGGTAAACTAGCTGTTAGGGTATCTGAGCAACAACAGATGAAATAGCTGGTAGATCCTGACAGGCAACAGGGCCAGTATTATCAGTCCTACTTTACAGGCTGAGTAACCAAGGCAAAGAACAAGTCTGCTCAAGTAACTCTGCAGGTCCCAGAGCTCAGGTTTCTGCCTCAGACACCCAAACCTGTGCTGCTAAGACCCTCAAAGAAAATGCAGCTCTTAATCACAAAGGTGCAGGTTGTAAAGAATTAATCAAGGAGGGAATGCATTGTAATGGGACCTGCCATATCTAGAACAACCTCTAGACAAGTCTAGAAGAGACTCTCCCCTGATGCAGAAAGCAGACCCAACCCTGCCCACTGCTTCAGGGAAGGCCAGGAGGGCAGGAGGCACCCACACTGCAGGAAGCATTCTCTGGCCACTGCAACAGGTCTCAGGACTGACAGCTCAAGGCTAAGAGGCTTCCACACCAGTGGCAACTAAACCAAAACACCTCTGCATTTTAAGGTTGTGAAATTCCCTTAGTCCTGATATTTGTGCCACACATTTTTATAAATCATTATAGTGATGACTTCCATGTAACCAAGGTGAGATACAGCAAGAGTGGCACAGGTGAAACACCCATACTGTCAGCTCCAGAACCCAAATGCAAGCCTCCACGTTGTTAGAGGTAGCTTTTGGAGAGCCCTGCACAACCAAGGCAAGGACAAGTGGGAGCAGAATCAATTGTTGCCAGAGAACAGATGCATTCTGAGACACAACCACAGGAATTTTTCCAGTGAAGTCAGACATTTCACAGATCCTGTACTTGGTCATAAGCTCAGCAGCTTACTCCACCTCTGATCGGTAAGCAATGGTTTTACAACAAAGGAGCACAGAAGAAATTAGAGGTCACAGATTCAAGAGATGAAAATCCGAACAAAGCTGTGAGTCTTTTTTTTTCAGGAACAGATACAGTTCTTTCCACACAAATGCCATCAGCTGTTGACTAAGCAGCTTTGTCTTCTCTGCAGGGAAAGATCACCCAGGAATGGGGAACCTTGTGCCAATGAGCTTCTCTACCAGACCTGGGCTTCGGTAAGCACCTCTTTCCACACTCTTCTGCAGACCTCAGTGCTTCACCTCTCATTCAGGTTATGCACAAAAGGTTATCTTTATTAAGAGAGAGACTAGAGCTAAAACACAACAGTAGGCAGTAAGTGCCAATCCCTCACTGCACACACAAGGTTCCTGCACAGCCCCTCCTGAGCAGATCCCCCAAGTCCTGTTCTCTCCAAGGCACTGATCAGAGATCCATTCTGGCAGGCACCTTTACAGCCTGACAGGCCAACACCAACGCACACACTGAAGGGGACAAAGCTGCCTTGGCAACAGCTGAATAGATCTTCCTCTATCAGATTTCTCCAATTTCCCACAGCCATCAAGACTGATGCAGCCAGTTCAAACCATTAACAAGATTACAACCAGCTTAGATAAGCTTGCAGTTCGTTATCACTGCACATACTGAAGCTTCCAAGGAAGTTGCTTCCAAGTTCCCCAATTTTAACAACACTAGGGCAACACAGCTTTCATAGCAATCCTTCTTACAGGAAACCTGTTCATAGGAACCATGTGCATTGCAAATTAATTCCTAACAGGAATCTAATAGGAAAAAGACATGGGTGCAAAGTGTTAATAAGCCAACTGCATGCAGTGTGGGTCAGTACTCTGAAGACAGGAGCTCTAGCTTTTCTGGAGAGTTAAAGAATTCTGACTATGCATGGGACATTTGAACTATGCTGAGCTGGGCAGGAAGTGAAAACATTTCATAAATGCTTTACTTTACACAGATATTTGCAGTACATAATTGACAAGGTGTGTAAGTGTCATTACTTCTATTTCCCTGCTAGGAAAATGATACTGCAGGAAAATGAACTCGGAGGCCACGCTGAGTGGCAGAGCAAGAAACAGATCCTGAACCTCCCACTTTCTGAGGCTGCAAACCACCCTCTGAGTCACAGTGCCTTCCTAAAGTGGTGGGGCCAAGAACAGCATGAAGCACAGGGGTCCAGAAGCATTTCTAAAGGAGGTCTGCATGCCAGGACGGGAAATGCTGTGAACAGTTCCCAAATGAACCACCCCATACACTGCTTGCACTGCAACAGGATCAGATGCATCACTTTTACTCAGAGGCAGAACAATAACACCGTAATAACACTCAGATTTTGTGAATCTGCTCCTAAATGACAGCTCTTGGTGTTTTGATTGCTAGGTGAGAGCCTGATCCTGTGGTTACTGCAGAAAAAGATTAAACCATACTTCATACTATTCCAGACATGAAGAATCATCTTTTGAGCACCTCCCTACTGCCCTGCCTGCTTCACAGCCTACTCGAAACTCTGAACAAGAGCACTCAAGGTTTTTGTCCCGGCTCCCAACCCACATATAGGTAGGAAGAGATGAAGAATCTATCCCATGGTAGAACTCTTCCAAAAAAATTACTATATTCCCACACAAAAAGTGCCTGTGGGAGGCAAAGTTTCAGTGCAAGTTCTTCAAACCTGTCCCTATTTGTTCCTTGCAGCAATATCACTACAATACTTGTCCAAAATGTCTCAAGAGCTACCCAAAGAAGGATTTCTCAACGGAGCTTCTTCCAACAGGGTACAAACTCTGCAATGTACTCTGCAACGTACTCTGCAACATCTGCTCCTCTTACGTGAGGCTCGCTTGAAATCCAAAAGCTAATGAGGAAGCTCCAAAACCTGTGGACATCTGAAGTACTACAATCCAAAAGAGTAGTCCTCTTGGCCAGATCCTAGGATGATGCTAGCAAGACCTCACTTTATTGATATTTTTCCTGTATTTTTTTCACACTTAAACTGAACTTCACCTCCTCTTTCACTTTTGCATGTTTCAAACCAGGCCATTACTTCCCTTCCATTCAAGGACTGATTGTTTTCACCAGCCCTCCACAAATGAATACCCAGTCTCTTGAAGATGTAACAGTAAATTCTCTCTTGCCTCTTCCATTTTAACAGCAATTTACTGGTGTTCAGAAACAAAAAACATTACTGTATTTTGTTTGCAAGTGCAATGACCCCTGCAGAACTGCACATACACCTTTTAACACCTCAAAATCACCTTCTGTCCTCATAGACCCCACAGCACTGCAAATCAAACAGCTTCACAACAAACCAATTACAGAATCATAGAGTGGCTAAGGTTGGGACCTTAAAGATCATCTAATTCCAACCCAATTTCTGGTTCCAGTGACACAGGTAAATGCAGAACAACCCAGGAATATCAGACCATTTCAGTCCACTTCAATTGCAGTCCCAGTGCTTCCAGGCCAGACAGAAAGCCGCACCAAACAAAAAGAAATAAATCAGGATTTATAATCCATACAGGTTTGCTCCAAGATAAATGGCTTGTAAGTACATTCATAACTTCACAGTTACTTCTGCCCAGGAAGCACATGAGCACAGAGAACACCCTGAATAATAGTACAAATTACTTAACTAAAACCAAGCCCAGGATACATTTTGGTGAAGCTTAACATTAAAATACCATCTTATACTTTAGACCCATTTTTTTCCTCCTGTGGGAAAAAACAACTCCTTAACCAAACCAGATATGTTCCGCAAACCAATGATGCTTTCCAGGAACCCTCTGCCATGATTTTTGTAACAAAGTAATTTAATTTCAGTAGTTAGAAAAATGTTATGCTGCACCTCCCTAGCCTTCACCTGCTCACACTGCTTTTAGCCTCATTGTCTGATACCTGACAGGCTCACGGTTGTATTTCTTCTATTCCAAATAACAAACCAGTGATAAGGAGCTGTGAAATTATCGACCTATTAGTAGAATGAGTCATGAAAAATAAAACATGACACATGAAAATAAAGCCAATTACAAGGCATGCTTAGGTGAAGCACAAGGCCTGATACTGAGACAACACACTCATCACCAAGTGCAGAATAAATGAGGAATCTAGTAAAGAGGAGGAGGGATGACCAGTGAAGTCCAGCCCTTGGAACAAACCCTCTCCCTCCCCTGAAGTTAACATCCAGTAATTCAGTATGTTTCTCCTGCTCATATTGTCTCTATTCCTACAGCAAGAAATTACCCAATTACAAACAGAAATGCCAAAACAGCAAAATCTCTTTATGCAGACTATCATCATAAAAGAAAAAAAAAATTGCTGACTATAATTTTCAAGGCAGTAGCACTGCAAGTTAGCCAGCCTGCCCTTAAATACTTCCAATTTCTCAAGTAAGTACAATGAAGGCCTTGAGCAACCTGCACTTTTGCATCCTGAACAGGCAGGTAATTCTGTAATGGATAAGCTAAGAGGCTCTATATTGCATGTCTCAGGTAAACTGGAAGCACCACCAGCCATGACAAAACCAAGGTCTGATTTTTCCCAGTTACATCCCAGATGCAATACTCTGCAGGACAAGAGGGATGTGGTACAGTAATCAGGTGTTTGCAAAAGCATCAGTGCCACACACAGGAGTGGAATTTTTTATCATTATAGCACTTCTCAGTCAGGCAACAGGGGACACTGCATAAGGCACATGACAAACATTAACTCTTATGCCACCTCTGCTTTTGGAAAGAGGTTGCTCAAGTCAATTAGCCTTTAACAAAATTTTAATAAAAGGCTTCATTAAAATGTTGCTGTAAGTTCTTTTGAATAAAAATTCCTGAGGAAGATTATTCATATTCATGAAAACTAAAATACCTCTAAATCCTGCATCTTCTTTCCAGCATCTGTATGTAATATTTACTTTTCAAGCTTCAGCCAGCTGGCTGATTTTCAAACTCTCAGGCACACATAAAAAAGGGGGAAAAAAGCCCTCAGTTCATGAAAAAATTGCACTTACTAAATAAAACATTCTCAGAAATCAGAAAAAACAAGTCACCAAAGCACCATAAAAAGACAACTTCAAAAACCTAATGTATATATAAGTTTGTGGTTCTACTACTTTTTTTTTTTAAGGAAAGGTATCTGTTCAAGTCACATAGAAATACATTTTCTTGTCAGTGAAGACTGCTGAAACCTTTATAAAATGTGTGACATCTAGTCTGCTCAAGCCTTGCAGAAAAGTAGACCAGACCAACAAACAAGAATCTACTTATATCCAACGTACCAATAAAAATACATCTAACAACAGACATATTTAAATTGGCTTGTGATTTTAAAAAACAACAAAACAAAAAAACAACCCCAAACTCCCAGCAATCTCTAACAGTATTTGTGAATTGACTGAATATGATTTTTAAGCTGAATTTTTAAACTGTAAAAATAAAAGAACCAGACCATTTCAAAGAAGGCACAAAGGAGAGGTCTTGTGAACCATACTCCCAAAATAAACTCTGCTAACTAGGAAGAACCTGCAAGGCCACAGGCCTGAAAGAAGCAGCATTGTCCATGATGAACTCACAAAGATTTCAGGGACCCCTGATAAAACCCAGGCCCATTTACAATACTACATTTGAAGTGCAAAATGCAGGCAGGTATTTCAAAACTCTTCAGGCAGAAATAATCCTAAAACCATTACTTTCCATCCTCTCTTTAAATTTCACAATCAGAATATAATCTCAGTCTCCTTTCTCCCTGCTCTTCCAAGTGACTTTGCTCCCCAGCCCCTGGCCCACAGCTCTTTTAAAACCCCAATGCCAACTGAGTGCAAAAGGCAGGTCCAAAATTAAAATCCTTGTCAGCTTGTACCTAAGGAAATCTACTCATCAGGAGCCGACTCTCCAAACTTGGGCTCTCCAAGGCTTCGTCCAGCTATTTATGCATCACGAATGTGCTCATTCCAGTGGAGGGCCCACTTGCATCTGCAAGACAATACTTAACACAAATAAAAACTTCCACCATAAACCCTGATTTAGTTCTGGAAGGGGTGCGATGTCTTCCCCCTCTACAGAGGATGTACACACTACAACGTGCTTATACTTAATACCTGTTCCTAGAAACAAAATTACTGTAATCCTAAACATTTCTGTTTATTATGTTATCACCCCAAACGCCAGTAACATCAATATACAAACATTTGATAAGTTGATACTCGCAAAAGTTTCTCACCCTTTGCATGGTTCTTAGGACAGAAACAAAACAACTTTCCTAACCCCAAAAATCCTAGCTCATTCAAACACCTTTCTCCAGCTTTGATTTTGGGGATCTGGGGATTTTTGTCACCATTTTAATGTAGGAAAAAAAACGACAACAAATCAAACAACAAACCTCCTAGTTCACAAACCACACTACTAAATAAATCCCCCTACCCCTACCCCTCCTCCAGCAAAGATGCACACGTGTCCCAGGACCCGCACCAGGATTTCCCCAGTTTGCGGCACGTCTCCTCCCTCACAGAGATATAAAACTCCTTTCTAACACCCCCTCCCCCCCAAAAAAAAAAACCAAACCCAAAACAAACAGCAACAACAACAACAAAAAACCCTCCCATTTTTTCAAACCTACCCAACAAGCTCGCCCATCAGCCAAGCGCACAAACTCCATCCTCGCTCCCCCGCATTTCAGCTTTCGGCCTCAGCAACCCCCTTTGTAGGCTCCGGCATAATAACAAACCGGCCGAGCCTTCTAGATACCGAGCCCCCCCCCCCCCTTCCCCTTGTTTTGATGAGACACACACACGGCGCGACAAAAATATCTTTGTGTCACATTCCAGACGCCGAAGAAAAACAACCTCCCTTTGCGGTGGGGAACCCGCCCCCCCCCAGCCAACCACCACCACCCCGCTTTCCCTCACCACCACCCCAGCCTGCACCCTGCCGGGGAGCGGGGTTGGGGTGGTTGCAGCCCCGCCGCACAGAGGGGCATCGGCCCTGCAGGCCTCCCCCGGCCCGGGGGGCAGCAGCCCGGACAACGGGCCCCGAGCCCAGTCGGCCCCCGCCAGGACCTCACCGGGAGATAGGGCCGGGGATGGACCGGGCAGGCCCCAAGGCTGCCTCTGGAGCCTCCATCCCCACGGAGGAGGAGGGAGGGGGGGTGTGTGGGGGAGCGGGTGGCCGCACAATAAACACAGGCGGCTACAACAGATCGAGATTGGGAGGAGGACGGGGAGGGTGTCACCCCCACAGCCATCCAGGCCCCACAGCACCAGGGCCCCGGCCTGAGGGGCCCACCCGGGCTGCGCCGTTCCCGAAGGCCGCGGGATGCCGCAGCCGCTGGCTCCGGCTCCATTTTAGGGCTGCCTCGTCCCACCTTCCCTCTCCCTCCCCTTCCTCCTCCCCCCCCCCCTCGGCCCCACTCACCGCCCCGAACATCCGCGGCCTCCGCCGCCACCGGCCCCCGATACCCACCTGTGGTGGTGGTAGTGAGCCGGGAGTGCGTGGGGAGCCGGGTGCGGAGGAGCAATGGACGCGGGGCGCGGCGGATGGCGGCGGATTGCGCGGCGACGGGATAGGGGCTACACGGACTCTCGCTGCCGCTCCCTCCTCCTCCTTCTCCTCCCCCGCCTCCCCCTCCTTCCCCGGCCCGGCCTGACAATCCCGCGCGCGAGGGCGCCACCGTCCTCCTTACAGCGCCCCCTGCAGGGCCCCGCCGGCACCGCAGAGGCGGCCCAAGATGGAGGGAGGGGAAAGTGGGGAGGGGGGGGGTTGGGGAAAGGAGGTAAAGCCGCGGCAGTGGTGGCTGCCTGCGGTTCAAGTCCCTCTCTTTCCCCACCACACTAGACCCAGATGAGGTGCTCCGGAGACTCTGAGGGAGATTTTTCCTCAGAGCCATCAGGGAGGAGGGAGCCTCGGCTCCCCGGAGTGCCCGTCCCCTCACGAAGGCAGCGAGAGGGGTAGGGGGCAGCGAGACCACCACATGCACCCCGACCATCCTGTCAGCCCCTGAGGAGCCACGCTGGGGTCCCACAGTACTGAAGCAGACCCTCATTGTAGGGTTCATCACCCTGCAACCACCCCAGCTCGAAGGGGCTTTTCCCTCAAGTTTTTGTGTCCTTGCTGTGGAGACCCCGGTTAGGGCCATGGGGATTCCTGTCCAGCAGGAATGGGACTGGAAAATACCAGTGCACTCAGCCTGGTGCTCCTCCCTGGCTTTGCGGGTAACAGTTTCAAAGGCAACCTGAAAGAACAGCCCCTTGGAAGGACTTCAGAAATAGCTTTAATTTGTTCTCTCACTAATGATGGTGGAAATCAATGCAGCAGAGCAAGGCAGTCACTCCTGTCACACAAAAAAAACACCACTAGCAAGCCATAAAATGAGTAAACTCTTGAGGCAAACACCATCCCTGACTGGGCTGAGAAGAGCTTTATGTTGACACAAGGCAAGCAGCATTCCTAGCAAGACATTGGTGCTAAAGATACTGTTGTAGAAATGCTATAAAATGTAGTTCCTTTGCCCAGGGATAGCTTGGGAAAGAGATGTGGTTTCCTCACACACTAGCACAGACCATTCTCCCCTTAGTTCTCCTTCCCTGTCCTGCCACAAACTCACATGGGTGTAAATTGGTGTGACATCTTGCTGTGAAAGGCCAGACTGCATGTGTTTATTTCTAAGGGACTGTGCAGCAGTTTGAAAAAATGGCACACATATGACATATATGTCATATGTGCCTAGATATATATACAGAATATAAAAGTGTAACAACCACCTGGGCATTTGCTTGGCCTCCTGCAAATTTGCTCTGGATTGTTTGTGGGTCACCAAGTCATGTGCTGTCACCCTCCCTCTCCTCCATGTCCTTGCCCATGGAGGGAAGGTGGCTTCAGAAGGATTTTGCAGTACATTTCCCTGGTGTAGGCAATGCCTCAGGAGGAGCAGTCCCCACCTCTCCCCAGCTTACAGGGCAGCGCGAGGCCTGGCACTCGGGCCACTGCTCGTGAGAGGTTTATCTGATCTCAAACAATCATCAAGAGAACTGCAGAGGGAGGAAATGCGTGGACAGTTTCCTGGACCATATGTGATGTTCCTACTGTTGATCTGCACTGCTCTCAAAGTTGCCAGGCACCGAGCTACCAAGAGACACACAGCCTTTGTGTGTGGTGTTGTGTAGTTTTTGTCTGTCTTTGTTGTCTTAGAGCTTCCTCAGGCCTTGATGTCCTCTTTGTCCTCATGGAGCAAGTTGCTCGTATTGAGCATCATCCCCACAGTCTAGAACACCTTTAGTCATCATCATCATAGTGCCAGCTGGATGCTTCTTTTCTTGCATCTTGCAGGTTTCTTTATGGGCATCTTTTACTGTATTCTTCATGATTGACTCAGCATTTCTGGTCATGAATTTTTCCAGTGTGCAACTTGTTCTCTATATCCTTAGGTCTTGATGCTAGTCTTCTTGCACATCTGTCATACCTTGTAAAAGGCAATGTCCTATGACACTCTTGATGGAGCCCCCTTGCTTCACCATTGTGTCCCTGTAAGTCTTCTTGTTCAACCTCTTGGAGCCTGGAGTAATTCTTCCTGCTAAGAGTTTTCTCTTAATGTTGAATGTCTCCTGTGTAGTGCATGAGACTGTCCCTCAGAGTTAAGGGTTGTATGTGCATGGGATTTGTTTGTTAATGGCATGAGGTAGTAGTACACTAGATGGGGTTCCTAAATGGAATGGAGAGATCGGGAATTGTCCAGCTGTTGCCCAGCATTTGTGTAATACCGTATTTCAGATGCAAACGACAAATATGTTCTTGTAAGAAGAAAAGACGGAGCAGAGTACCATCAGAAGGTAAGTCAGTGTGTAGTGTTGGAGGGATTGTGCTTTTGGTAGCTACCTGATTGTGTGTTTAATGTGTTTTGAAGGTGGAAGCAGCAAGCAAAATAGGATATCTGTACTGAAGGTGACTGGTGTGAGGTGAGTGATGACTAGTGGGCCCAAAGAGCAGTTATTTTTCAGGTGTGTGTTGTTGAAGTTATGTCCTGTTTAGGCCAGGATAAGGCTAATTTTCTGTCTTGTAATTTTACTTTCAGCTAAGTCTCTTGTTAATTTTCGCAAGTACACCTACTTACAGCAAGTTTCTCAGTCAGTGTCTGCCTCTAGGACTGATAAGGCTTGATGTTCATAGTTACAGCTACAGAATGTTATGCAGAAGCAAAGCCACTGCTCAGTTCTGAGGAACATCTTGGGCTCTGGGAAGAGAAAAGGAGTAATGAGGTCACACCTGCTCCTCCTTTTGGGAGCAGTGGACAAGATAAACGACCAAAATTGACCAAACAGAGTATTCCATCTCATATGCATCATACTCGGTAGAAATTTGAAGGATCATGAGGGTCAAACCCATTCCCCTTCTTCTGCCTTCTTTGTTTAGCCCATTTGGCTTCTCCCTTCTTCACCTGTTCCTGTTTGCTTTAGCATCCTTGGAGGATTCTCTCTGTTTGTCTGGCTGTGGTTCTGATCCATGCCAGCCTGAATCTGTGTGTTCCTGCCTTCACCTCCCTGCTGCTGACCCTAGGAGCCCAGCCTGGACTTTTCCAGGGATGCCCTGCAACCTCAGTCACATGAGTGTTACTGGGGGAAAATGGGGAGGAACATGGTATCATTTTTCCTGTATATTTGTATATATTTATTTTTTCCTTTTTATCATTATTGTTTCATTAAAGCTGTGTAGTTTAGTTTCCAACCCATAAGTCTCTTTCCCTTATTCTCTCTCCTTTTTTTATCAGGGAGGGGAGGGGCATTAATAGAGAGTATCTGTCATTCAACTTAATTGGTGGCCCAGCATTAAACTGTGACAGGTTACAAGCATCAGTTGATGTTAATAGGTTCTATTGTAGCCACCACATAACGATAAGAAAATTGCAGGAGCTGAATAGGCAAATGGCCAAGGTAACGGAGTATGAGATGAGAATTGTTGCATCTTGGTACGTGTCTTTTGTTTTTTGCAAATATTGCAAGCAGACTCATTGGGACAAAACTGCTCACTGGAACAAAGCTGCACATTATAGCAAGTAGTCAAAGGTGAGGTGGTTGTCTGGGTCAGTGTCATAGAACAGAGAATAATGCAATCACTCAGTGATCACTTAGTTTTTGGGTTTGCAAGCATTTTGTAGGCCACCTTTGGGACTGGGTGAGCATTTGAGGTGAGCTGGGGTTAGTAGTGAAGAGGACCATGGAACTGGTGACTTCTTACAAATATAACAGTAATTTTGTCTCTTAGTGTATCTTGGGTGCCACAAGCAATGACTGCAGTGTCTGGCACTGAATGGATACAGAGCAGGTGAGGGGAAGCCCATGGTGCTAATCATAGAATTACCCCAATTAGAAAAGACCTTCAAGATCATACAGTACAACTATTAACCTAACACTGACAAGAACTTAAGCCATATTGCTAAGTGCTATTTTTATATGACTTGGGGGATGTCTTTAGGCAT
Organism: Phaethornis superciliosus; assembly: GCA_023637945.1. NCBI lineage: Eukaryota > Metazoa > Chordata > Aves > Apodiformes > Trochilidae > Phaethornis > Phaethornis superciliosus. The sequence continues at coordinate 10,584,923 of JAJQWJ010000022.1, forward strand.
GGTGGGTACTTCAAGGGATGGTAAAGGAGGTTGTTGTAGAAGAGGTCCATCAACCCATGCTTCCTGATGCATTCACAAGTAGAGGCAGCCATACAGAGTTTATTCCCTCAGCAGTGGAGTAAGGAAGGATGGAAGCTTTTTCTGCCCCCAGCACAAGTCTTGCTTTGATGCTAAGAATGTAATGAAAATTCTGCCTATTGGTCTTCATGCTGTATTTTAAGCACTGGAGTTACAGGGGGAGGGGGAAAGGGTGGTGAGGGCTGTGAGGCTGTGTGGGGTAGAGGAGAGGGGTGAATCTGGGGCTAGGAGGGACTCGTGGCATACTTTGCCCCAGGGAGTCTGTGTGAGTGTATATAGTTCTAAGCAGATATTCTGTGTGTAAATGGGTAAGTAAATGATTGCTGGCTTGCTGGCAGACAGTAGTTCTCCAGCAACTGGAAACAGCACTTGAAGCAGCCACTCTCTATTTTTGACCTGTAGCAACCTGATGTCAACCATCGTCAGCTGAACTGAGTTGTTTTGGTCCTCCTCTGACCAGAAGTAGCCAGTCAGTCAGCCCTGTCTTCTCTTTTGGTCCTCCAGTACCAGGTGGGGCTTAATGGGTAAGAGATAATAGGGAGATTATGACTGGACACAAGAGGTAAATTTTCACCATGTGGACAGTCAAACATTTGCATGGTCTCCCAGGGGAAGTGGTAGATTTCCCTCATTGCATAAAGTGTTGAGATACAGAAACCATAGTATTACCTAAAAGGGCTGGACTAGATGCTCTTTAAGGGTCCCCTCCAACACGACTGATTAAATCATTCTATGAAGTAAGAGATAAACTTGAGAGTTTGGGCAAAGACCAGGGTACTCTCAACTCTCCCAGAAGGTCCTTTTCTACGATCACAGGGCATTGGGGGTTACTGGGGATGAAAGAGATTCTAAAAAGTTGTGAAAGTTTTTCACTTTCAACATTGCTGACTTCCTGTAAATAAATGGCCGGCTTCTGGAGACTCATTTGAAGTTTTTCGCTTAAAAAATGGCCGACTTCCGGTAAATGGGTTTCTGTTGGCTTATATTCAGTGCGTCACAGTGTGTATTGTGGTATTCAACTCTTAACAGCATATCCAATACGTCACAAAAATCTAAGCTGTGTTATGTCAGGTAACAAGGGAAACGTATGAAATAGCATCAGTGCAATATGATTTTCAATTAAAAGACGCATTATAAAAGGGTGTGGATTGACGATGCTCGCAAATAAGGAGAGGAGAAGCCAAAAGTTCTGTAAGCAGGTCAATCACATTGTTTTGGAGCCATATTGAGCAAAAGAGGAAGAATTGCCACTGATGAGAGGTATATTTGAGGTTTTGATAAAATGCAAACCTGTAGCCCCATAGTTGGTAGTGCTGTGGGTAGGGTGGCATGTGAGGGTTAGGGCCAGCAAAAGTTTTCATTGGTCACACTTTGCGTTTTTTGTGCAGACCCAATCGTTCACAGCCGTCGTAGCTTTATTAAGCAACAATGGGAGAGTGGCCACCAAGGGGTGGTATGTTCGAGTTTTTTTGAGAAATGCAAACCCGTAGCCCAATTGTTGGTGGTGCTGTGGGTAAGGTGTCATATGAGGTCTAAGACCAGAAAAAGTTTTCATTGGTCACTCTTTGCATTTTTTGGCCAGTCCCGATCGTTCAGAGCTTTGGGAGCCCTATTGAGCAGCAGTGGGTGAGTGGCCTCCGAAAGTGTTGGTTTATTTGAGTTTTTTTGAGAAACGCAAACCCGTAGCCCGATTGTTGGTGGTGCTGTGGGTAGGGTGGCATGTGAGGGTTAGGGCCAGCAAGGGTTTTCAGTGGTCATTTTTTGCATTTTTTGTGCAGTCCTGAATGTTCAGAGTTTAGGGAGCCTTATTGATCACCAGTTGGAGAGTGGCCTCTGACAGGGTTGGTATATTCGAGTTTTTTTGAAAAATGCAAACCCATTGCCTGATTGTTGATGGTGCCGTGGATGGGGTGGCATGTGAGGGTTAGGGCCAGCAGAAATTTTCAGTGGTCACTCTTTGCATTTTTTGTCCTGTCCCATTTGTTCAGAGCTGAGGGAGCCCTTTTGAGCAGCAGTGGGAGAGTGGCCGTTGAGTGGTGGTATTTTCAAGTTTTTTTTAAAAACGCAAACCCATAGCCCGATTGTTGGTGTTGCTGTAGGTAGGGTGGCATGTGGGGGTTAGGGCCAGCAAAAATTTTCATTGCCTTGATGACCTGAAGTGTCATGGGCCCATCTAGCTAAAACCACTTCACCTTTATGGTCCCAGTCCAGATCTCTTTGGAACACTTGACCAGCCTCATCTGCTCCTTGGTTGTTTCCATGTTCCTCAGTAGCTCGACGTGAAGGTTCCTGGGCATCTCCATGATGCACTTTTACATCAAGTTTCTCTAACCCAGCAGCAATGTCTTTCCACAGTTCAGCAGCCCGGATAGGTTTATCTCTACGCTGCCAGTTGTTTTGCTTCCAAACAACTGCTTTTTGTTGTTTGGAAGCACAACAAAACCAGCCCCGTAAAGGCATTTGCTGCCATCTAGGACTCAGTATAAAGTCTAGGCCAGTTTTCTTGTTCAGCAATACCCAAAGCCAATTGGGTGGCTTTCACTTCTGCAAATTGACTTGATTCACCATCTCCTTCATCTGGTTTTGCAATTAGTCGTGTAGGATTCCATATGGCAGCTTTCCACCTTTGATGGCCTCCTACCAGACGGCAGGATCCATCAGTGAAAAGAGCATATTTTTTCTCATTCTCTGGCAGTTGGTCATATGGTGGGGCTTCTTCAGCCCGTTTGACCACTTTTTCTGGTGGCATTCCAAAGTGTGTGCCTTGTGGCCAGTCTGTTACTACTTCTACAATTCCTGGACGATCGAGTCTTCCTATCCTAGCTTTCTGTGAGAGTAAAGTAATCCATTTACTCCATGTAGCATCAGTAGCATGATGGGAAGATTCTCTGCCTGTGTACATAAAACCCAGTACAGGTAATCATGGCACCAGGAGGAGCTGTGCTTCAGTGCCAATCACTTCTGAAGCAGCTCTAACTCCTTCGTATGCGGCCAGTATCTCTTTTTCAGTGGCTGTGTAGTTGGCTTCAGAGCCTTTGTAGTTTTGACACCAAAATCCTAGAGTTTGGCCTTGAGTCTCTCCTGGAGCTTTCTGCCAGAGGCTCCATGTAGGACCATCACCTCCATCTCCAGTATAGAGCACATTTTTAATGTCTGGCCCTCTTCGAATTGGTCCAAGGGCCATTGCCTGCACAATCTCCTGTTTAATACTTTCAAAAGCAGCTTGTTGTTCTGAGCCCCATTTCAAGTCTTTCTTCTTTTGGGTAACCTTATAGAGAGGTTTCACAATCTGATTATAAGCAGGAATATGCATTCTCCAGAAACCAACAGTTCCTAAGAAGGACTGAGTTTCCTTTTTGGTAGCTGGTGGGGCCATAGCTGTTATTTTTTTAATCACATCCATTGGGATGTGGCAAGGTCCATCTTGCCACTTAACCCCCAGAAAGTGTATCTCTTGCACAGGTCCCTTGACCTTGCTCCTTTTAACAGCAAAACCGGCCTCTAGAAGGATTTCAATTATCTTCTTACCTTTCTCGTAGACTTCTTTTGCTGTGTCACCCCACACAATGATGTCATCGATGTACTGTAGATGTTCTGGAGCTCCACTCTTTTCCAAGGTATCAGAATCAGTCCATGGCAGATGGTAGGGCTGTGTTTCCACCCCTGGAGTAGTCGATTCCATGTGTACTGGACTCCTCTCCAGGTGAAAGCAAACTGTGGCCTGCATTCAGGAGCTATAGGAATAGCAAAAAATGCATTAGCAGTGTCAATAGTAGCATACCACCTGGCTGCCTTTGACTCCAGCCCATACTGAAGTTCTAGCATGTCTGGCACAGCAGCACTTAGTGGTGGTGTAACCTCATTTAGTGCACTGTCAGTCTCCATTCTCCATTAGGCTTTAGCACTGGCCATATAGGACTATTGAAGGGTGAATGAGTCTTGCTGATCACTCCTTCTCTCTAGTTGCTGGATCAGCTTGTGAATGGGGATCACAGCATCTCTGTTGACACGATATTGTTGTCAATGCACTATTGAAGTAGCAGTTGGCACCGGCTGGTTTATAGTTTTCAGCAACCCCACTACAAAGGATTTATCTGAGAGGCCAATCAAAGCATGCAGCCATCCTGCATTCCCAGTCTTTATAGCTGCAATACCAAAGGACCACCAGTACCCTTTCGGGTCCTTGAAGTCACCTCCCTTGAGGTAGTCTATGCCAAGGATGCATGGAGCATCTGGACCAGTCACTATCGGGTGTGTATGCCACTTTGTTCCAGTGAGGCTCACATCAGCCTTCACAATACTCAGTTCTTTAGATCCCCCCGTCACTCCAGAAATAGTGACGGATTCTGTCCCTTTCTGTTTCGATGGCATTAGGGTGCACTGTGCACGAGTGTCCACCAAGGCTTTATACTTCTGTGGCTCTAATGTGCCAGGCCATCGAATCCACACAATCCAATAAATTTGGTTGTCCCTCTCCTCCACCTGGCTGGAGGCAGGGCACCTCTAAGCTTGAGCACTTACAACATTGTCAGAATGTGCATTACTAGGGTTTGCATCTCCAGTACTCACACCTGAGGTACAGGGATCTTGAGTTACCAGCATACTTGGATCGGGTAACTGCACACTGGAGACTTGAGCAGACTTCTTTTTAGAAGGACCTCCTTTTGCATTTGCCTTACTCAGCAACTTAAATACTTGGTCCTGTAGGGCAGCAGTAATTTTCTAATCCCACTTTTTCATGTCCTCTCCACACTCACACAGGATTGCCCATAGTATTCCTCTTACTGAATTCTGTTTCTCTCGATTCTGTCTCATAGGAGGGTGTCTCCTCTTAATGGCTGCAATGTGGTGTCCTCCTCCTATCTGAGGAAAACAGGGTGAATGCAGTTTCTCAGCTGTTCCCTTTACAGCTGAGACCCAGGCCTGATGAGGGGCTGTGACAGCATCTTCATAGTCTCGTGCGGTTTTAATCATATCACCCACGGTTCCATTCAAATCTCCAGGAACACATCACATTACTGATAGTGTATGGTTAAATGGGGATGGTGCAGCATGCACAAGCCTTTGCAACATAGGTTTAGGGCATGGCATGTGATAAGGATCTTCAATGTTTTGATCAGTATAGATCATATCTCACACAGCCAGTTCTTCCAGATATCTGATAGCTTTTTCAAGAGTGGCTGCTTTGACCTGTGGGCAGTCTATCTTCTCTTTATAGGGATATCTCTGCCCTACAGCTGACAAGTGTTGTCTCCATAGGCTGGTGGTTCTATTGTTTTCCCCAAATGCCCGATCAATACTTGCATCTTTGGCCAGGGATCCCAACTTCCTGGCTTCTCTCTGATTTAATGTTATGGCAGCAGCCCCATCATTCCAGCATCGGAGTAACCAAGTGAGAAGTGGTTCACCTGAAAAACAGCTGAAGTCTTTTCTCAGAGTATGCAAGTCCCTCATGGAATAGGACTGAGCAGATTCTGAGTCTGAGTCCTCAGCTGACTCTGCTGTAGGTGCAAAACTTAAGACCTGATAGTTGCCCGGGAAAAGAGACCAACCCATGCACCATGATATACATCAGTATTGAGGACCATATTGCAACAATGGTTCTTAAGCAGTTCTTATGAAAAATAAACCACATAGCAACACTGATTCCAGCTGCAAAGCAGCATATCGCATACCCTAAAGACCAAAGGTACAGCACGACTGGTTTAATCTCCAACCCTGTGAAATTTCCAAAGAAAAAGGTCTGATTCCAGCTCAGCAAAGCCATTCTCCCACTGGAGTTGGAATTCAAACTATTTAGGTAAATTAGTCAAAATTTGGACTGGACTCGAGCCCCACGTCAGGCACCAATAAAATCTGTCACGGTTTAACACTGACCTGGCAATTAAACCCAATAACAGATTGCTCTCTATTAATCCTCCTCTCCTCCCTGATAAAGAAAGGAGAGAGAATAAGGGAGAGAGACTTATGGGTTGGAAACTAAACTACAGAACTTTAATGAAACAGTAATGATAAATAGGAAAAATTACTAAATATATGCAAATAGACAGGAAAATTGATCCCACGTTCCTCCCCCTCTCCCCCAGTAACCCTCACGTCAGCACTGAGGCTGCAGGGAAGCCCTGGGAAAGTCCAGCATGGAATTTTGGGATCTGGAGGCAGGAACACACAGATTCAGGCTGGTATGGATCAGGACCACAGGCAGAGGAACGGATGGAATCCACCCAGGATGCCCAAGCAAACAGGGACAGGGGAAGAAGGGGAAGCAGAGGAAGGGGTTTGACCCTCGTGATCCCTCCACTTTATACTGAGTATGAGGTGTCTGGGATGGAATATTCTGTTTGGTCAATTCTGGCATTGATCTTGTCCATTCCTCCCCAAAGGAGGGTTTCAGGTGGGGCTCAGCAGGAGACCTAAGCAGCCCAGAAGCCAGAAAGAGCTCCCACTTTAGAAAACAACTGAAAGGAGTGCTCTTCCCATATTCCTCTGTCCCTGGAAGGTTTTAGAAAGCTCTAAGGTGTTTTCCAGGTCTTACTTCTCAGCCTCTCTCTGAATGAGTCCAACATCATGCTTCCAGAAAGAATAGCTAGAAGGGAAATAGAAGGCTGTCACACCTTCAAAACTTCAGGCAAGTGCTGTTAAGCTTGCTTCCAGTTTCTCTTTTACGTGCTGCATTATTGGAACAGTTAGCACATGTCTCAGACCTCGAGGTTTTCTTTTGCCTTCCAGCCTTTCTAAGGCACGTTTTGCAGAGCAGGAGACCGAAACAGCCGAGAAGCCAGAAAGGGCTTCCACTTTAGAAAGCAGTCGACAGGAGTGCTATTCCCGTATTCCTCTGTCGCTGGAAGGTTTTAGAAAGCTCGAAGGTGTTTCCCAGGTCTTACTTCTCGGCTCCTCTGTGAATTAGTCCAATATCATGCTTTTGGGCAGAACAGCTAGAAGGGAAATAGAAGGCTGTCACACCTTCAAACATTCAGGCAAGTGCTGTTAAGCTTGCTTTGGGCTTCCCTTTGACGTTTGTCGATGTTAGAACAGTTAGCAAGTGTCTCAGACCTCAGGGTTTTCTTTCGCTTCCTAGCCTTCGTAAGGAACATTTTGCACAGCAGGAGACCTAAAGAGCTGAGAAGCCAGAAAGAGGTCCCACTTTTGAAACCAGTCGACAAGAGTGCTATTCCCATATTCCTCTGTCCCTGGTAGGTTTTAGAAAGCTCTAAGCTGTTTTCCACCAACAATTAGGCTACGGGTTTGCATTTTTCCTAAAAACTCGAACATACCACCCCCCCGGATATCACTCTCCCACTGTTACTCAATATGGATCCCAAAGACCTGAACGATCGGGACTGCCCAAAATGTGTAAAGAGTGACTTATGAAAACTTCTGCTGGCCCTAAACCTCACATGCCACCCTACCCACAGCACCACTAACAGTCGGAGTAGGGGTTTGCATTTTTCAAAAAGAGTCGAACATGTAATTCCTAGGTGGCCACTAGCCTCTTTTCTTCAATAGGGCTCCTGAAGTCTGAACGATCAGGACTGCCTAAAATGTGTAAAGAGTGACCAATGAAAACTTCTGCTGGCCCTAACCCTCACATGCCACCCTACTCTCAGCACCACCAACAATTGGCATACGGGTTTGTATTTTTCCTAGAAACTCGTACATACCACCCCTCGGCGGCCACTCTCCAAACAATGACCAAAAGGGCTTCCAAAACTTCGACCAATTGGGACTGCTCAAAATATGCAAAGAGTGGCCAATATGCTGGCCCTAACCCTCACATGCCACTCTACCCACAGCACCACCAACAATTGGGATACGGGTTTGTATTTTTCCTAGAAACTCGTACATACCACCCCTCGGCGGCCACTCTCCAAACGATGACCAAAAGGGCTTCCAAAACTTCGACCAATTGGGACTGCTCAAAATATGCAAAGAGTGGCCAATATGCTGGCCCTAACCCTCACATGCCACTCTACCCACAGCACCACCAACAATTGGGATACGGGTTTGTATTTTTCCTAGAAACTCGTACATACCACCCCTCGGCGGCCACTCTCCAAACAATGACCAAAAGGGCTTCCAAAACTTCGACCAATTGGGACTGCTCAAAATATGCAAAGAGTGGCCAATATGCTGGCCCTAACCCTCACATGCCACTCTACCCACAGCACCACCAACAATTGGGATACGGGTTTGTATTTTTCCTAGAAACTCGTACATACCACCCCTCGGCGGCCACTCTCCAAACGATGACCAAAAGGGCTTCCAAAACTTCGACCAATTGGGACTGCTCAAAATATGCAAAGAGTGGCCAATATGCTGGCCCTAACCCTCACATGCCACTCTACCCACAGCACCACCAACAAATGGGATACGGGTTTGCATTTTTCAAAAAGATTCGAACATACCTCCCCTCGGTGGCCACTCTCCAAACGGTGATCAAAAGGGGTCCCAAAGCTCTGAACAATCAGCTCTGTACAAAAAAGGCACAGAGTAACCAGTGAAAACTTCTGCTGGCCCTAACCCTCACATGCCACTCTACCCACAGCACCATCAACAATCGGGCTACCAGATTTGTATTTTTCCTAAAAACTCGAACATGCCACCCCTCTGGGGCCACTCTCCCATTGTTACTCAGTAAGGCTCCCCAAGCTCCCTGCAATTGGGACTGCCCAAAATACGTAAAGAGTGACCAATGAAAACGTCTGCTGGCCGTAACCCTCACATGCCACCCTACCCACAGCATAATAAAAATTAGGCTACCGGTTTGTATTTTTCAAAAAGATTCGAACATACCACCCCTCGGCTGCCACTCTCCCAACAGTGATCAAAATGGCTCCCAAAACTCTGAACGATTGGAACTGCACAAAAAAGGCAAAGAGTGACAAATGAAAACTTCTGCTGGCCCTAACCCTCACATGCCACCCTACCCACAGCACCACCAGCAATTGGTCTTTGAGTTTGCATTTTTCAAAAAGACTCAAACATACCACACCTCAGCGGCCACTTTCCCACTACTACTCAATAGGGCTCCTAAAGCTCCGAACGATCGGAAATGCCCAAGAAATGCAAAGAATGAACAATGAAAACTACTGCTAGCCCTAACCCTCACATGCCACCCTACCCACAGCACCACCAACAACTGGGCTACGGGTTTGCATATTTCCTAAAAACTATAGCATACCACCCCTCAGCGCCCACTCTCCCATTGTTGATCAATAGTGCTCCCGGTGAGGGGCTGTGGGCTGCTGCTGGGACACCTTGGGTGGTGTGTGGGAGCATCCCCCCTGTCTGTCCAGGGTTTGTGTGGGGGGGATCCCCTTGGAGCTGATTGCTTGCAAAGCAAGATGTGCCCTGTCAGCTGGGAGGGGGAACTGGAGAGCTGCTGGGAGCTGCTGGGAGCTGCTGGGTGGGTGGCAGTGCTCCTGGAGGTGCTGGGCTGCTGCTTGGCCCTGCTCTCCCTGCAGGCTTCTCTTGCAGCTGCTGAGACATCCATCCCCAGGTCTCTCCTGCCCTGGGGGTGATGCGTGTGTGTGGGATTGCAGCAGGAGGAGGCAGGGCTCGAGAGGAGCAGGGTCTGGGCAGGGTCCCCCGGGCTGGGTGGTGCCACAGCTTTGGTTCTTTCCTTGTCTGTCAGTGTTAAGCTCCCTCCCATGTTGAATTCTTAGGACACCTCTCCATCTGGCGCCTGCAAACGGCCACACAGAGGTTGTCAGATTTCTCCTAAGGCGGCGCTGCCGGTTGGATGCTGCTGACAACCTCGGGAGAACCCCCCTGATGAAGGTGAGCGAGAGAAGTTGTGCTCTTGGCAGAGGGGCTTCTTGACTCTGCATGAAAGGAGAGGTGTCTGGCAGGACTCTGTACGCAGAGCTGTGCGGAAACACGCCTCTTGTCTTGGCAGTGGAACAGGCACCTCTCAGATCATCTTGGAAGGTGCTCTTCTTTCCCAGTGCTCAGAAGCTGGGCAAGCTGGGATGGAGTGACATGGGATTTTGAAAGTCTTTCCTTTTTTTGTGTCTGTCTTGTTCCCAGGCAGTAGAGTCTCATCGAGAAGACTGTGTGGCTTTTCTGCTAGAGCACGGTGCCGACCCAAATCTGAGAGACACCGATGGCCACACTGCCCTCCATCTGGCCGTCCAGGCTCATCATGCAAACCTGGTGGGGCTGTTACTCAGGCATTATGTCGATCATCGTGCCAAGAATAAGGTAAATGTTTCTATTTCTTCTGCAAGTCCTTTCAGAAAGTGGTGTCAGTATTTCTTATCGAGATGTTTTTGACTTTGATGATGAAGATGATGTATTTCTCTGACTGTTCAGGAGGGCTGTACCCCACTAGCCCTTGCTGTCTCTGAAGGTCAGGAGGAGATAGTAGAAATTCTCCTGAAAGCAGGAGTGAACGTGCATGCTCGAGACCAGCATCAAAGGTAAGGGGTTTATCCCAATGTGTCCCTTGAGTCTTCTTCCTGTTGGGTTTCTGAGAAGCGTGGGAATGTGCTCTGGACAAAAGCAGGGGGGCACTGGGAAGGAGCTGTTTCTGTGTGCCTTGTGAAAACAGTCTGTGCTTGGCTGCTGTGGTACCTCGGGGGATGCTTTCTGCATTGGGGATGTCCAGGAGGCATTGTCTGGCAGGAGATGTGTCATGAGCTTGGCAGCAGTGCCTCAGTTTGAGAAAGCACCTCCTGCACAGCAGCCTCACCTGCACTGAAGTGTTGTACATGTGGCAGCTCTGTCTGACCACGCAGCTCTTTGGTCTCCCTCTCCCATGTTCTTGTTGCTTTGAATGGAGCCTGCTTTTTCTTTTGTTCCTTGGAAAGGAATGGGGAAAATACTTTTTCTGAGAGCAAGCAGGAATGAAACTGCTGACAGTGCCTGTGTCAAATGATCCATTTCATAGGATGTTTTGAATCTTTCAGAACCCCACTCATGATTGCTGCTTCTGTTGGGCACCTGAATTTGGTCAAACTTCTCATTTCTTATGGTGCCAATGTTTCCCATGAAGACACTGATGGGAGGACAGCTGTGGATTATGCTGATCTTCATGGGTATTGGAGGTAAACTTTGAACTTTGTGATTCGAATAAGTGGTCAGTTCTCAGTGTGGCTTTGGACTGTTTTTGGTGGCAGCAGCAGCAAGGTTTAATGGTGTGTTTAGAGCTGTGTTGAAGCTGTGCTCAGTGATGTCTTCTGGTGGGTGTGGTTGCTGTGTGTTAGGGTTTTTGGGCCCAGGCTGATTTTCTGATCCTGATGCAAGGCCCTGCTGCAAGGGACCCTGGGACACTTAGAACTGTGACCATGGAGATGGGCTTTTGTGTAGACTTGCAGATATTTGTGAGTGATGTACAGTAAGTTTTGTGTGTATTACCCTTAAGAAATCCTGAGGGGTATATGAATTGGTATGAATATGTGTAGGGTGGATAATGAGTTGGTGTTAGCTGTTGTGCTGAATGGTGTATGCCAGTCTGTGGTTCTTTTTACCACCTCTGTTTCCTCTCTTTCTCTGTGCAGTGTGAATGAATATCTGGCAGAAATGGAGAGCACACCAGAAGCTCCTGCAGGGGATGCCCAAGGTGACAACTTCCTCAACATCCTTCGAATTCCTGAGTGGGCAGGAGCTGCTGGAGAGCTGCTGGAAGGAAAAACAGAGCAGGAGAGCACAGGAGAAGCTCCTGCCTGTGAGGCAGAAGATATGACTCCTGATCAGGCAGGAGCTGCTCCAATTTTGTGGGGTGGACCTGCTGTGGACAGAGGAGGTAGGATCCTTTAGTATGGAGGAGCTCAAGAGGAAAATGAATGTGGCCTGTAGATGGGGACACGAGAGATGAGTTAGCAGGAAGGTCCATGTCTTGTTGATTTCCACTGAGTTGCTGTGTCTCTGTTTTCATATGAAGAGTTTCACCTGCACTGGAGTCATCTTCCTTCTCAGCATCAGTTACAGGTGTTTGCTGTAGAGATACAGTGAGGAAAAATGGTCTCAGCAAAGTCACTGTTAGCAACAGCAATGCAGTGCCTGTGTGTGCTGTATCTGCTGCAAGAGAGTTTGATTTACAACAGAAACGATGCTTTTTTTCCCACCCTCAGTCATTTTGTAGAAATAAACTTCAGAAAATGCGTCCTAGCTGGTGATCCAGGAAAGCAATGACCTTGCTTTGTGATCAAACCCCCAGCTCCTTCAGTGAGTGTTTAAAATCCAGCCTATGCTTAGGAGCTGACACAGCCCTAGAAGAATCCTAGGGATTTAATTTTTTAATAGAAATGAAGTCCAGATTGGGACCTGTTCTTCTTTCAGTCTTTTTAAGTGTGTCACATCAGAACCCGCAGGTTCCACACAGAGTGTTCCAGGAGGCACAGAGGTGCATCCCTACCCCGACACTCAGGTGTGACTCTTGCAGCAGTCACCACAGCCATTTGGGTCCAGTTGTGGCCAGTTGCATTCTGTATGAGCTGTAGAGTTGTCCGTGTGGAATGTTTGTGTGTACTGTTTCCTTGTTAGCTTGCCAAATCTAATGTCAGCACGTCATTTCATCTTTGAACAGCCACAGATGACCTTTGGGAAGGAGGCTCAGTAAGGTGAGACTTTACAAACACCTCCCACTTGCTTGAGGGGTGATTTTAGAGACATAGCACTCATTTGGCTTCGTTTTTGAAGCAGCTCGGAGACTGAGGGCAATGATGACACTTGGAGTGATTCTGAAGAATCAATCTGTTTTACCCCAAAGGTATGGTGCATTTCCAGGAGAAGTGTCCTTTCAAAATAAATCTCTTGAAGGCAAGTTTTCTCTGGGATTGAAAGAAACTGCAGTTCCAGGCAGCGTTGTTTTCTCCTTAGAAGCTATCTCTGACCTGCCAGCCTCTTTTTGCTGTCAGTTTTTGCAAAAAGACCAGAAGTCATAGGTACACAGTGACATTCTTTTATTTCTTCTTGTTCATTTGGATCAGCACCTGTTGCAGTGTATCTGCTGTGATACTGAAATTTAGGGATCCTGTGGTAAGTGGACTTGCAGAGGCTGATTTATGCCTAAAGTCTGGTGATGCTGACAGTTCCTTGCATTCTGCACTTCTGAGAGTAAGCATTCTGAAACTGAGAGAGCTGCATTTTACTAAGTAATAGAAAGAGAGAAATCAGATGTGTGAAACTGTTCTGCATGTCAACATAGTTTTGGAACCACTTTGCAGAAGGGTGCCTGCAGAGTCTTTTGGGGTGGAATACTCAATGAGTTGGGTGTGTGAGGAGTGTTTGTGTAGTTACAAGCATGAGATAAACACAGCGCCTAAGCACTATGAAAAAGACAACCTGATTATATTTCCTGTTCAACATTTGATGTGAACACAGTGTTTATTGTTGTGACTATTAGGGCGTTCGGAAATTCAATATTTTTTGTCTAAACTACATCTTTAGGTTAAGAAGCAGGAGAAGCCAAACCTCGTGGAGTTATGGAACATTTTCCTGAAGTACAGGAAAGCTGGTAAGCTGCCTGGACAAGGTTGCATGATGTCCTGCTCTGCAAAAGTAGACTTGCTAAGTAGGTGTTTTTTATTTACTTACTGTAGAAACTGAGAGAAGTAAGTTTTGAAAAGAAAGCACTTTTTCATTTGAGAAACAAAAAACCCATATAGTTAAAAGAAAGATATTGGTCACCTCCTAAGCCCTTGTCCCTGGCCAATCCTTCCTCCCTCCTGCCCATCCCTTAGCTGGCTCATTTTCCAGACATTGCCAGTGACTCCTCTCCTGCGAGTAAGTCTGGCAAGATGCCAATATCAGTATAAATAAATAACTCCTTTTATTCACATACATTCTAATTGACTTTTCATATGTGGTTGAAGACAATGGGATGATTCTAGAAATGGAAATCCCTAGTGAATAAAGAAAACCTCAAAGAAAGCAGAGGGGCGTAGCAGAGGGAACTCAAACCACTGCGTCTCGCCCTTCTTCCCTGGTGTTTAGGTCTCCAGGCAGACCTGGAAGCTCTCCTGAAGGAGAAAGCTGACAAAGGTCACTGGACATCTCTGTGTGGTTCTCAGGTACTTTGTGTGAAGGAGAGGGAGGTTGCCATGGTGGGGCTGGGGAGGGTAGGAGGGAGAGCCAGGAGCACCTGAGAGCTTGCTGGGACTGCAATGAAGCTGGGCTGAAGTGGGGAAGTGCTTCTCAGGGGCTGTGCAGAAGCAGGGCTGAGACTCAGGACCTCAGGCATTCTGCTCAAGATTTCCCTGGAAACACAGAAGGCCTTGTAAAAGAAAGCAAAGTTTCCCTTTTATCTTGCACAAAAGATGTTATTCAAGCTGTCAAAGCAGATGCTTGTTTCTGCTTTTCCCAGCTTTTTTGTTTCATCTCTTTCAGGAAGAAGCATCTGAAGAACGAAGAAAAGAAGAGAAGAAAGAACTTTCTGCAGAGCTTCAAACTGCCATTGCTGAAGCAATCTGAAAGTTCTTATTTAATTGTAGCCCTGATGAGCCCAACACAAGTGGCAGAGAAAACAGTGGTAAGAGAAATGATCTAGATCCAGATACTTCCTCGATGAATATAGATCCACATAGAGTAAATGAACTAAAATAGTGGTTGACTTCTGAGATTGTTTTCCTTCATTGTTTCTTCATTCTTTTCCTTCCTTCATTGTTTTTTTCTTGCTTTCTACAAATTTGCTGTGTAGGTTGGACAGATTTCCAGGAATTACAGATATTCTAAGGGAATATGAGGAGCGGATGTGCCTGTGTGATTTGAAGAAAGAAATGCAGGATGGCTCTTCTGAAGTGGTCAATGAATTTGGTGAAATAAATACGAAGGTGAGCTCTGGTTTGCGTGAGGTTTTTTGGTGGTGGTGTTTTTTCTCCTGGAACCTGTGTTACTCTTTCCCAAGGCTTCTTTTCATGTTGTTCTTTTTTTTTTTTTTTTTTCTGGGCTGTATTTTGGAATGGCTTTGGCTTTGCATGGTGCTCATTGCAGTGCTGCAGCAGTAGCTGAGTGTAGGCACTAGCAAAGCAGTTCTCTGCTGGGTAAAGATGAAAAAGTGATGTGCAAAGCAGTCTCTGGAAGGGCAGCTCAAGGGCTGCTGTTGTGTAGAGGCAGGGAGATGGGAAGAGTCCCCAGAAGGCTGTCAGGGTCCACGAGCTCCAGGGGCAGGAGCAGTCCCACAGCCCCTGGCCAAGAAGAGCAGCAGAGCTCTGGTAGCAGAGGGCCATGGGGATGAGGCAAGAGTGCAGATGCCCAGGGCAGCCCCTGGGGAGAGGCAGATCTGCATTCCTGCCAGGACATGGTGTCCATGGGTGAGGGTCAGGGCTGAGAGCAGCTCGGGGCCGTGGCAGCATCTTGTAGGTCTGGTCCTGTAGGGGATTGGAACTTGTCCTTGTGGTGGCCAGACAAGGTCCAGGTCCTGTTGTCACTGTGCAGGGGAGAGTGCTGAGGAAAGAGGTGATGGGAGGGGAGGGCTGGAGGTGAGGCATCCTCCTCACTTCTTGGAGGCATCCTTTTCTGTCTTCCAGAGACAGTGCTCTTTGGTTAGCAGCTGGGATGAAGAATATTGCTGAGAGGGGGCATTCTTCCCAAAGGAAAAGAATTCTTGAGGGTGGTAGCTCTGGGGTTCTGCCTTGGCTGCTGAGGGCAGTGAGGAGGCACAGTTGCCTCCCAGAGTAAAGCTGGGCCTTGACACTGGGCAGGTACAACTGGTGGGCAGGGAGAGTTCCCTTTTTCCCTGGGGTGGTTTCAAAATGTCTTATCTGCTTCAGGAGCAGGCAGCCTCCCAGGACAGTCTGGAAGAGAGCAGAGCCTGTGACCAGCATGCACAGAGAAAGCTTCTCAAGTGCAGAATTAGAGATCTCAAATGGGAATTGGACAATATAAAAAATGCCCTGTAAGAAAGCACTTTTGAATAAGAACAATATGAAAATCCGCATCTGGAGGAAGTAAAACGTAGGAGATTGTTAGAAAATAATCTGGAAAGGTAAGTAGATGCTTTTTGGAGTGCTAATAAGAGATTCCTTTTTTCTCCTGTGTTTTCTTGCTGGGGTTCCTCTTCTCCATCTGGGGAGCATTATGTATGTAAGCCTAGGGTGGTATATTTGTGAGGCAAGTTCCTTAAGACTTCCTTAGAACTGTCTGAATTTTTCTGGAGTGTTCCAACAGGAACAGCACTGATCATGGAATTAATAGGGTTTTCTTAATGGATTTTGTTTTCAAAGGGAATGTATGGCAGAAAAGATGAGTTTCATGTCCTTTCCTTGAATAAGGAGAGGTCCTGCAGAGTACAGAATTTGATTCTGTGAAGAAAAAAAATGTGTTTTTTTGGCTACCATTTTCTCAGTGTGTCTGAGGTTTGAGCTCTCCATGGGAAAGGGAGGGTAGCTCAGAGTTGTTGTGCAGGTGTTCTCTGCCTTTTGGAAGAAGCTGTGTAAGCACAGAGCATTCACAGATTGCTTTGAAGGTCTGGTGCTGAGCAGTCCCAAGTGTTGGTAACTCTTGCTGCTCCTTGCAGGTGGTTTGACTGCTAAGCTCTAGGCTCTCCAAAAGCCCTCAGGTCAAATGCTGTTCTGGGTTTGGTCACTCCTAATCCTCTCTACTTTCAGAAGTCAAGGAATGGCCAGAGCCCTGGCTGGTAACTGTGCCAAAATGTTCCTGCCAGAGGTAATTCTTGGTATGTGTCTGAATGTTTCAGAGCTGATGATGAACTACCAAAAGCCAATAGTGCACTCCATGAGAAGGGCATCAGCAGAAGATCTTCAGTCCCAAGCAGCTTTGAGAGTGGAGGTCTGGCTGTAAGTCCAGGTCAGCATTCAACTCCCCTGGGACATCCTGGCAAACAGCTTGGCACTGAACAGGAATCTAAGTCCAGTAGTTCAGTTGGTGGGAATCTTAATTTGATCAAAGTTTTCCTTCATTGCAGTGCTGCTATTTCCCAGGAAGACACTGATGGGCTGACAGCTGAGGATTATGCTTTTATTCCTGGGTATTCCAGGCCTCCAAAGTTAAAAATCTGGTCATGGAGATCGCATTATTTCCTTACGCCTCCCACTCCACAACAAGCACCATGTTGTTCTCCTCAGTATTTATGCCCCAACCCTCCAAGCTGACCATGCAGAAAAAGTCCAATTCTACACCAAACTTGCACTGCCTTCCCCAAAAGGTTCCTGCAGATGCTCAGATCATCATCCTTGGTGACTTCAACACTGGAGTAGGAAAGAACTCTGAAGCCTGGAAAAAAAGTACCGGGCAAGAATGGTGTTGGAAACTGTCATGACAATGGACGTCTCCTGATGGAGTTTTGTGCTGAGCAGCAGCTCACCATCACCAAAACTCTCTTCCAAGCCTGAAGACAAGCTGGAAGCATCCTGGATCCAAGGCCTGGCACCTCCCTGACTGTGTCTTAGTGCTCCAGAGAAATGTTGGTGATGTCCGTCATAGCCGAGCGATGCCTGGTGCAGAATGTCACACAGACCACTGCCTTGTGCCATGCAAACTTACCCTCTGCTTGAAGCCCAAACCTAAGAGGGATGGCATCCCAGGGAGGAGAAGGCTCAAAGTTAACCATCTTCCAAAAGGTAGAGTGAGAAAGAGCTTCCAGGTAAACCTTCAAGCTGGACTTGGAGATCATCCCATAGCTCCCTCTCCTCAAGTGCTTTGGCAACACATTAAAAAAAGCATCCTGCAGTCCTCTGAAGAGTCCCCAGGGTTCTCCTCAAAGAAAATCAAAGATTGCTGTGATGAAAACACCCAAGGGATCCAAGAATTGTTGACAGAGAACCTCTAAAATTTAACTGTCTTCAAAAAGATACAGTCAGAAACACCTTCCAGGTAAACAAACCTTCAAGCTGGACTTTGAGATCATCCTATAGCTCCTTCTCCTGATGTGCTTTGGCAGCACATTCAAAAGAGCATCCTGCAGTCCTCTGAAGAATCCCCAGGGTTCTCCTCAAATAAAAACAAGGTTTGCTGTGATGAAAACACCATGGTGCAGTCATCATCACCCTGTACAAGAAGAAAGGAGAAAAGTCAACCTGCTCACACTGCTGAGATATAACTCTGCTCTCCATTGATGGAAAAATCCCTGGGAGAATACTGTGGTTTTCCCTGGAGGTGAGCACTCAGGATCCACTTTCCATGTGTCATCACCAGCAAAAAAAAAAAAAAAAAAAAAGAGGCCTAAAGGAAGCCACTGACAACTCTGGAGTGCAGGTATGTGAAGCCAAATATTTTGAATTAGAGTCTGGACTGGTAAGTGGCATCATACAGTTAATTGCATTATAGAATCATTATAGAATCATAGAATTCATAGAATTCATACAGTTAATTGCATTGTATAGTAAGGTAAAGAAAATGCATTTTTTTCCCCTATACAAAATATATATTGAAATGAAGAGGGAGATTTGTCTGTAACAGGCAGATCTGTGTGATTAAACCTGCCTGATCTTCTTCTGTGTAAGAGAAAGCTCGTGCAAAAAAAAAAAACCTTGAAATTTGGTGACCTTTGATGCTTTCCCTGCCTCTACAAAACAGGTGTGTGTTTGGCTGTGTAAGGAAATGTTTGAAAAGGATTTTTTTTTGAGGGGATTAATGAGGGGAATAGGGCAGGCATCCTCTTGGTGTTGAGCACACAGAAGAGGGCCAGACACAGGGGTCTGGAGTTTTCTGTAACAGCTCAAGGGAGAGTGGAGCACATTATTTCCACTTTTGGGACATGGTTTAGTGGGCATGGTGGTGTTGGTTTCCTAGTTGGATTTGAGGATCCTAGAGGCTTTTTCCAACCCTACTGATTCTGTGGTTCTATGCTGTGACTCTGTTCACACAGGAGGCATTGGCCCAGCTCCAGTGTGAAATAAATCAATTTATACCATCAGCTGCTGGAAGACCTGCAGGAGCAGCAGCTCATCCAAGGAAATGCAGTGATTGTGGCACAGGGATGGTTTAATGACATTTTCCACAAACTTCGAGCTGCTGCTGAAAAGCAAGTTTACATGCTGGAAGAGAGGAACAAGGAATTAAAAGGCCAAGTGTGCTGGTTTAAGAGAAAAGTCTTAAACTCTGAGGCTGGCAAACTACAAAAAGAGAGGTAAAGTATACACTGTTTGCAGTGTTGAAGGCTCTTAGTGTTTTGCTGTTAATTTCTGCATTCTATCCTTTGGACCCTGTCTTTTGGGACCTGTCTGTTCCTCAAAAAAGTCAATTTCAGCCTAAGCTTTCTCTTCTATATTTTGTGATGTGTAGCAATATTTAAATTTGTTCTTTGTGGCTGTGTTAAGGCTAATTAACTGGTCAGAAAACTGGTTAGAATGTCAGTTAAACTGTCGTTCTGCAAATTCTACCAGTCCCAGGCAGAGCAAAGGTTTAAAAGTTGCCATAGCCATTTTGTTAATCTTTACTTTCTGGAAAACAGGAACTAGTCCTGTTGAGTAATGAGACACTGGTGTGCTGTTTGTCTGCCTTAGTGATGTGAAGAGTGCTTTAAAATTCCATTTCTTTCTTCCTCTCAAGCCCGGAGTGTTTGAGTGAGGTGAATAGCTGCATGTGTCAGATAACCACCTTATTCTTCCTCTTTCAGTTTCTTTAAGAGGGAAGAGGGGGAAGACGTCCAGGAGTGCTGTCAATGGTTTTCCCCCGTGAATCCCTTTGTATTCCTAGTGCCAAAATAACAGGTTCCTTTGGGAGATGGTAGTTGGGTGGGTGGCTGGATGACTGGAGGGCCTGTCCAGATTTGTGAAAGAGAATGTGTCAGCAGGGAGGCAGTTGTTACTCTGAAATGAACTTGTTAAGGAAACAGACAGAGGTGTGTTTCAACATAAACTTCAAGGGTTTGTCAGAAGAGCTTTCAGATACATGTATTCATTTAATTCTGTTTGTTTAATAGAGAAACAGGCCCAAGTGCCATCTAATACAAAGTCTTGCCTTGAGTCACCAGAGTAATATCTGCAAACTGTGGCTCTTGCATGACAAGAGATTGCTTTGAGTTTTGTTAAAAAAATACACGATTCAGTGTATGCTGGTGTATTATTCAAGAAGTATAATTGAATCTTTTTTATGTATTAGAAATCCTCATGTGCAGCTGCTGATAATTTGGAGGTGCTCAGCTGTTGACTGCTGGGGGCAGGCAAAATTTTCCCACCTACTGAGTTCAAGACAGGTCTAACTGTAGAATCAAATAAGTTGAAATATGGAAAGAATTCATGTTCTTATAACTTTTTTCATGCTTATCTAACCATTTCATCATGGCAATGTCAGAGAGCTGCAGCAGGAGCTTGCTGAAGCTGTTAAAAAGCTGTGTGTGGCAGAAGCTTCACTGGAAGTTGCTACGAGGCACTGCAGGAACCTGGAGGAAGCCAACCTGGGCTTGGAAAAGGAATTGGGAGAGGCTAAATCCAAGGTACATGAAGTTGTCCCAGAATTCCAGAACAGATTCCATTGACAGATTCCTTTGAAGCTCCAGTGCTGAGCAGTCCCAAGTGCTCCTTGCAGGTGGTTTGACTGCTAAGCTCTAGGCTCTCCAAACCCCTCAGGTCAAATGCTGTTCTGGGTTTGGTCACTCCTAATCCCCTCAACTGTTCCTGCCAGAGATAATTCTCTGTATGTGTCTGAATGTTTCAGAATTGATGAAAAAAAAGGAAATGCCAACAGAAATCTTCGTGGAAGGTGGAAGAACACACTTCCCATCAGTGGAGGTCTGGCTGTCAGTCCATTTCAGCATTCAGCACACCTGGGACATCCTGGCACCAGTCTGGCTCTGAGCAGAAGTCTGAGTTCAGTAGGAAGCTTCCCAAGTTCACCCCTAGGAGCAGAGTCATTGGTGAACAAGATTTGCTCCTGTTAATGCAGCCAAGGTAAACATTTTGAAATCCTGTGCTCAGCTACTGCTGAAGAGTATCTGTAAGCAAAGTTGTTCTTTTGAGCCTAAAGTTACAGCTCATTCGTAGTTCTAGACCTCATGGTGTAACACACCAAAACAACTCCTCCTCATCCAAGCAGTACACAGCTCCATGTGGTAGAGGTGATGAGTTTTGGTTTTGAGGGTTGTACTGTTTTCCAAGAGTGCTCAGAGACAAAGCAACTACTGAACTGTGAATCATGAAGTGTGTAACTGCTTTCTTTGACAAAAGAAACTGTGAGAAAGAAGATCATGCCATAGGATGTTCCCAGCTAAGCTTTAAGTTAAATTTCTTATCCAGTATGTATGACTCTAAAGGGGCCTGCAACAAATCTCACTGTATACTTCAGTGTGAGAGATCCACTGTGTGTAGGAGGCATTTGGGTTTGTATGGAGTTCTCCTGGAGGAGCTGTGAATTTGGTCACTACTCTCCCTTTAGTCCTGGAGAGAGGGCCCTTCCCTCCACTCTGCTGGTTTATGGCCTCACTTCTTTGGCCCTGGGAGTTACTGCCTGGTTTTATGTGGATTTGAAGAATGTTTTAGAAGTTTCCTATTGCATTCATGTTAATGGTATGTTTTCTGTATAATTCTAGGACAAGCAGGAACTGGATGAATTTGTCTCTGAAGAACCTGGACATGGTAATGTGTCATGTTAGAGTAAGGAAAAAGATGACTGCTCCTAACTCTTGAATACAATACCTTGAAAGCTCTTTAGTTCCTGTGCTAAGCACAGGGTTTTTTCTGCTAGCTTTACACTTACTTGAACATGGAAACTTTCTGCTTACAAAATGCTTTGTAGAGCTTTAAGCAGCTGCCTGAAAAAAAAAAACAACAAAACAAGCACAAAGAAAACTGACCCATTTCGTCCACACAGATACACTTGGCTTAATCTGAAGTCCTCTTTCAGTGGAGTTAATCCCCAATCACAAAGATAAAAGGAGCCCTACACAGATTTTCATAGACTTCAGCCATCACTTCTCCTCCCGTGTCCATTGATTGCCTTCAGCACTGACCCATAACACACACCCTCTGCTGTCAGTTCTTGGTCTTTGCTGTCCCTTACTCATTGCTGGTGTTTGTAGCTCCTCTGTTGCAGTCTGTTTTGACTAGGCAAGAAGAGGATAATCAGTGACAAAAGTTATCCTTTCTTTAGGGAAAGCTCAGAGGAGTTGAATGTTTGTCATAGATGGCATCCAACATGTTCTGTGATGTGAGGCCAGATGTCCCAGGAGGAATTGCACCTATTTTGTAATGATGACTCCCGAGTGACAGCTTTGCAGTGCCTGGTGCTGTTTGAAAGGAGGAAGCCCCTGAGACAATTTCCTTCTGTTGCTGTCTGCTTTTAATCACAGAGAGTGTTCAGCTCTGGCTTCGTAGCCATAATGTTCTGACAGTGACCTCTTTGCCCCTCTCTGCTGTAAAAGTAACACCAGGAATCTTGTCTCTTTTCTCCCCAGACACTGATGAACTTTAAACTACATCTTTGGGAGCTTATTCCATATTTTTTGATGGATCAGAAGATGTGAAAAGATGTTTCTTGCAGTCTGAATAAATGTTCTTAGTCTGTTGGATGGATGACAGCCCTGTTGCCCTTCCCTGGTGGTTTTTTAATGCGTAGTCCTCTCCCCCTCTCCCTTCCCTTCCCTTCCCTTCCCTTCCCTTCCCTTCCCTTCCCTTCCCTTCCCTTCCCCATTTCCCTTCCCCATTTCCCTTCCCCATTTCCCTTCCCTTTCCTTCCCCATTTCTCTCCCCCTCACTTTCCTCCTCCCCCTCCTCTCTCTTCCCCCTCTCCCTTCCCTCTTCCATCCTCTCCCCCTCCCCTTTTTATCCCACCAATCTTTTTTGCCCCCTTTCCCTTCCCTTTCCTGTCCTCCCCTATCCCCCACCCTCCCCTTATTTCTCCCCTTCCCATTCCTCTCCCCTCTCCATACCTCCCCTCCCCCTACTCATTCCCTTTTCACTCCCCTCCCCTCCTTTTTTTTGTAATTTATGTAAATAAAGTGATCTGGATTTTGGCTTTGAATTTTTCATCAGTGTCTGACCCTTATTTCTTGCTGCTGCCACATCTCCTCCCCTTTACCCTTTTTCATTTTCTGCACATCTGGTTTATGGAATGGAATAGAAAAAACCCACATCTTTCTGAAGCACAAAACATAGCCTTCTTTTCCAGAGTTCATAAAGGGCCTTGGAAGTACGAAGACTGCTCCAGAAATCACTTGGCCACCAGCAATGTGCTCATGTCCTTTGCTGCATGTCTGGCCTGGCTCAGTTTTGAGTGCCAGAGCTCAGCTCCAGTTCCACGCTGTGGACCAGAGTGTTCATTTTCTTAAGGAAAGCAGATGGACAGTGGATTACTTCCCAGTGCTTTCTGATGCCACTCAAGTTTCAGAGCCTCATTCTAAAAGAGGCTTCATGGCAGCTCTGCTCTAGAGCTGTCCCACGTGTCTCCACACCCAGCCCTCTGTTCTGCTCCCTTTCCTTCAGACACAACTCACAGCAGCAAACACTCATCTTACCATCTCCCTTTGGGGATCCATTCCAAACTTGTGCTGCCTCTGCACAGAATGACTTCTGCAGCCTGACCAGCACACCACAGACACATCCTGCAGAGGGGGACAGGACTTTCCTGTTTGTCAGACAGAAAGAGGAATTTGATATCCCCAGGGAGAGCAGCTCTTCAAGAAAGAGGCAGGAAGCTCTAAGGCACAGACAGCTTTACCATGAAGCTCTCTTATGCAGAAATGTATTCACTACTGAATAACATTGGTAGAAGCATTTGGTCCCTGCAGAGAAATCTCTGGGGGAGTCCAGTTCCCAGCGGGTCCCACAGCCAAGCAGAGAGCATCCATCCCTTGGAGGTCAGCAGTTGGAACAAAGGTCCTCATCACTGGGTTCTTGGTTTGGAAGCATTTCTTTCAGTCTATTTGCTAGTTTGTGTTTCCTGTATCTATGGCCTATCTCTTTATGTCACATCATACCACACTGTCATTCTGACATTAAGAGGATATCTTATTTGTGTAGACCTCAGCTTAGTGTAAGGTAAGGCTAAAAACCAAACCAGGTGTGTCCTAGTTTGGGCCAATGTAAAGGTAATTTTCTGTCTTGTCCTTTTGCTTTCAGCTCAGTCTCTTGTAAGCAGCTGCACTTGCTGAAATGAACAGCAAGTTTCTCAGTCAGTGTCTGCTTCTGGGACTGCTCACATTCAATGTTTACAGTTCCTGCTAGAGACTGGTGTGCAGAGCCAAGGACACTGCTCAGTTCTGAGGAGCATCTTGTGCTCCAGAATGAATAAAGGAGTAAAAAGGTCACACCTGCAACGCTACTTTAGGGAGGAACTGTGAGATATGTTGATGAATTTGTATTCCTAACAATGTAAAATTCAGGAGAATTAACAGGGTAAGATGTGAATGTGGGGTTAAACAAAGCAGCTGAGACCTGTATGTTTTCCTCTGAAGTAGTGTGAAGCAAGCAGTTAATCAAAGCTTCCTCATATTGACTGAACAATACTGCACTGTTTTCTCAGGATGCACTAACTACAATGTCACATTTTTAACAGATTCGGTGCCAAGCCTTGTACTAAGCTCTTTTAAGTCAGCATTTCACAGCATTTTACAAGAAGAGCGTACGTGCTGGACGGGGGGGTTGGATGGAAAATGCAGAACTAAGGACTTCATCTCATGACCACCAGATGGGGAAAAGGACCCTTGAAGACCCCCGAGAATACTGTAATAGGGTCATGTGTAATAGCCGCATGTGTAATAGGGGTTGGACTTTTCCAGAAGGCAATTTAAATAAACCCACCTTTCTTTTTAATCTGCATAGAATTGCATTCAATGAAAGACAATGCCAGAGTTTTGGTCGGTGTGCGTGAGGGATTGGGATTCTGCTCGATCCCCACATGCAGTGCTGCCTTGCTTACTGCAAATTTATTAATTAAATCAAGATACTAATGAGAATATTGAGTCTCTGTCACATCATTTATAACAATAAAGTTCTAGAGTCATGGAAATGATCTGTAGGATCATGCAGCAGGAGGAGCACGGGAAGCTCATCCTTGAGTAATCAAAAAGAGGGTGCTGCTGAGTGAGGCTGATGGGGTGAATGGAATTATAAAGTGAGTTCCATGGGGACAGGGACAGGGTTGGCTGCAGTTGAGTGGGATCATGGAATGATGGAATGGGTTGGGTTGGAACTAGATGATCTTTATATCTTCCAAGCCAAGCCATTCCATGATTCCCTGGTTCTGTGACACAGTGCCAGCCAGTTCCAGGCCTGGGAGTCTCCACAGCCACCCCCAGGGCTTTGTGATGCAGGGTCTGGTGCCTGGACACCATTGTCATGGGGGTCTCTGCGGTGACCCTGGGGGTATAGAAGGGCTGTGGAGAGCTGGGGTGCCCATAGCTGGGAGAGCAGCTCCCTCAGGAGTCAGCAGCTGCCCTGGGTGCCCATGGAATGTCTGTGGCAGCAAATGGCCAAGATGTCCCTGGAGAAGGACGTGGAAGCCTGCTGCCAGCCCTCCACAAGACACCAAGGTCAGTGACTGAAGGAAGGGCCAGAACAGAAGTTCCCCTGCAGCCTGTGATGTGAGCTTTCAACTGAAATACATAAAATTTTAGGAAAAAAGTCACATTTGAGCAACGTGAGCATGACTGGGGCAAGGGTCAGGAAGGTGAGATGGCTTTTGTCTCTCTGTGTCTAGATATCCAGTGAGCTCCATGGGGACAGGGACAGGGTTGGCTTCAGTTGGGTGGGAGGTGTCCCTACCCATGCATGCAGGGGGTTGGAACAAGATGATCTTGAACCCTTCCAAGCCAACCCATTCCATGATTCCATGGTTCTGTGACATAGTCCCAGACAATTCCAGGCCTGGGCTCTCGACAGCACCCCCAGGGCTTTGTGATGGGGTAGGTGCAGTTTCTCAGCTGTTCCCTTTCCAGCTGAGACCCAGGCCCCATGAGGAGCCATGACAGCATCTTCATCTTCTCCTGCTGTTTTAATCCCATCACCCACAGTTGGTTCTATTGCTCCAGGAACCCAGAACATGACTGAGAGTGTCTGGTTAAATGGGGATGGTGCAGCATGCACAAACCTTTGCCTCATAGGTTAGGGCACGGCATGTGATAAGGATCTGCAGTCTCATCATTGGTATAGATCACATCTCCTTCAGCCAATTCTTCCAGATCCCTGATAGCTTTTCCAAGTGTGGCTGCTTTGACCTGTGGGCAGTCAATTTCCTATTTATAGGGATGTCTCTGCCTTACAGCTGACAAGAGTCGTCTCCATAGGCTGGTGGTTCTATTGTTTTCTCCAAATGCCCGATCAGTGCCTGCATCTTTGGCCAAGGATCCCAACTGCCTGCCTTCTCTCTGAGTTAATGTTATGGTAGCAGCCCTGTTGCAAGAGAAATGACTTTTTTGTTTCTATGGTTAGTGTATCCAGGGTTGTAAATCATAGCAAATACTAGCCTAGAGAATGTGCTGATTCTGGGGAACAATAATCAAAGAAACTAACAGAGCATTTAGAACAAGTTAGCTGACACTTAACTAACGGAGCATATAGAACATAAGTAAACCGACACTTTGTACTAGAGGTAGAATATGACATATTATGTTCAGGTGGTGGGAAGAAGTTAAACAATAAGCTAGGTAGATTTAAAAGATAGAGATGTCAAGTTATTGTTCTTTACATGATTAATGGAACTGGTTTGTGATCTGACTATATGGAACTCTGCCTGTAACTTAAGGTTGTAAAAAGTATAAAAGCTGGAATCAAAATATGGTTCGTTGGACTCCTGACTTGGGACGCTAGTCCTCAGGTTTCCCGGGCCCTCAAATAAAGCACCGCATAAACTAACTCAGTTGGTTTGTGTCTCAGTTCGGGCAACAGTTTTCTGGCGACCCAGATGGGACTCCGGAGGTGACCGGGGCGGTTCACGTGCTGATCCACTCCTAGCCGGCACCAGGTGATTCCTGGAGGAGACATCAACCCGTGCCCGACCCCGCGCCTGACGGACAACCATAAAGGTAAGCCCAAAGGTGCTTTATTTATTTAGGTTGAATAATATTAAGGATTGGTGGTTTTGAAGCCTAGGCACTGGACGTAAGACACAGAGTGGAAACTGTGCAGATCCAGTACTTGCCACTTGCGGCGACAAGTATAGGCAAGTTTGGTATATGGTATTTGGTATTGGTATATGGTATTTGGTATATGTTTTCTTTTCCTTGCCACTTGCGGCGACAAGTATAGGCAAGTTTGGTATATAGGTTTTGGTATTTGGTATATGGTTTTTGGTATATGTTTTTGTATATGGTATATGGTATTTGGAATAGGAACCTTATAAGGATCTTATAAATAAGTTGTATAGATATATATGAATAAGATGTTGCCATTTAAGACCTTTAGAGCCTTGTCATGTAATGATAAAGATATCCCGGAGGATTCACCTCTGGGTTGTTTGTTGAAACATTGGAAAGAGGGAAATTTTGGGCAGGAATTGCGAAAGAAAACCTTGATTGATTACTGTAATCATGTATGGCCTGAATATGAAACAGGGGGTATGCAGTGGCCACGGAACGGGACAATGACTCCTGAAATACTGAGTCCCATGATGAGTTTCTTACGAGAATCAGAAAAATGGGATGAGATACAGTATTTGGATTTGTTTTATTATTTGAAAGGGAGGCCTGAATGGCAAGAGGCTTGTGGACTGTTGATGCTGAAACCTGTAAAAAGAGAAGGGGATAGGTGTCCAGGTTGTAAAGAGCGTAAATTTCCGGTCTCGGAAGAA
This sequence comes from Phaethornis superciliosus, assembly GCA_023637945.1. Classification (NCBI taxonomy): domain Eukaryota; kingdom Metazoa; phylum Chordata; class Aves; order Apodiformes; family Trochilidae; genus Phaethornis; species Phaethornis superciliosus. The sequence goes on from JAJQWJ010000022.1 coordinate 10,612,625, forward strand.
GAAGAAGATGTGTCCTTATTAGTTCCACCCAGTGCGTCCCTACTTTTCCCCCCCAGTAATTTTGATCATACACCATCCCCTAGTGCGCCGCCATTTCCCCCCCCTAGTAATCTTGATAATACACCACCCCCTTATGCCTCAAAGGAGGAAGTGGAACCGGAGGATAGAAGTGAGCAACCAAGAACACCCCTGGCAGGGCGAACTAGAAGGGGAAGATTAGAAAGGTTAGAAAGAGAGAATAAAATTGTGCAACCCCAGTTAATGGCCCCACTACGGGAGGCAGTGGGGGCGGATGGGGGAAGGATGATGATAAAGGTACCCTTCTCACCAAACGATTTAATGATATGGAAACAAACAGCGGGGGCATACAGAGAGAATCCGGAAAAGGTAGCCCGAGTTGTGAAAATGGTAATTAGAACACAAAACCCAGATTGGAATGATTTGCAGGTGTTGCTAGATACAATTATGGATTCTACAGAGAAAGAAATGGTTTTTAGGGTAATGACTAATCGGGCAAGAGAGATGATCAGAATGAGGGTGGCGCAAGGGACGGTAAACGACCTAGTGCCAAGAGAGGACCCTGAATGGAACCCTAATACATCAGCGGGACATCGAGCGCTAAAAGCTTATCAAGAGCTATTAGTGGAAGGGGTCCGTGAGGGAATACCTAAAACAATGAACTGGGCAAAATTGTATTCTGTGAGGCAGGAGAAGGGGGAATCTCCATCAGCCTTCTTGGAGAGGCTAAAAGAGACAGCGCGGAGATATACAGACTTGGATGTTGAGGCTGAATCGGGAAAATTGCAGTTAGCATTAATTTTTATGGGGCAGTCACAAGAGGATATCAGGAAGAAACTACAAAAATTGGAGGGAGCAGATACTCGGAACATAGAAAGATTATTGGAGGTAGCATGGAAGGTATATAACAATAGGGAGAAGGAAACAGTAAAGAAACAACAAGCAAGCATGTTAGCTGTCTTGCAGCAGGCAGCAAGTAGAAATAATGGAAATGGGAGAAGCCGGGGCAATGGTAGGGGAAGGGGTGGCACTGGGTTTGGAAGAGGTTTTGGGGGTTTTGGGAACCAAAATATGGGACGCGGGAAGTTGGGAATCAATCAATGTGCTTTTTGCAGGGGACAGGGACACTGGAAAAACGAGTGCCCCCTTAATCAGGGACCTCCGATGGGGAGGGGTTCTCCGGGTAATGGGGCAAATAGAATGAACCCATTTGTGGAAAGTCCACAAGGTGTCGCTCAAGCCTTTATGATGGGGAGCTACCAGAATCAGAGCTGACTAGACCGGGATCTGAGAGTAATCCTGGAAGTCGAAGGGGAACCGATGGAGTTTAGAATAGACACAGGGGCTAGTTATTCGGCAATGAACAAATTAAAAGGACCCCTAAGTGATTCCACGGTGTTAGTTGTAGGGGTATCTGGGAAAGTGGAGGAAAGAACATTTCTACGGCCACTTGATATAAGATTTGGAGGAAAAGAATTTGACCATCAATTTTTATATATGCCTAACAGTCCGGAGTCTCTGCTAGGAAGGGATCTACTCTCAGTACTACAAGCCAGAATAATTTTTGAAAAAGACAGAGTAAAGCTAGAAATTCCAGAGGAAAACTTGGCAAAATTATTTGTGATCAAGGAGGTAAAAGAGGAAAAGATACCAGAAGAAATTGAACAGGCAGTTGTACCATGGGTTTGGGAAACAGGAATGCCAGGGAAATCAAAAGCAGCAACTCCAGTGGTAGTAGAACTAAAAGAAGGGGCTAGACCGGTGAGAGTACGGCAATACCCTATCAGCCTGGAAGCTAGGAAAGGAATAGCCCCCATGGTAACTCAGTACTTACAATCAGGAATCTTGCAGGAATGTGAATTTGAATACAACACCCCTATTTTCCCAGTCAAAAAACCTAATGGTAGCTATAGGCTAGTACAAGATTTAAGAGCAGTTAATACTATTACCAAAGATATACACCCAGTGGTGGCAAACCCATATACACTGTTAACATCTGTTTCTGAGAAGTTTCAGTGGTTTACAGTAATCGATTTGAAAGATGCCTTCTTCTGCATACCCTTGGCACCTGAAAGTAGGAATATCTTCGCCTTTGAATGGGAAAACCCCGATACGGGACGGAAACATCAGCTCACATGGACCAGACTTCCTCAAGGATTCAAATCTTCACCTACTATATTTGGTAACCAACTAGCCAAGGAGCTTGAGGAATGGAAGACCACCCAGGTAAAAGACTCACCTTTCTCTTATGTGATATTGCAATATGTGGATGACATCTTCCTGGGTACCATAGAACAGAGCCTCTGTGTTAAATTAACCATTGCCTTATTGAATATGCTGGGACAGGCTGGATACCGAGTATCCAGAGAAAAGGCACAGTTGGTCAAACAGAAAGTCATCTATCTGGGATGTGAGATCTCCCAGGGGGTCCGCCGTCTAGGAACGACTCGGGTACAGGCTATATGTGCCATCCCCACACCCCGTAATAACCAGGAATTAAGATCTTTCCTAGGAATGATTGGTTGGTGTCGGCTGTGGATCCCCGACTTCGGATTGACGGCCAAACCATTATATGAAATTATGAAGGGACCTGAATTCAAGTGGGGATCCAGGGAACAGAAGGCGTTCTTGGAGTTAAAGCAAGCCCTGAAGGAAGCACCTGCCTTGGGTCTGCCGGATTTAACCAAGGACTTCCAATTGTATGTACATGAGAGACAAAGGTTGGCCTTGGGGGTACTGACTCAAAAATTGGGATCATGGAAGAGACCTGTTGGATATTTCTCCAAACAACTAGACCCAGTAAGCGGGGGATGGCCAGGGTGCCTGAGGGCAGTAGCAGCCACGGTAACCTTGATCCAGGAGGCACGTAAACTGACATTAGGTAAACGAATGACAGTCTATGTACCTCATATGGTTATAACTGTATTAGAACAAAAGGGGGGTCACTGGCTCTCATCAAGCAGGATGCTGCAATACCAGGCACAGTTGAGGGAACAAGATGATGTGGAATTAAAGATAACTAACCATCTTAATCCAGCAGAATTTCTCAGATCCACACAGGAAGAAGGGAAATTGGAACACGACTGCGTGGAAACAATTGAACAAGTGTACGCCAGCCGAAGTGATTTAAAAGATGAGCCACTGCCGGATCCTGATTGGGAGCTATTCACGGATGGATCCAGTTTCATGGAAGAGGGAACCAGGTATGCGGGATATGCAGTGGTTACCATGCAACAAATTGTGGAAGCAAAGGCATTGCCCCCTGGTACCTCAGCACAAAAAGCTGAAATTTGGGCACTAATAAGAGCCCTAGTGCTGAGCCAAGGGAAAAGAGTTAATATATGGACTGACTCCAAGTATGCATTCGGAGTAATACATGTCCATGGGGCTCTATGGAGGGAGCGGGGACTTCTCAACTCACAGGGGTCATCAATCAAATATAAGGAAGAAATAAGCATGCTACTGGAAGCGGTCTACAAACCATCGGCTGTTGCGGTGATGCATGTCAAAGGACATCAGAACAATCCAGGAAAGGAGTTCCAAGGGAACCGACTAGCAGACCAAGCAGCGAAGCAGGCCGCAAGAGAGGTATGGACTCAATTAGCCTTGATACCTGTACGAAACAACCCTGCAGATACATACATGGAAGATAAACCACGTTATTCACCGGATGATGAAAAGCTGGCCCGGATGTTGCAGGCACGTAAAAACATTAAAGGATGGTATGTAACCTCCACAGGGCAAGTGATTCTACCGGTACGGGTCATGAAGATGGTTCTGGAGACAGAACATAATAAGTGTCATTGGGGTGCAGAAGCAATGGTAAAGTTTTTGAAAAATGAAATATTCTCAAACCAGATGTTAACCTTAGCAAAAAGAATAAACGCCACATGTCCAGTATGTATCAAAAATAATCCAGTGGTCAGGAAACAAGTACAAATGGGAAAATTACAAATAGGTCCCCAACCAGGAGATTATTGGCAGATAGATTTCTCTGAGTTACCAAAGGCTCAAACGTACAAATACTTATTGGTATATGTATGTACATTCTCGGGGTGGCCAGAAGCTTTCCCTTGCAGGACCAATCAAGCGAAGGAAGTAGTAAAAACACTCCTGAAGGAAATCATCCCTAGATTTGGGGTTCCGTTGGGGTTATCTTCTGATAGGGGGCCTCATTTCACGGCAGGGATTGTGCAGGAGATCTCGGTAATATTGGGAATAACCTGGAACCTGCACACACCCTGGAGGCCCCAGTCAAGTGGTCAGGTAGAGAGAATGAACCAAACTCTGAAAAATCAGATTAAGAAAATTTGTCAGGAGGCAAGAATTCAGTGGCCGCAGGCACTACCTGTAGCTTTACTAAGGATAAGGATTAAGCCAAGGGAAAGAATAGGGGTAAGCCCATATGAAATCTTGTATGGGAAACCATACCATGCTGCCACATACCAAGGGGACCCCCATCTGATAGGAGATCAGGTGATATTTAACTATGTATTGTCTTTAAATAAGACTCTTACAGCACTCAGAGGAGCACTGCAGTGGAATCGACCCTTACCCCTGGAGAACCCAGCACATAACATCTTGCCTGGAGACCAAGTCTATGTGAAAAATTGGTTGGTGGAGCCGTTGAAAGAAACATGGGATGGACCATATCAAGTAATCATGACCACTTACACTGCTGTCAAGGTCGACGGGATCGAAAACTGGATCCACTACACCAGGGTCAAGAAGGTCCCAACTCAATGGTCGGTGGAATCTCTGTCCCCAACCAAACTGGTATTCCGGGGAAAACATTGAGACTATTGGTTTTCTTTAATCTGATAACGGTTGCAGGAACTTTGGTGAGGGTGAAAGTGTTGGAACCGCGGGTATCAATAATGGAGGGATCAGATGCTAATCTGACTTGCTTATTCACTGACGATCAGGGAGTGGAGTTTGCAGAGATTGTGGCAAGATGGAAATGGGTAACGGGGGACAGGGTGCTCATGGATGGGGTAAAAACCAGTTGGGATAAGTTGCACCGGGAAGGAAAAACTGTTCTACAGATACCCAGGGTAAACAGAGAAAATGAGGGGGAATACACTTGTATAGTACTGATTCGGGATAGTTTTGGATACGGGGATGTACAAATGATTGTAGAGCCCAGACCGATTGGCGGGAGGGTAACCAGCCAAGTGATCAGTGATGGGGAGATAGTAAAGGCAAGAGGCCAAGAGAATCTGGTGATCGGCCTAATCAGGGACTTTGGTCTCATGCAGAATGTGACAGAAATTACAGCGTGCTTGCCGCTGCCCCAAGCTGCAGGGGAACCTATACCATGGGGAATAATACCAGTAGCTGAGATGCCAGAATCCCTGAAAGATGTCTCCTGGTCGTGCCAATTAGTCCCTAAAATAGAGATGGTAAAGAAGGATGTATGCAAAACTATCCAAACGATGTCCGAAATAGAATGCAAATCGAGGCCTAACTACTATGGGTGGATACAAAATACTAGGAGATGTTTGGTTGGCTTCCCCATAAACGAGTCTTGCGATAAGATTACTATAACAACTAAATCCACCCGGGACGAGATGAGCTGTCAAAATACCACCCGAAATTCGGACATTTGGAAAGACTGGAAGACAGCATGGGGACCTAGCATTTTAGAACATTACACTTATCTTGGGAAAGTACAATGGTGTATTCAGTGGATAGGGAGCAAAAACCATTCACATCAGACGGTTTCAGCCACGACTACCTCTTCTAGGCAGTTGAGAGCTCAGGTGATAGAATGGAATTGCACAGAAATATTTACTTGTGATACTCCAGAGGATAAGATCGGGCTGGTACCAGTAAAAATGGCATTAAAATGGGGATGCGAGTGTAGGGGGTATGGTCACGACATAGGGGTTGGACATGGGTCAGAATCAATAAATTGTGAGCGTGCAGCTATTCATAGTCCTGGGAATTTGGTGTGGGTATTGGGACATGGACAATGGACGTCCCATCTTCCCCTGGATGGGATGATCACACAAATCACCTTGGGTGTGCCCACCTTGTGCCCATTCTGGAAACAGTCAAAACTTACATCAAAAGAAACACGGAAAAGAGAAAGGAGGGGCATTAATGAGGATTTGGATGAGGGAGATGAGTGGCATGAACCCTCCTCTGGGGTAAAGTTCGGATGGGTATTGGAATCTCTGTTCGCACCGATTTCCACTTACCGGAACAGAGAAATGCTGTATAAATTATTAGGTCAAACACAACGATTGGCGGAGGTAACTAAGAAAGGCTTTAAGGATCTTAATTTGCAATTACAAGCCACCACCAGAATGACCATACAAAATAGAATGGCCTTAGATATGATGCTACTAAAGGAGCATGGGGTTTGTGGGTACCTTCACGAGAAGAAAGGGCATTGTTGTGTACACATCCCGAATGTTACCCAGGAGGTGGAAAGAGATATAAGTCAGTTAGAACAAATTGAGGAAAAAGTCCATGAAGTACAAAAAGAAGCGGAGCATAATTGGGTTGGGGCAATATTAAGCTCCCTGGGAATACAAGTCTCTGGGTGGATATCATCAATAATACAATATGGGATAACAATAATTGTAATTGTAGTAGTGATTATCGTAATGTATAAGTGTCTCCTAGGTACGATTGCTAAAGAAACCAAGCACACCCGAAGGGTACTGAAGGCAATGACTCGAAAGGAAGTAATATCACCAGAAGAAATATCACTTCCACCCCTCAACCATGAAAGCATGAAGATTGAGCATTCTTGCTGAAAAGTCGAAGAATGCTCAAAAGGGGGGACTTGTTGCAAGAGAAATGACTTTTTTGTTTCTATGGTTAGTGTATCCAGGGTTGTAAATCATAGCAAATACTAGCCTAGAGAATGTGCTGATTCTGGGGAACAATAATCAAAGAAACTAACAGAGCATTTAGAACAAGTTAGCTGACACTTAACTAACGGAGCATATAGAACATAAGTAAACCGACACTTTGTACTAGAGGTAGAATATGACATATTATGTTCAGGTGGTGGGAAGAAGTTAAACAATAAGCTAGGTAGATTTAAAAGATAGAGATGTCAAGTTATTGTTCTTTACATGATTAATGGAACTGGTTTGTGATCTGACTATATGGAACTCTGCCTGTAACTTAAGGTTGTAAAAAGTATAAAAGCTGGAATCAAAATATGGTTCGTGGGACTCCTGACTTGGGACGCTAGTCCTCAGGTTTCCCGGGCCCTCAAATAAAGCACCGCATAAACTAACTCAGTTGGTTTGTGTCTCAGTTCGGGCAACAGCCCCATCATTCCAGTACCGGAGTAACCAAGTGAGAAGTGGTTCACCTGAGAAATGGCTGAAGTCTTTTTTCAGAGAATGCAACTCCCTCATGGAATAGGACTCAGCAGATTCTGAGTCTGAGTCCTCCTCAGCTGACTCTGCTCTAGGTGCTCTAGGTGCTGATTCGACTTGGAGAATTCGAACGGCTGCTGGGAGCCTGGAACCAAACCTCTCTGCTGGAGGGTCTGTGGGGAGGACAATCACCAGCTGATAAGGGAGCAGCATCCAGCCCTGCCACAAGGGATTTAAGCAGCTGCTCTACCACAAGGGATTTGAGCAGCTGCTGTGCCACGATAGATTTAAGCAGCTGCTCCGCCACGAGGGATTTTAGAAGCTGCTCTGCCACCAGGGATTTAAGCAGCTGCCCTGTCACAAGGGAATTGGGCAGCTGCCGTGACACGAGGGATTGAAGCCAGCCCTGCCACAAGGGATTTAAGCAGCTGCCCTTCTACGAGGGATTTCAGTAGCTGCTCTGCCTCGACGGAATGGAGCAGCTGCCCTGCCATGAGAGATTTAAGCTGCTGGTCTGCCACGAGGGATTTGTGGAGCTGCTCTGGCACGAGGGATTTAAGCAGCTGCCCTTCCACGAGGGATTTGAGTAGCTGGTTTGCCATGAGGGAATGGAGCAGCTGCCCTTCCATGAGAGCTTTAAGCAGCTGCTGTGCCACGAGGGATTTAACCAGCTGCTGTGCCAAGAGGGATTTAAGCAGGTGATTCGACTTGGAGAATTCAAATGGCTGCTGGGAGCCTGCTACACAACCTTTCTGCTGGAGGGTCTCGGAGGAGGCCGATCAGCTGATATGGGAGCAGAACCCAGCCCTGCCACGAGGGATTTGAGCAGCTGCCCTGCCACCGGGTTTTTGGCAGCTGCTGTTCCACGAGGGATTTAAGCAGCTGCTATGCCAAGAAGGATTTAAGCAGCTGCCCTGCCACGAGGGATTTAAGCAGCTGCCCTGCCACGAGGGATTTGAGTAGCTGTCCTGCCTCGAGAGATTTGAGCAGCTTCTCTGCCATGAGGGATTTAAGCAGCTGCCTTGCCACGAAGGATTTAAGCAGCTGCTGTGCCACTGGCGTCGCCCCCAGTCTAGACGACAAATGAGATTAACAGAACAGGAGATAAAAATTAATAAGGACAAGAAATTCTTTAGAAAGAAAAAAACCTTCTAATAAACTTCGAAAATGGTATAAACACCCCCACAAGAAAAGGAAGAGAGAGGCAGCTCTCCTTCTCCACTCTCAGCACAAGTGGCTACTGCAGGACAGCAGAGGCAATGCCCGGACCCGTTCTGTGACTTCTTCACCTCCAGGCAGCCACAGCACAACAGAAGCCCCCCGGGACTGAGATAAATACTGAATTTAAAAATCCTTTTCTTTTGCTAATAACCTTAACCATAGCAATGAATCTGTAACAGTTTTTCTCTGGTAACTTGACATTTTTTTTTCTCTCTCCCTTTTAAAAAAGTGGCGTCGATGTCTCTCTCTTTTCCTAAAAAAAAAATCTTTGTAATGAACTTAAAACACATAAAGCCTGTTATTTCTGTAATTTAGCCGGCAGGCTCTAAGCAGAGGATGGCATTTCCTCGTAATCAAAATATAAAATAATGATACGGATCGTAACACCCCCTTATCACCTGATGATCGGCCTCCTTGGAGACCCTCCAGCAGAGAGATTGTGAAGCAGCCTCCCAGCAGCCCTTCAAATTCTTTGAATAACCTGCTTAAATCCCTCGTGAGAAAGTAGATACTTAAATCCCTTGTGGAAGGGCAGCTGCTTAAATCCCTGATGGAAGGGCAGGTGCTAAAATCCCTTGTTGGAGGGCAGCTGCTTTAATCCCTGATGGAAGGGCAGGTGCTTAAATCCCCCATGGCACAGCAACTTGTTCAATCCCTCTAGGGAGAGCAGCTGCTTAAATCCCTCGTGGCAGGGCAGCTGCTCAAATCCCTCGTGGCACAGGAGCTCCAGAAATCCCTCATGGGAGAGCAATTGCTCAATTCCCTCATGACAGGGTAGTGCTCAAATCCCTCGTGGCAGAGAAGCTGCTCAAATCCCTCGTGCTAGAGCAGAAGCTTAAATATCTCGTGGCAGAGCAATTGCTCAATTCCCTCGTGGCAGGGCAGCTGCTCAAATCCCTCATGGCACAGCAACTGCTTTAAATCCCTTGTTGCTGGGCAGCTGCTTAAATCCCTCGTGGCAGGTTAGCTGCCTAAATTCTTCAAGGCACAGCTGCTGCTTAAATCCCTTGTGGCAGAGCAGCTGCTTAAATCCCTCGTGGCAGAGCAGCTGCTTAAATTCCTCGTGGCACAGAAGCTCCTGAAATACCTCGTAGCAGGGCAGCTGATCAAATCCCTCGTGGCAGTGCAGAAGCTTAAATATCTCGTGGCAGAGCAATTGCTCAATTCCCTCGTGGCAGACCAGCTTTAAATCCCTCGTGGCAGGGCAGCTGCTTAAATCCCTCGTGGCAGGGCAGCTGCTTAAATCCCTCGTGACAGAGCAGCTGCTCAAATCCCTCGTGGCAGGGTAGTTGCTTTAATCCCATATGGCACAGCAACTGCTTTAAATCCCTTGTGGCAGGGCAGATGCTTAAATCCCTCATGGCACAGCAACTGCTTTAAATCCCTTGTTGCAGGGCAGCTGCTCAAATCCTTGTGGCAGGACAGCTGCTCAAATCCCTCGTGCTACAGCAGAAGCTTAAATATCTCGTGGCAGAGCAATTACTCAAATCCCTCGTGGCACAGCTGCTGCTCAAATCCCTCGTAGCAGAGCAGCTGCTTAAATCACTCGTGGCAGAGCACCTCCTCAAATCCCTCGTGCTAGAGCAGATGCTTAAATCCCTCGTGGCACAGGAGCTCCTGAAATCCCTCGTGGCCCAGCAGCTCCTCAAATCTCTCCTGGCAGGGCAGCTGCTGAAATCCCTCTTGGCAGAGCAGCTGGTGAAATCCCTTGTGGCAGGGCTGGGTGCCGCCCCAGTATAAGCTGATCATTGTCCTCCCCACAGACCCTCCAGCAGAGAGGTTTGGTTCCAGGCTCCCAGCAGCCGTTCGAATTCTCCAAGTCGAATCAGCACCTAGAGCACCTAGAGCAGAGTCAGCTGAGGAGGACTCAGACTCAGAATCTGCTGAGTCCTATTCCATGAGGGAGTTGCATTCTCTGAAAAAAGACTTCAGCCGTTTCTCAGGTGAACCACTTCTCACTTGGTTACTCCGGTACTGGAATGATGGGGCTGCTACCATAACATTAACTCAGAGAGAAGGCAGGCAGTTGGGATCCTTGGCCAAAGATGCAGGCACTGATCGGGCATTTGGAGAAAACAATAGAACCACCAGCCTATGGAGACGACTCTTGTCAGCTGTAAGGCAGAGACATCCCTATAAATAGGAAATTGACTGCCCACAGGTCAAAGCAGCCACACTTGGAAAAGCTATCAGGGATCTGGAAGAATTGGCTGAAGGAGATGTGATCTATACCAATGATGAGACTGCAGATCCTTATCACATGCCGTGCCCTAACCTATGAGGCAAAGGTTTGTGCATGCTGCACCATCCCCATTTAACCAGACACTCTCAGTCATGTTCTGGGTTCCTGGAGCAATGGAACCAACTGTGGGTGATGGGATTAAAACAGCAGGAGAAGATGAAGATGCTGTCATGGCTCCTCATGGGGCCTGGGTCTCAGCTGGAAAGGGAACAGCTGAGAAACTGCACCTACCCCATCACAAAGCCCTGGGGGTGCTGTCGAGAGCCCAGGCCTGGAATTGTCTGGGACCATGTCACAGAACCATGGAATCATGGAATGGGTTGGCTTGGAAGGGTTAAAGATCATCTTGTTCCAACCCCCTGCATGCATGGGTAGGGACACCTCCCACCCAACTGAAGCCAACCCTGTCCCTGTCCCCATGGAGCTCACTGGATATCTAGACACAGAGAGACAAAAGCCATCTCACCTTCCTGACCCTTGCCCCAGTCATGCTCACGTTGCTCAAATGTGACTTTTTCTGAAACTTTATCTATTTCAGTTAAAAACTGGCGTCACCCTGGTGCAGGGTGCTCCAGGGCTGCAGATCCACACCTGCCCCTCCGTGCTCCTCCATGGGCTGCAGGGGAACTTCTGTTCTGGCCCTTCCTTCAGTCACTGACCTTGGGGTCTTGTGGAGGGCTGGCAGCAGGCTTCCACCTCCTTCTCCAGGGACATCTTGGCCATTTGCTGCCACAGACATTCCATGGGCACCCAGGGCAGCTGCTGACTCCTGAGGGAGCTGCTCTCCCAGCTATGGGCACCCCAGCTCTCCACAGCCCTTCTATACCCCCAGGGTCACCGCAGAGACCCCCATGACAATGGTGTCCAGGCACCAGACCCTGCATCACAAAGCCCTGGGGGTGGCTGTGGAGACTCCCAGGCCTGGAACTGGCTGGCACTGTGTCACAGAACCAGGGAATCATGGAATGGGTTGACTTGGAAGGGTTGAAGATCATCTAGTTCCAACCCAACCCATTCCATCATTCCATGATCCCACCCAACTGCAGCCATCCCTGTCCCTGTCCCCATAGAACTCACTTTATAATTCCATTCACCCCATCAGCCTCACTCAGCAGCACCCTCTTTTTGATTACTCAAGGATGAGCTTCCCGTGCTCCTCCTGCTGCATGATCCTACAGATCATTCCCATGACCCTCCAGATCATTCTGAATCCCAGAATCCCTCAGGCTGGAAGAGAGCCCTGAGCATCTCCTTGTCTGAGAGCCCTGCTCAAGGCAGGATGAAGCAGATGAGGTTGCTCAAGGGCTTCCCCAGCGTGGCTTCATCCACCAAGGGGCTGAGAGTGCCTTTTGTCCCACCCCACAGGGGGATTATTAAAAAGTCAGCATTTTTGGATCAAGTGCTGGATCAAGTGCTGGATCAAGTCTTATCCAGCTCTCCCAGCTTTGGATCATCAGGAACTTGCTGAGGGTACACTCCATCCCCTCATTCAGGTCGTTGATGATAATACTGAACAGAACTGGTCCCAGTACTGATCCCTGGAGAACTCCACTGGCCACAGGCCTCCCACTTGACTCTGTGCCACTCATCACAACCCTCTGAACTCTGTTGTTGAGCCAGTTACCAATCCACCTCACAGTCCAATCATCTGTCCCTCATTTCTTGAGTTTTGTTATGAGGATGTTATGGGAGACAGTGTCTAAAGCTTTACTGAAGTCAAGGTAATGACATCCACTGCTCCCCTTTATCTGCCCATTTGGTCATCCCTTTGTAGAAGGATATTACTTTAATCAAGCAAGATTTCTCCTAAGTAAATCAATGTTGGCTGCTCCTTTGTGTTTGCACACTCAGAGTACTGAATATTCTATAAGGCAGATTTCTCCTTTCCTACTCATTATTCACAGCTACATCTGTCACTGCAGAGATGTGGAATCTCTTTAGTTTCAACACAAGTTTTCTCCTTCCTCTCTTTCATCCTCCTCTGTGGTACTGATCGTGGTCAAATGGACTTTCCAGTACCTGTAGGGAGCCCAGTGGAATCCTGAGGAGGGACTGTTTCCAAGGGTCTGGAGTGACAGGATGAGGAGCAATGGGGTTGAGTTAGAAAGGAGTTTATTTGGATTGGATGTTGGGAAAAAGTTCTTTACCATGAGGGTACTGGAAAAAATGGCACATGTTGCTCAGTGAGGTGGTTGAGGCCTTGCATGAGCATTGGCCCCATCACCATCCCAGGGACTGAGATGATGCTGACCAGCAGGTAAGTCTCCCCATCCCCTTTACTGTTCTTCATGGCTGACAGAAATGCCCCTTTCTAACGTGCAGTTGCCTTCTCAGGACAGAACTTCCAGTATATGAGCCCTCCAGATACAGCTGACACCAAGCTCAGCACTAAACGCAGATTTGGACACCAACTGGAAACACTGAAAAGTACCAGAGGTTCATAAAATAGTTCTAAGCCATCCATCTCTGAACACTGTCCCCAGGCTGCCCCCTGCTCTGAGCTGGAGAGTGCCCAGAGCTCTTCCAAGTTGGGTTTGTGAGGCCCCAGGCACATGGCCAGTCTGCAGAAGCCAAGGCTCAGTGCTGGGGAGACTGTGGGACACAAAGGCATATCCTGGGAGTGCCTGAAGGGTGGGTTTGGGCATGGTGGAGCTTTTCTTCAGAGTGGGAAAGAGCTTGGGCAAGAAAGAATGGCCCCAAGTGGAGCTGGGGATGCCTGGAGGGGAGAGCAGAAGCAAGAAATGTCAGTGCAAGGGCCATGGTGTGGAAGAGCACATCCCCCAGAAGGAGCCTGGCTCAGGCCAAGGCTCTGTGTGCCAAGGCAGAGGCAGGGAGGACACAGAGATGTCAGGAGAGGAAGGGGACAGCAAGGTGGGGCAGGCGGGTGAAGGAGCAGAGCCTGCAGGGCAAGAGGCAGAGGGGATGGGAGAGCGTAGGACAGAGTGTGGTGGAGAGGAGAGAGGGCAAAGGGCTGGAAAAGCTGGAGGCACACTTGGCAGAGCCAAGCTCTCCATGCCTTTGCTGATGGCTCTTGTCTCTGTCCCTGATGGCCATGGGGAGGGAGACAAGTGGAGCTTCCAGCACTGGGGCTCAGGGCCTCCTTGTCCATGGGCAGGAGGCTGGGAGGTGCCGTGCCATAGTCCTGCCCTTGGCATTGCCTATCTCCACATCCCAGTGCTGCCAGGAGAGCCCTGAGCCCTGAGCCCTGAGGGAGGGACAGCATCTCCCTTCCCTTCCCTTCCCTTCCCTTCCCTTCCCTTCCCTTCCCTTCCCTTCCCTTTCCCTTCCCTTCCCTTCCCTTCCCTTCCCTTCCCTTCCCTTCCCTTCCCTTCCCTTCCCTTCCCTTTTCCTTCCTTCCCTTCCCTTCCCTTCCCTTCCCTTCCCTTCCCTTCCCTTCCTCCCTTCCCTTCCCTTCCTTCCCTTCCCTTCCCTTCCCTTCCCTTCCCTTCCCTTCCCTTCCCTTCCCTTCCCTTCCCTTCCCTTCCCTTCCCTTCCCAGGGGCTGGGGCTCAGGGCTGGCACCTTTGGGGAATGGGCTCAGGGCTGGGCCCTTTGCAGTCCTGACACACAGCCAGGCTTCCTCAGCACCAGAGCCACCTGCACCTTCCTTTGCCCCACCTGCCATCACTGCCTCCTGCTTCCTGCTCCCCCCACACCCTGGGGACGCTTTCTCAGGGCTCTCCCCCCCCTCAGCTCAGGGGGACGTCTTGCAGACCCAGGCAAGAAACTTCCTTGGACTGGATGTGGCACTCAGTGCCATGGGCTGGGAACCACAGGGGCAGTGGATCAAGGATTGGACTTGATGATCTCTGAGGTCATGGTGAAGAACTTCTTCCTAATATCTCATCTAAATCTACTCTCTAATCTGAATCCATCCCCCCTGTCCTATCACTACCTGACATCCTAAAGTCCCTCACCAGCTTTCTTGTAGCCCTCTTCAGGTACTGGAAGGCTGAGGTCTGCTCGGAGCCTTCTCCCCTCCAGACTGAATAACCCCAAGTCTCTCAGTCTGTATCCATAGGAGAGGTTCTCCAGCCCTCTGATCATCCCTGTGGCCACAATTTGGGTGCAGCCATCAAGGCAGTTCTTTATCAACCCATGGTCCATCCATCCATCCATCCGTCAAACCCATCTTTTACCAGGCTGGAGACCAGGATCTTGTGTGGGACAGTGTCAAAGGCTTTGCTCAGCTCCAGGTAGATGGCCTTGGGGTCTCTTCCCTTGTCTCTTGGTGTTGTGATATTCCCATAGAAGGCCACACGGTTTGTCAGGCACGTTTTGCCCCTGGGGAAGCTGTGTTGGTTATACCCAATCACCTCTTCATTACTCTTCTGCTCCAGCAATGTCTCCAGGAGGATCTGCTCCATGACCTTCCCGGGCACAGAGGGGAGACTGACCAGCCTGGCATTCCCTGGATCTTCCTTCTTTCCCTTTTTGAACATGGGGGTTATGTTTCCCCTTTTCCACTCAGTGGGGATTTCACTGAACTGCCGTGACTTTTGGAATATAACAGACAGGGCTTTAGCAGCCACATCCTCAGTTCCCTCAGTACCCGTGTGTCCTGGTTTGGGACAGGACGGAGCTAATTTTCTGCCTTGTAATTTTGCTTTCAGCTCAGTCTCTTGTAAGTAGATGTTCTTGCTGAAATGAACAGCAAGTTTCTCAGTCAGCTTCTAGGACTGATGATAATGCTCGATGTTTATAGTTAATGCTAAAGACTGGTATGCAGAACCAAGGGCACTGCCCAGCTCTGAGGAGCATCTTGTGCTCCAGAAAGAGAAAAAGAGTTCACACTTGCAGACCTCCTTTTGGGAGGGACAGACAAGATAAATGCCCAAAATTGACCAAGCAGAGTATTCCATCCCAGACACCTCATACTCAGTATCAATTGGAGGGATCACGAGGGTCAAACCCCTTCCTGCTTCCCCTTCTTCCCCTGTCCCTGTTTGCTTGGGCATCCTGGGAGGATTCCATCCCTTCCTCTGCCTGTGGTCCTGATCCATCCCAGCCTGAATCTCTGTGTTCCTGCCTCCAGATCCCAAAATTCCAGCCTGGACTTTCCCAGGGCTGCCCTGCAGCCTCAGTGCTGACCTGAGAGTTATTGGGGGGGAGGGGGAGGAACCTGGGATCAATTTTCCTGTCTATTTGTATAGATTTAGTGTTTTTTTCCCGTTTATCATTACTGTTTCATTAAAGTTGTGTAGTTTCGTTTCCAACACACAAGCCTCTCTCCTTTCTTTATCAGGGAGGGGAGGGGGATCAATAGAGAGCATCTGTCATTCGGTTTAAGATGGCCGCCGGGCCTGCAGCCCCCTGCATGCCCCGGGACTACAGCTCCCAGCATGCCCCGGGGTCAGGCGGGCTCAGGCAGCAGGAGGAACGCCCCGGGGCATGCTGGGAGCTGTAGTCCCGGGAGCTGCCCCGGCCCCAACTGGGAGGGGGAGCAGGAGGAAGGGGATCTGGGCAGGGAGAGAAGGCAGGAAAAAGGCTGGTGAGGAGCGGGAAAGAGATGGAGGGGAAGGGGGCAAAGAGGGAGGGAGGGAGGGAGGAAGGGAGGGAGGAGAAGGGCGGGAAGGAGGAGAGAGGGATGGAGAGAGAGCGGGCCAGGGGCCAGCTTCCTCGTGTCTGTGCTGAGCTGCTGAAATCCACCTTGTCAGGGTTAAATCAGGGGAGTGGCAGTGGAAAAATGGAAAAAAAAATGATCGAGAGCAGGAAAATTCAGAACCTGATGTGGATTTGATTGTGGGGGAGAATCAGACTCAGACTGAGGGGGCCCTGAGGAAATTATTAATATTTGATCCTTGGACTTTGTCAGTCGAATAGTTTGTCTGCACATGAAAACACCAACAGCTCAGTGTACACATTTAGCACAAGATTGGACCCCAGTGCCTTTGTGGGTAAAAGCTCTGTCATTTTTCTTCCCTTCTGCCTGCAGGATAATGTTTGGATCCGGGTGACTTCAGGTTTGGATGCTGCTGCCATTTCCCAAAGGTTCAGCCTTTCTTCAGGATACCACCACTTGGAACTGACATTGGGAAAAGGGGCAGCATTTTTCTACAGCTTTGCAAAGACTGTCCTGCTGCTGCTAAAATACAAATAAGGAACACAAGGAAATACCTGACTGGTAATGCTCTAGATGTTGATTTGCCACCTGGGGTGGAATATGATGTGGAACTGCATTTCAAAAGAGTCTTTCCAGTATAAAAATCAATAGTGGTGGGTTGGTTTTTTTTGTCATCCTGATTTTAGGTATAACTGCTTTATCTTCCCTAGAATGGGGTGAGGCATTAGACTAACCCAGAGCTGTGGGGTGTGAGCACTTGAGAAGCTGTCAGGAGAACTGAATGTAGAACTTCATCAAGTGTGGCTCTGTGTTCTGTGAAGCATACAGCCTCTGATGCTCATGGAGTGGGGTGTCATATTTCAACTTGGAAACTTCTGGTCTGTAGGTCTGAAACCACTCAGTCTGAATCTGACATCACCTGTCACTGATCTCTTTGAATTCCTTTCTGCACATGAATGTCTCTCTCTGTGAGTGTGAGTTAGTGTAGCTGCCGCAGGGACCCTGGTAGTTCCCCCAGGGCATTTATCCAAAGCACATTCATAGTATTTGCTCTGTTTGCCTATTGAGATCTATGGAAATTCTTGTCAATACTGTTCAAAAGCTGGGCTGCCTGTGGAAGGTCAGGCTGGTGCTGGGGCCTGCAGGGAACTTGAAGATGATTTTCTGTGTAGCTGGGTGTGGCACATGTAACAAGACCATGGTGAGGGTTAACATTTGTGTTCACATTTTCCCCAGAGTCAGGGAAAAGAGAGTTGTCCTGCCAGTAATTCCTGGTAGGCCAGGAGAATTCTAGCTGTCCATTTCCCTCTAGTTGTGGGTTAGACTCGTCTAGGGAAACAACCTGTACTTGTACAATGGGAGTGGAACTTTTGCAGTGAGCTCTGTGCAGTCAGAGCAAGGTAGTTTGCCATTTAAAGCTGTGGTGAGAGAGAAGAAGTGATTGTGCAGACTGAAAAGCTGGGATAAGCTGGTGACAAAGAGCTCCCAGCATTCAGCACAGGATTTATTTGATACCAAAAGCCAGCACACCCCAATAAAAGAGGGTAAGTGCCTAGCTCTGAAAATCCCAAGTAGAGCCAGCTGGGCCCCAGCCCCACAAGAAGGGTTATTTTTTACCCTCTCTAGGTCTTCATTTGAGTTGGTTCTAAAAAAGCCTCTGCTCTCCTCTGCTGAGGAGCAGAACTTGCAGTTCTTTGTCTGACTCCTAGAGGTGGGGGAGAGTTTCTCAGCTTCTCTCAGCTGCCTTTTCCTTTCCTTCCCTTTTCCCTCCCCTCCCCTCCCCTCCCCCGTCAATTGGTTCAGCCCCTTCTCCCCACCCCCCCCCGCAGGTGGTTTGGCCCCACCCACCGTTGCCCCTGGCGACTGGTGTTGGTGTCGCCTTTGCCGTTGGTGGCGACGCTCTGGCAGTGGCACCTCCTGTGCTGAGCTCCGCTGGGCTGTGCCTCTCTGGCTGCTCCTGCTCCTGGCAGAGAGTTGGTTTGTTCCTTGCTCCCGCCTCCTCCCTGCCTTTCTCCTCCATCCCCTCTCCCTGCCTTTGCCCTTCGCTTGTCCTCAACCCCCCCTTCCATTCCCTTCCCTTCCCTTCCCTTCCCTTCCCTTCCCTTCCCTTCCCTTCCCTTCTATTCCCTCCCTTTTCCCCCCAACCCCCCAAGCCGTCTCGGCCGGCTGCCTCCCGCTGCTCCCGCGGGGCTGTGCCTGTGCCGCAGCTGGCAGAGCTCCTGGGATGGGGCTCTTCAAGAAGCAGCAGAGGCTTCCCCGCTCTGGCAGCGCTCCTGGGCAGCCCTGCGGTGCTGCTGCTGCTGCCAGCACCAGCGCCTGTGAGCCCCAGGAGACAGAGCTGAGCAGGCTGCACCGCGCGGCTGCCCGCGGCCACCTGGCCTGGCTGAGGCGCTGGCGCTGGTGGATCAAGATTTGGGGCTTCGACCGCCGCGACAGGGAGAACCGGTGAGGGGCTGTGGGCTGCTGCTGGGACACCTCGGGTGGCGTGTGGGAGCATCCCCCCTGTCTGTCCAGGGTTTGTGTGGGGGGGATCCCCTTGGAGCTGATTGCTTGCAAAGCAAGATGTGCCCTGTCAGCTGGGAGGGGGAACTGGAGAGCTGCTGGGAGCTGCTGGGAGCTGCTGGGTGGGTGGCAGTGCTCCTGGAGGTGCTGGGCTGCTGCTTGGCCCTGCTCTCCCTGCAGGCTTCTCTTGCAGCTGCTGAGACATCCATCCCCAGGTCTCTCCTGCCCTGGGGGTGATGCGTGTGTGTGGGATTGCAGCAGGAGGAGGCAGGGCTCGAGAGGAGCAGGGTCTGGGCAGGCTCCCCCGGGCTGGGTGGTGCCACAGCTTTGGTTCTTTCCTTGTCTGTCAGTGTTAAGCTCCCTCCCATGTTGAATTCTTAGGACACCTCTCCATCTGGCGTCTGCAAACGGCCACACAGAGGTTGTCAGATTTCTCCTAAGGCGGCGCTGCCGGTTGGATGCTGCTGACAACCTCGGGAGAACACCCCTGATGAAGGTGAGGGAGAGAAGTTGTGCTCTTGGCAGAGGGGCTTCTTGACTCTGCATGAAAGGAGAGGTGTCTGGCAGGACTCTGTACGCAGAGCTGTGCGGAAACACGCCTCTTGTCTTGGCAGTGGAACAGGCACCTCTCAGATCATCTTGGAAGGTGCTCTTCAAGTTTCCCAGTGCTCAGAAGCTGGGCGAGCTGGGATGGAGTGACATGGGATTTTGAAAGTCTTTCCTTTGTTTGTGTCTGTCTTGTTCCCAGGCAGTAGAGTTTCATCGAGAAGACTGTGTGGCTTTTCTGCTAGAGCACGGTGCCGACCCAAATCTGAGAGACACCGATGGCCACACTGCCCTCCATCTGGCCGTCCAGGCTCATCATGCAAACCTGGTGGGGCTGTTACTCAGGCATTATGTCGATCATCGTGCCAAGAATAAGGTAAATGTTTCTATTTCTTCTGCAAGTCCTTTCAGAAAGTGGCATCTGTATTTCTTTTAGAGATGTTTTTGATGATGAAGATGATGTATTTCTCTGACTTTTCAGGAGGGCTGTACCCCACTAGCCCTTGCTGTCTCTGAAGGTCAGGAGGAGATAGCAGAAATTCTCCTGAAGGCAGGAGTGAACGTGCATGCTCGAGACCAGCATCAAAGGTAAGGGGTTTATCCCAATGTGTCCCTTGAGTCTTCTTCCTGTTGGGTTTCTGAGAAGCGTGGGAATGTGCTCTGGACAAAAGCAGGGGGGCACTGGGAAGGAGCTGTTTCTGTGTGCCTTGTGAAAGCAGTCTGTGCTTGGCTGCTGTGGTACCTCAGGGGATGCTTTCTGCATTGGGGATGTCCAGGAGGCATTGTCTGGCAGGAGATGTGTCATGAGCTTGGCAGCAGTGCCTCAGTTTGAGAAAGCACCTCCTGCACAGCAGCCTCACCTGCACTGAAGTGTTGTACATGTGGCAGCTCTGTCTGACCACGCAGCTCTTTGGTCTCCCTCTCCCATGTTCTTGTTGCTTTGAATGGAGCCTGCTTTTTCTTTTGTTCCTTGGAAAGGAATGGGGAAAATACTTTTTCTGAGAGCAAGCAGGAATGAAACTGCTGGCAGTGCCTGTGTCAAATGATCCATTTCATAGGATGTTTTGAATCTTTCAGAACCCCACTGATGATTGCTGCTTCTGTTGGGCACCTGAATTTGGTCAAACTTCTCATTTCTTATGGTGCCAATGTTTTCCATGAAGACACTGATGGGAGGACAGCTGTGGATTATGCTGATCTTCATGGGTATTGGAGGTAAACTTTGAATTTGTGATTGGAATAAGTGGTCAGTTCTCAGTGTGGCTTTGGACTGTTTTTGGTGGCAGCAGCAGCAAGGTTTAATGGTGTGTTTAGAGCTGTGTTGAAGCTGTGCTCAGTGATGTCTTCTGGTGGGTGTGGTTGCTGTGTGTTAGGGTTTTTGGGCCCAGGCTGATTTTCTGATCCTGATGCAAGGCCCTGCTGCAAGGGACCCTGGGACACTTAGAACTGTGACCATGGAGATGGGCTTTTGTGTAGACTTGCAGATATTTGTGAGTGACGTACAGTGAGTTTTGTGTGTATTACCCTTAAGAAATCCTGAGGGGTATATGAATTGGTATGAATATGTGTAGGGTGGAGAATGAGTTGGTGTTAGCTGTTGTGCTGAATGGTGTATGCCAGTCTGTGGTTCTTTTTACCACCTCTGTTTCCTCTCTTTCTCTGTGCAGTGTGAGTGAATATCTGGCAGAAATGGAGAGCACACCAGAAGCTCCTGCAGGGGATGCCCAAGGTGACAACTTCCTCAACATCCTTCGAATTCCTGAGCGGGCAGGAGCTGCTGGAGAGCTGCTGGACGGAAAAAGAGAGCAGGAGAGCACAGGAGAAGCTCCTGCCTGTGAGGCAGAAGTTATCACTGCTGAGCAGGCAGGAGCTGCTCCAATTTTGTGGGGTGGACCTGCTGTGGACAGAGGAGGTAGGATCCTTTAGTATGGAGGAGCTCAAGAGGAAAATGAATGTGGCCTGTAGATGGGGACACGAGAGATGAGTTAGCAGGAAGGTCCATGTCTTGTTGATTTCCACTGAGTTGCTGTGTCTCTGTTTTCATATGAAGAGTTTCACCTGCACTGGAGTCATCTTCCTTCTCAGCATCAGTTACAGGGGTTTGCTGTAGAGATACAGGGAGGAAAAATGGTCTCAGCAAAGTCACTGTTAGCAACAGCAATGCAGTGCCTGTGTGTGCTGTATCTTCTGCAAGAGAGTTTGATTTACAACAGAAATGATGCTTTTTTCCCCACCCTCAGTCATTTTGTAGAAATAAACTTCAGAAAATGCGTCCTAGCTGGTGATCCAGGAAAGCAATGACCTTGCTTTGTGATCAAACCCCCAGCTCCTTCAGTGAGTGTTTAAAATCCAGTCTATGCTTAGGAGCTGACACAGCCCTAGAAGAATCCTAGAGAATTAATTTTTTAATAGAAATGAAGTCTAGATTGGGACCTGTTCTTCTTTCAGTGTTTTTAAGTGTGTCACATCAGAACTGTGTGGCAAATGGGCAGCAGAGAGTGTTGAGGGAGCATTTCTTGGCATGAAGTGTGCAGTCTGGCTGGCACTGCAAAGCACAGCATGAGAGTCCCTTTGCTGTGCTGCAGTGCCAGAGGGTTAGAGGGGAAGCTGGGGTGATCTTGAGAGAGCTTCTGAGGTCCTCTGAAGTGTCTGTTTTGGGGAGGAGTCCTTGTGCCACATGCATTCCATGTGCCTGTGGTAAAATCAAGAGAAGCAGCAGTCCCTCCTGCTCTGAGACCAATGTTACAGCCCTGTCAGCAGGAAATGGGGTGTTGGGTACCTGTAATAAGAGAACCCCAGCATTTGTTACTGAGCAGGATGGGTAGAGAAGGTGGATAGTGATTTGTATTCTAAATAATCTGACAAGACAGGGCCCTGCACCCGCAGGTTCCACACAGAGTGTTCCAGGAGGCACAGAGGTGCATCCCTACCCCGACACTCAGGTGTGACTCTTGCAGCAGTCACCACAGCCATTTGGGTCCAGTTGTGGCCAGTTGCATTCTGTAGGAGCTGTAGAGTTGTCCGTGTGGAATGTTTGTGTGTACTGTTTCCTTGTTAGCTTGCCAAATCTAATGTCAGCACGTCATTTCATCTTTGAACAGCCACAGATGACCTTTGGGAAGGAGGCTCAGTAAGGTGAGACTTTACAAACACCTCCCACTTGCTTGAGGGGTGATTTTAGAGACATAGCACTCATTTGGCTTTGTTTTTGAAGCAGCTCGGAGACTGAGGGCAATGATGACACTTGGAGTGATTCTGAAGAATCAATCTGTTTTACCCCTAAGGTATGGTGCATTTCCAGGAGAAGTGTCCTTTCAAAATAAATCTCTTGAAGGCAAGTTTTCTCTGGGATTGAAAGAAACTGCAGTTCCAGGCAACATTGTTTTCTCCTTAGAAGCTCTCTCTGACCTGCCAGCCTTTCTTCTGCTGTCAGTTTTTGCAAAAAGACCAGAAGTCATAGGTACACAGTGACATTCTTTTATTTCTTCTTGTTCATTTGGATCAGCACCTGTTGCAGTGTATCTGCTGTGATACTGAAATTTAGGGATCCTGTGGTAAGTGGACTTGCAGAGGCTGATTTATGCCTAAAGTCTGGTGATGCTGACAGTTCCTTGCATTCTGCACTTCTGAGAGTAAGCATTCTGAAACTGAGAGAGCTGCATTTGACTAAGTAATAGAAAGAGAGAAATCAGATGTGTGAAACTGTTCTGCATGTCAACATAGTTTTGGAACCACTTTGCAGAAGGGTGCCTGCAGAGTCTTTTGGGGTGGAATACTCAATGAGTTGGGTGTGTGAGGAGTGTTTGTGTAGTTACAAGCATGAGATAAACGCAGCACCTAAGCACTATGAAAAAGACAACCTGATTATATTTCCTGTTCAACATTTGATGTGAAAACAGTGTTTATTGTTGTGACTATTAGGGCGTTCGGAAATTCAATATTTTTTGTCTAAACTACATCTTTAGGTTAAGAAGCAGGAGAAGCCAAACCTGGTGGAGTTATGGAACATTTTCCTGAAGTACAGGAAAGCTGGTAAGCTGCCTGGACAAGGTTGCATGATGTCCTGCTCTGCAAAAGTAGACTTGCTAAGTAGGTGTTTTTTATTTACTTACTGTAGAAACTGAGAGAAGTAAGTTTTGAAAAGAAAGCACTTTTTCATTTGAGAAACAAAAAAACCATATAGTTAAAAGAAAGATATTGGTCACCTCCTAAGCCCTTGTCCCTGGCCAATCCTTCCTCCCTCCTGCCCATCCCTTAGCTGGCTCATTTTCCAGACATTCCCAGTGACTCCTCTCCTGTGAGTAAGTCTGGCAAGATGCCAATTGCAGTATAAATAAATAACTCCTTTTATTCACATACATTCTAATTGACTTTTCATATGTGGTTGAAGACAATGGGATGATTCTAGAAATGGAAGTCCCTAGTGAATAAAGAAAACCTCAAAGAAAGCAGAGGGGCGTAGCAGAGGGAACTCAAACCACTGCGTCTCGCCCTTCTTCCCTGGTGTTTAGGTCTCCAGGCAGACCTGGAAGCTCTCCTGAAGGAGAAAGCTGAGGAAGGTCACTGGACATCTCTGTGTGGTTCTCAGGTACTTTGTGTGAAGGAGAGGGAGGTTGCCATGGTGGGGCTGGGGAGGGTAGGAGGGAGAGCCAGGAGCACCTGAGAGCTTGCTGGGACTGCAATGAAGCTGGGCTGAAGTGGGGAAGTGCTTCTCAGGGGCTGTGCAGAAGCAGGGCTGAGACTCAGGACAGGAGGCATTTCTTTCTGCTCCTGCAGATTTCCATGGAAAAGCTGAAGGCCTTGTAAAAGCAAGCTCAGCCAAGTTTCCCTTCTGTCTTAGGCAGGAAAAGTTTTTTTCAAGCTGGCAGTGGGTGTCAAAGCAGGTGCTTGTTTCAGCTCTTTCCAGCTGCTTGGTTTGATCACTTTTAGGAAGAATCACCTGAAGAGGAAGAAATGGAGGAGAATCAGGAGAAGAGAGACAGTGGGCAAGAGCTGGAAACTGCAGTTGCTGAAGGTAGGAAAAATTCTGGGTTTAATGCTATCCCTCAAGTTCACAATGCTTCCACACACAAGACTGCTGAGAGAAGTGAGTTAGTAACTACTAATCAAGATTTTTCCTTTTTCAAAATGAATAGAGAAAAAATGAACTGAAATACAGCCTGATGTCTGAGATGTTTCTCAGACATCAGAGAAGTTTCTCACTTCTTGGTCTGTCCTTCAGCAGCAGAACCACTGCGGAACGTCAGTGTTTTTCTGGATGTCCTGCCAGCTGTGGAATCAGGAGAGGAGGAAGATCCTGATTCTTCCTGGAGTTCTCCCTGGGATTCTGAGGTACTTTGTGTGAAGGAGAGGGAGGTTGCCATGGTGGGGCTGGGGAGGGTAGGAGGGAGAGCCAGGAGCACCTGAGAGCTTGCTGGGACTGCAATGAAGCTGGGCTGAAGTGGGGAAGTGCTTCTCAGGGGCTGTGCAGAAGCAGGGCTGAGACTCAGGACCTCAGGCATTCTGCTCAAGATTTCCCTGGAAACACAGAAGGCCTTGTAAAAGAAAGCAAAGTTTCCCTTTTATCTTGCACAAAAAATGTTATTCAAGCTGTCAAAGCAGATGCTTGTTTCTGCTCTTCCCAGCTCTTTTGTTTCATCTCTTTCAGGAAGAAGCACCTGAAGAACAAAGAAAAGAAGAGAAGAAAGAACTTTCTGCAGAGCTTCAAACTGCCATTGGTGAAGCAATCAGAAAGTTCTTATTTAATTGTAGCCCTGATGAGCCAAGTGGCAGAGAAAACAGTGGTAAGAGAAATGATCTAGATCCAGATACTTCCTCGATGAATATAGATCCACATAGAGTAAATGAACTAAAATAGTGGTTGACTTCTGAGGTTGTTTTCCTTCATTGTTTCTTCATTCTTGATTCATTTCCTTCCTTCATTGTTTTTTTCTTGCTTTCTACAAATTTGCTGTGTAGGTTGGACAGATTTCCAGGAATTAC
This sequence comes from Phaethornis superciliosus, assembly GCA_023637945.1. Classification (NCBI taxonomy): domain Eukaryota; kingdom Metazoa; phylum Chordata; class Aves; order Apodiformes; family Trochilidae; genus Phaethornis; species Phaethornis superciliosus. The sequence goes on from JAJQWJ010000022.1 coordinate 10,638,041, forward strand.
ACATATTCTAAGAGAATATGAGGGGAGCATGTCCCTGTGTGATTTGAAGAAAGAAATGCAGGATGGCTCTTCTGAAGTGGTCAATGAATTTGGTGAAATAAATACGAAGGTGAGCTCTGGTTTGCGTGAGGTTTTTTGGTGGTGGTGTTTTTCTCCTGGAACCTGTGTTACTCTTTCCCAAGGCTTCTTTTCATGTTGTTCTTTTTTTTTTTTTTTTCTGGGCTGTATTTTGGAATGGCTTTGGCTTTGCATGGTGCTCATTGCAGTGCTGCAGCAGTAGCTGAGTGTAGGCACTAGCAAAGCAGTTCTCCTGCTGGGTAAAGATGAAAAGGTGATGTGCAAAGCAGTCTCTGGAAGGGCAGCTCAAGGGCTGCTGTTGTGTAGAGGCAGGGAGATGGGAAGAGTCCCCAGAAGGCTGTCAGGGTCCATGAGCTCCAGGGGCAGGAGCAGTCCCACAGCCCCTGGCCAAGAAGAGCAGCAGAGCTCTGGTAGCAGAGGGCCATGGGGATGAGGCAAGAGTGCAGATGCCCAGGGCAGCCCCTGGGGAGAGGCAGATCTGCATTCCTGCCAGGACATGGTGTCCATGGGTGAGGGTCAGGGCTGAGAGCAGCTCGGGGCCGTGGCAGCATCTTGTAGGTCTGGTCCTGTAGGGGATTGGAACTTGTCCTTGTGGTGGCCAGACAAGGTCCAGGTCCTGTTGTCACTGTGCAGGGGAGAGTGCTGAGGAAAGAGGTGATGGGAGGGGAGGGCTGGAGGTGAGGCATCCTCCTCACTTCTTGGAGGCATCCTTTTCTGTCTTCCAGAGACAGTGCTCTTTGGTTAGCAGCTGGGATGAAGAATATTGCTGAGAGGGGGCATTCTTCCCAAAGGAAAAGAATTCTTGAGGGTGGTAGCTCTGGGGTTCTGCCTTGGCTGCTGAGGGCAGTGAGGAGGCACAGTTGCCTCCCAGAGTAAAGCTGGGCCTTGACACTGGGCAGGTACAACTGGTGGGCAGGGAGAGTTCCCTTTTTCCCTGGGGTGGTTGTAAGTGTGTTATCTGTTTCAGGAGCAGGCAGCCTCCCAGGACAGTCTGGGAAGAGAGCAGAGCCTATGACCCGGATGCACTGACAAAGCTTCTCATGTGCAGAATTAGAGATCTCAAATGGGAATTGGACAACATGAAAAATGCCCTCCAAGAAAGCACTTTTGAATAAGAACAATATGAAAATCCACATCTGGAGGAAGTAAAACGTAGAAGATTGTTAGAAAATAATCTGGAAAGGTAAGTAGATGCTTTTTGGAGTGCTAATAAGAGATTCCTTTTTTCTCCTGTGTTTTCTTGCTGGGGTTCCTCTTCTCCATCTGGTGAGCATTATGTATGTAAGCCTAGGGTGGTATATTTGTGAGGCAAGTTCCTTAAGACTTCCTTAGAACTGTCTGAATTTTTCTGGAGTGTTCCAACAGGAACAGCACTGATCATGGAATTAATAGGGTTTTCTTAATGGATTGTGTTTTCAAAGGGAATGTATGGCAGAAAAGATGAGTTTCATGTCCTTTCCTTGAATAAGGAGAGGTCCTGCAGAGAACAGGATTTGATTCTGCGAAGAAAAAAAAAATGTGTTTTTTTGGCTACCATTTTCTCAGCGTGTCTGAGGTTTGAGCTCTCCATGGGAAAGGGAGGGTAGCTCAGAGTTGTTGTGCAGGTGTTCTCTGCCTTTTGGAAGAAGCTGTGTAAGCACAGAGCATTCACAGATTGCTTTGAAGCTCTGGTGCTGAGCAGTCCCAAGTGTTGGTAACTCTTGCTGCTCCTTGTGGGTAATGTGACTGCTGAGAAATCCTCCAGAAAAACTCAGCTCAAATGCTGTTCTGGGTTTGGTCACTCCTCATCCTTTCTACTTTCCCAAGCTGAATAAGAGTCAAAGACTTGGAGGGGGGGGGAACTGGGCCAAAGTTACTCCCAAAGAGAATTCTTGGTATTTGTCTGATTTTTTTTCAGAGCTGGTGAAAACCAAGGAAAAGCCAAAAGGAAGCTTTGTGGGAAGTGTGGTCCTGCAGCAAAGGAGTAGAATTGAAACCCTTCAGCAAGGCTCACCCCTGGTAAGCTGCTCATAAACTGCCCTTGTTGTGAGCTTCTCAGCCTGGTTACCAATTGCTGTGGGGACTTGGAATTTTTTTTTTTTTTTCCTCTGGGTTGATGTTTGGATTTGGTGATCTCTTTTTTCCAAACGTGAGAATTGTGTGATTCTGAAATCCTGGCCATGAGCAGAGGGGTTTCTGAGAGAGTTCTCTGTGGTTTTCTTTCTCCAGAGCAAAGGGTGGGGGATTCCTTCTTGGAGGAACCTTTTTCTCTACCCTTTTCTGTCCCATGGCGTTCCTTCATTAGCAGCTTTGATAAATAAGTGCTGAGAGGGAGGGATTCTTTCTAAATGAGAAAAATTCTTGCCCGTGGGAGCTCTGGGGTTCTGCCTTGGTTGCTCAGGGAGTAAATGTGTGCCCTTGACACTGGGCAGGTTCAGCTGAGGGGTGGGAAAGTTCCCTTTTTCTTTGTGGTTGAGTAAAAGTGTGTTACCTGCTTCAGGAGCAGGCAGCTTCCCAGGACAGACTGGGAGAGAGCAGAGCCCATGACCACAATGCAGAGAGAAAGCTGCTGCTCTGCAGAATTGGAGACCTTGAACAGGAATTGGAAAGTAAGAAGTGCATCCTGAGAGAGAACATTGTTCAAATACAAAAATATGAACAGCTGTATCTGGAGGAAAGGAAAATGAGAAGATACCTACAAAATGAACTGGAAAGGTAGGTACATGCTTTTTGAAATGGCAATAAGAGACTACTTTTTTCTGCCTTTTGGAAGAAGCTGTGTAAGAACACGGCATTCACAGATTGGTTTGAAACTCTAGTGCTGAGCAGTCCCAAGTGTTGCTAACTCTTGCTGCTCCTTCTGGGTAGTGTGACTGATGAGAAATTCTCAAAAAAAACTTCATATCAAATGCTGTTCTGGGTTTGGTTGCTCCTAATTCATTCTACTTTCAAAAGTTGCATTATAATCAAAGACCTGGAGGTTAACTGGGCCAAAGTTCCTTCCAAAGATAATTCTTTGTATGTGTCTAAATGTTTCAGAACTGATGAAAACCAAAGAAAATTAATTTGGAAGATGAAAGAACACATTTCCCATCAGAGGATGTCTGGCTGTCAGTCCATTTCATCATTCAACTCACCTGGGACATCCTGGCACCAGTCTGGCTCTGAACAGAAGTCTGAGTTCAGTAGGAAGCTTCCCAAGTTCACCCATAGGAGCAGAGTCATCAGGGAACAGCGATTTGCTCCTGTTACACGGTTAAGGTAAATATTTTGAAATCCTGTCCTCAGCTACTGGGAAGTGGCTGGGAAGTTCACCAGATGATGAGGGTCACAGTGCCATCAGTGATTCAAAGTCCTCCTGTCAAGCAGTGATGGTGCCTCAGTGTCCAGAACTTGTACCAACATGGTTTCTTTTCTTTATAATCCCCCTGTGGGGTGGAACAAAAGGCACTTTCAGTCCCTTGGTGGATGAAGCCACCCTGGGGAAGCCCTTGAACAACCTCATCTGCTTCATCCTGCCTTGAGCAGGGCTCTCAGACAAGGAGATGCTCAGGGCTCTCTTCCAGCCTGAGGGATTCTGGGATTCAGAATGATCTGGAGGGTCATGGGAATGATCTGTAGGATCATGCAGCAGGAGGAGCACGGGAAGCTCATCCTTGAGCAGCTCCAAGGGACATTACTGCTGAGTGAGGCTGATGCTGTGGATGGGATTAAGAAGTGAATTCCATGGGGACAGGGACAGGGTTGGCTTCAGTTGAGTGGGATCATGGAATCATGAAGTTCACCAGATGATGAGGGTCACAGTGCCATCAGGGATCCAAAGTTCTCCTGGCAAGCAGTGACCGTGCCTCAGTGTCCAGAACTTTAAGAAGTGAGGAATTAAGAAGTGAGTTCCATGGGAACAGGGACAGGATTGGCTTCAGTTGAGTGGGATCATGGAATCATGGAATGGGTTGGAACTAGATGATCTTTAAGCCTTCCAAGCCAACCCATTCCATGATTCCATGATTCTGTGACACAGTGCCAGCCAGTTCCAGGCCTGGGAGTCTCCACAGCCACCCCCAGGGCTTTGTGATGCAGGGTCTGGTGCCTGGACACCATTGTCATGGGGGTCTCTGCGGTGACCCTGGGGGTATATAAGGGCTGTGGAGAGCTGGGGTGCCCATAGCTGGGAGAGCAGCTCCCTCAGGAGTCAGCAGCTGCCCTGGGTGCCCATGGAATGTCTGTGGCAGCAAATGGCCAAGATGTCCCTGGAGAAGGACGTGGAAGCCTGCTGCAGCCCCCACAAGACCCAAGGTCAGTGACTGAAGGAAGGCCAGAACAGAAGTTCCCCCACAGGCTGTGGGGAGAGGGCAGCTGTAGAGGAGGGGATTGACCATGGGCATGAGGATGGTGTAGAAAAAGGAGAGCACTTTGTTGAGCTGTCTCAGTGAGGCTGTCCTGGGTACCATGTAGACAATGATGGGGGTGCTGTAGAAGACACTGACCATGATGAGGTGAGATGAGCAGGGGGAAAAGGCCTTCTGCCTCCCTCCCCATGGGGGTTGGGATCCTCAGGATGGCAGCTATGATGTGGATGGAGGATCTCAATGTGAACACAAAGAGGAAGACTCCATCCAGGACACAGATTAGGAAGGTAACCACTCTGAGCACCCTGGTGTCACAGCAGGCAAGCTCTAGCAATGGGATAAAACCCCAGAAGAAGTGATTAATTTTATTGGGACCACAGAACTGTAACCTGGAGAAGTGTCCAGTGACTATGGTAGCCATCAGTAGTCCTGCTAGCCAAGGGCCAGCCACCAGCTGAAGACAGACCTTCCCCTTCATGAGGCTTGTGTAGAGCAGGGCTTGACATATGGCCAAGTCTTGATCATCAGACATGGTGGCCAGCAGATATCCCTCAGTACCTGCAAAAGCGCCAAAGAAAAAGAACTGTGTCATGCAGCCTTGAGAAGGAATTGTTCTGTCCCTGGTTAGGAAGCTGGCCAGCAGCCTGGGCAGGAGAGTGGAGGTAGAGCAGGTTTTCATCCTGGAGAAAGAAATTCCCCAGGAAGATGTACACGGGCATGTGACGATGCTGATCTGCCACTGGTGCACAACAATGAGGAGGTTGCCAAACATTATCACCAGGTAAATCATGAGAGAGAGGAGAAAGAGAGGCACCTGAAGACTGGGGACATCACTAAGGAGTCCCAGGAGGAGGAACGCCACTGGGGATATGCACTTGTTCCATTCCTCTTTCTCTACAAAGTGCTGTAGGACTTTATTTTCCTTGCTTGGCAGGTGGAGTACCTGAGCAGGCATTTGTGTTTGTTGTACAAAGAATTGGGCAGACGTCACTGACAGGGAAAACATGGAGTTTTTCCCTCATCTAGATGAATTCACACTTTGTTTAAGGACTACGTTCTTAGTGAAAGGACAGGAACAGGTCCTCTGAGAAGGTCAAACTGCTCTTCTGAGAAGACTAGATCTCCTCTGATTGGAGACATGAGTGTCCACAGTGCTGTGCCTGTTTCTGTGGATTGAAAGAGAATGTTCAGTTGCTGACATTTAGCTTAAGACACACAATGTCATTCTCAGGAGTACCCAGAATATGAATCAGACAAATCCTCCTTTCGAGCAACAGAAAAATGGCAGAGAGAGAGAAAAGCTGCAGCATGCTGAAAAGGCCTTTAGGGGAATGCAGAAGTAAGGACACTAAGCAGGATCAGGGCTCACAACTCCCTGAAACACTTGTTTCCTAATGAGGCAACTCTGTCCCTGAAAAGTCCATCTCTTTCCACCGAAGAAGAATTTCCAGGAGTTTCCAGCTGAGCTGTTGAAGGTGTTGTCAAGGCTCTGCTAGGCAGGAGACTTCCAAATCGTGTGCAGAGAAGAGAGAAAAAGTAGGAGAGAGAAAAGTAGGGAAAACTGAATTCCAGAGATGAGGTACCTGAGCCATCTAAGGCAAAGGAGGAAAAGTGATGGAGCAGGGGAAGGAGGGGAAAAGGAGAGTGAGGGGTGATGATCATTTGCTGACCATCTTTTCCTCCTCCCCTTCAATTTCTGGGTGCATTGGGGCTGCCTCCCTGCAGCAGCACAGCCCCTGCACCTCAGCATTGCCACCTGAGTTCTGAGGGTTCCCTGTCCAGGGTCACAATGGAGACCGAGGAATGTCCTGAGGGTGAGTGGGGGCTGAGGCAGAGCAGGACCATCAGCAAGCACAGATTGCCAGGAAATGCCTGAGCCACACCTGACTGCTTGCCCAAACCTCTTTTCATCTCCAAATACATCTTTTCAACCCTAACCCCTTGGTTTTGGTTAAAAAATGCCAATTTTTGATGCCAAATCCTACATTTTCCACCCTAAATCGTTGAGTTTTTACCAACACCACCCCCCTTTTTTGACCCCAAATCTCCTTTCTCCATCACAAATCCCATCATTTTTCAAGCAAAAAGCCCTAACCCTAACACTAATGCTGCGCAAGGGAAATGACAGAAACAGAGCAATGCAAAACGAGCAGTGAAGTTTTAACAAATTATGGTTAGAGTAGAGTTAAGGTTAGGGTTTAGTTTGGGGAAAAGAGGGTAGGGATAATGGGATAAGGTTAGGATTAGGTTTCCGGTAAGGGTTAGAGTTTAGGGTGAGGGGTTATGGTCAGGAGTTAGGGTTAGGGGTTAAGGGTAAGGGTTAGAGTTTAGGGTTAGGGGTTAAGGGTTAGGGTTAGGGTTAGGGTTAGGGTTAGGGTTAGGGTTAGGGTTAGGGTTAGGGTTAGGTTAGGGTTAGGGTTAGGGTTAGGGTTAGGGTTAGGGTTAGGGTTAGGGTTAGGGTTAGGTTTGGTTAGGGGTTAGGGTTAGGGTTTAGGTTTATGGTTAGGGTTAGGGGTTAGGGGTTAGGGTTAGGGTTAGGGGTTTGCGTTTAGGCCTTAGGGTTAGGGTTAGGGATTAGGGTTTTAGGTAAGGGGTTAGGGTTAGGTTAGGGTTAGGGGTTAGGGGTTTGGGTTAGGGTTTAGGGTTACGGTTAGGTTTAGGGTTAGGGTTAGGGGTTAGGGGTTAAGGTTAGGGTTTTTAGGGTTAGGGTAAGGGTAAGAGGTTAGGGGTTAGGGTTAGGGGTTAGGGTTAGGATTTTTATGGTTAGGGTTAGGGGTTAGGGTTAGGTTTGGTTAGGGGTTAGGGTTAGGGCTTAGGTTTAGGGTTAGGTGTTAGGGGTTAGGGTTAGGGATAGGGTTAGGGGATAGGTTTAGGGTTAGGGTTTTTAGGGTTAGGCTTAGGGTTGTTAGGGTTAGGGGTTAGGGTTTAGGGTTTAGGGTTTAGGGTTAAGGGTTATGGGGTAGGGTTAGGGGTTAGGGTTAGGATTAGGGTTAGGGTTAGGGTTAGGGTTAAGGTTAGGGTTAGGGTTAGGGTTAGGGGTAGGGGTTAGGTTAGGGTTAGGGTTATGGTTAAGGTTAGGGTTAGGGTTGGGGGCTAGGGGGTAGGGGTTAGGTTAGGGTTAGGGTTGGTTAGGGTTAAGGTTAGGGTTAGGGTAAGGTTAGGGTTAGGTTTAGAGTTAGTGTTAGGGGTTAGGGTTAGGGTTGTTAGGGTTGGGGTTAGGGCTTAGGTGTTCGGGTTAGGGGTTAAGGTTACGGTTAGGGTTAAAGGTTAGGGTTAGGGTTGGGGTTAGGGTTAGGGTTAGGGTTAGGGGTTAGGGATTAGGGGCCATGGGATAGGGTTAGGGTAAGTGTTATTGTTAGGGTTATTGTTAGGTTTAGGGTTTAGGGTTAGGGTTAGGTTTTAGGCTTAGGGTTAGGGGTAGGGGTGAAACCAGACAGCAGGACCTTCACAGGGTTAACTTTAATAAAGCAAGGCCTCAACCAGGCCAGCTCCTTCCAGAAGATAATAAGAGGCCTTGAGTCCTGTTCCCAAGACAAAGGCTAACTCCTCTCTAGAGATAATTAAGAGCAAGAGTCCTTTTCCCAAAACAGAAAACCACCATCAAGGTTAGCTAGGCACCAGAGAAGTATAAACACCTACACGAAAAAGGGCATAAAGCTGTCACAGAAAACAGATAAGAGGGAAAGTTATGGCTAGGGTCTGGCAGCTCCTTACAACAACATAGTGAGGTCAGGGAAAACAAGAGATGTGATGAGCTCAACACCTCTCCATAGGAGGTTTTGCCCGGACTCTGCCTTAACTCCGCCTCGACCCTGCCGCGATTCGCTTGGTTCTACCCTAACCCCGCCTTGACTCTGCCCAACTTCGCCTATCATGAATATTGTAATGACATGATGTAATCCTATGAATATGTATGTAGAGGTGTTACCACCCCTTCCCTTGAACTGTATAAATTACCTAGCTTTTGTAAAAACTTTGGAACTCTTTTGTTCAGCACGAGCTGGGGGTTCTCCAATGTTGCAATAAATACCTTTGCTGTTTAAAGGCTGAAATTCTGTCTCTAAACAGTTTCATTTGGCCTTGTTGGGCATCAGGGGTTAGGGGTTAGGGTTAGGGTTAGGGTAAGGGTTATTTTTAGGGTTACGGTTAGGGTTAGGGTTAAGGGTTAGGGTTTAGGGTTTTGTTGCTGGATGTACATTTAGACCCACATCCCTCTGAAAGCTAAGTACAGGAACTTGATTGCAGAGGGACTGAGGCTGGGAGTTGCAGGAGGGGTTTGAAGATGGCATCTGGGAGAGGGCTGTCTACAAGCAGCCCCCTTTGAGTGGCTGAATAGAGCAAGTTAGTTTCTATCATGATGCTAGGGTGGGCAGGGCAGCTCCAGCCTTGGTGTGTGGGGTTGTGTGTTTTGTGTTGTCTGTCTTTGTCTTAGAGCTTCCTCAGGCCTCGATGGTCCTCTGTGTGTCCTCACAGAACAAGTCTCGCATCTTGCGCATTATCCCTGGAAAGCCTTTCCTGATCAGCACAGTGCTAATCAGCAGCATCTTCTGCGTGACAAATCTAAATTGCAGATTGGTCTCTTGACTTGGAAGTTCCTTGTGGTCAGATAGGGTCCGGCGAACGGAAGATATCGCGATGTTACGGGAAGTCAGGGTCCCTCCCCCTATAACCAATAGTGTGTAACCTGTGACCTGACGGAAGTGACGTACCCAACCCTAAGGTGCGTCTATATAAACCCGTGTCATGCTGCAATAAATCCTTTTTTTTGTGGCTCACCCCACCTCGGCGTCTGTTGCTGAGTTACTGAGTAACCACGTGGACCAGGTCGGGCCTTTTAAAGAAAGGCGACATATGGTGCCGAAACCCGACCCTAGATTAAATCTAGCGTAGAAGTGGCAGAACCTGCTCAACATTTAAGTTAGTGTGAATAGTTCCCAATCAGGGGGTCGAAGGAAAATTGTTCCAGGCCCGGAGACTGAAGGAAGATTTTGGGGTCCCAGCTCGGAGTCGACGGAAGTGTGCTGTCCCAACCCGTGCTCAGAGGACGTGTGTTCCAGACCGGACCAGCAAGGAAGGATGGAAGCCCTTGTTAAGGTCGTATCGCCAATACATAAGCAACGGGGGGTTGATTGTACGCCAAATGATTTTAAACTCGCTGTTCCAAGATTGATACAGTTGGGGGTGATTGAGCAGCCGGTGGATATTCTCCACTCAGAGGTTTGGCCATAATGTACCACAGCGTTTGCCGAGGAGACAATGTTCACGGGTAGTGGGAAAAGTTTGAAAGCGTGGGGAAAAGTCCTGCAGGCGCTGCAAAAGGCCATGCAGGAACAAGAAACCTGGAAGGCAGCAAGGGACTGTCTGCTGGCCCTCCCGAAGCTGGGGGTCGGAGCGGCCACGCAGACGCTGCACCCACCAGAGGTCAGCGACTCTGCAGAGCCTGAGGTCCTTCAGAAAAGCGATATGCACCCCGAACCCCCACCCTGCCGCCCCGAGTCCCCATCCCGCGGCCGCCAGCCCTCGCCCCGCCGCCCCAGGTCACCGAGTCCCGCGGGACGGCAGGACCCATCCTGCCCGCTGCCTGCCCACTGCGTGCCGCCTGCCTGCGCCTGCCCGAAGGGGGAGAGGGGGGGGGTGCCCGGGCTGCTGCCCCCCCTGCCCGGCCAGCCCGCCGGCCGCTGTGCCGGCCCCACGCGAAGTGATGGCTTGGCGGCCAAGGGAGGCTGGGGGGGGCCGGGGGCAGGGACAGGCGGAAGGTGCCTCCCCGACCATGCTGCCTGCCGCCTCCCCCCATCTGCTGCGGCCCCGTCGGAGGACCGAAACCGCGCAGGGTCCTCCTGGGACGGGCTGGCTGAGGAAGCCAGGACTGCCGCAGCAGGTCTCTGGGCCCGGCCACCGCCATACGCCCCGCGTGACAACACCGAGCAGCAGGGGAAGGGGCAGGGTGCGGGGGCACCCAACAGGAGCGGGCGAGACGCGCCGGTCCCAACACGAGCATGGCTGGAAAGGGGGGAAGAGCCTGGGAGGAATGAGGGCGATGGGGGAGCTTGGAAACGGGAGGAAAGCACGAGCGAAGGGCTAAAAACGGGTCACAACAACCACTCAAATAAATACCCTCATGGGGAAACAACATCTGCCCGTGGGGAGAACACACGGGACCGGAGCCCACCCGCTCCCACAGGACGTGGGCGGAGCCAAACCCCACCCACCTACAGGTGGAGTGGGCGGGACCGAGGCTCACCGGCCCGGCCCGAAAGTGGGCGGAGCCTGAGTCCTCCCACCTGCCCAGGTAATGGGTGGGGCCACAGCCCACCCGCTCATAGGGGGAGTGGGTGGGACCGGGGCTCCCCCACCCGCTCAGGTAATGGGCGGGGCCACAGCCCACCTGCCCACAGGGGGAATGGGCAGCACCGGGGCTCCCCTGCTCCCACAGGTGGTGGGCGGAGCCACAGCCCCCCTGACTACAGGGAACACAGACGGAGCTGGAGCCCAAATACCGAGCGCCGAAACCGATCACACTCCGGATCCAGATCAGGGACTAACCAGAATGAGTCGCCTGCAGCCGAATTAAAACTGGAAAAGGAGGGAACTGGCACCCCTAATATAATAGAGCCAGAAACAAAAAAGCTTTCCTATACAGACTGGGGGGAAATAAAGAATGCTTGCGCCGCCTGGATCCCAGTCACACTGGCATTCCCAGTCCGGGTCGCAGATGGGGGACAAAGGGTTTACTCTCCAGTTAACCCCAAGGACGTACAAGCAATTGTTCGAGCAATTGCAGAAAAAGGACTAAATTCTGCCATGGTCTTCACCGTTATGGATGGGCTCTTTGGGGGAGATGACATGCTCCCATTTGATATAAAACTCACATGTAGACTCATTTTTGACGGAGCAGGCATGATCAAAAAAGGCCCGTGTGTAAGTTTCCTGGGAGAGGAGATTACAAGCTCTCACATAAGCCCTCCGCAGATGAAAATTTGTTGGGACATCAAAACTCTCCACGACGTACAACAGGTAGTGGGGTCCCTGCAATGGCCCCGAAACATCATCCTGATCCCACTTGAAACCATGGCTCCCCTGTATGACCTCCTGAAAGGGAGGAATCCGTGGGAGCAAAAAGCCCTGACGGCAGAAGCAATGAGCTCTCTTGACTTCATCGAGCAACAGGTGTCGTCAAGCACGCTCGCCAGATGGAACCCTAACTTACCACTAGATCTATACGTACACTTCACAAAAGAGGGGGGAGTAGGACCACTGGCTCAGGGCTCCCCTGAAAAAGCCCGACCGATACAGTGGATAGTCCTGGGAAAACCGTCACGTGCATTGTCCCCAGGATTTGAGTGCCTTGGCAACATTATCATGAAGGGCAGGAAGCTCGCCCTGAGACACCTAGGCATCGAGCCTGCCAGGATACATCTGCCTTTCCGTAAGCAGCTCCCAACGCGATCAGTGGCAATGTCAGAGCATCTGGCTATAGCCCTCATCGGATTCGGTGGAGAAATCCGGTATGCCTCAAAGCCCCCTTGGACCCAGATGCTGACAGTTGTTGACATCAACCTTCCACAGAAGGTCATGGACCGACCTCAGCCAGGACCGACAGTCTTTACAGACGCATCTTCAGCCACCTCAACCGCGGCAGCAGTGTGGCAAGCGGGAGAAGAGTGGCACTGTGTTAAAATGACTGATCGTGCTCTTTCAGTTCAGCAGCTGGAAGCAACGGCTGTAGTACTGGCATGTGGACTGTTCCCGACAGAACATCTCAACATTGTGCCCAACTCGATGTTCATAGCCAGACTTTGCTTGGCCATGTCAGGGCCCGGCGTGCCAACATCTACAGCTGCTCTGATGCTGGAAGATGCACTTTCTTCCCGGAAGGGTACCGTCTCGGTCATCCATGTAAACAGCCACAACCCAATTAAGGGGTTTTTCCAAACTGGTAACAACAAAGCAGATGCCGCTGCGAAAGGACTGTGGACACTGAGAGATGCCCAACAGCTACATGAGTCTCTCCACATTGGCGCTAAAGCGTTAGCAAAAAGATGTGGAATTTCAGCCGCTGATGCAAAACATGTAGTAGCCACATGTCCCCACTGTCAAAAAGCACCACTGTGGTCTAGTGGTGTAAACCCCAGAGGTCTTAAAGCCTCCGAGGAGTGGCAGACAGATTTCACACTCTGCCAGCTGCTAAAACCCTGAGCGTGGCTAGCAGTGACTGTAGACACGTATAGTGGGGTGATTGTTGCCACCCAACACCGTAAGACCGATTCCAAGGTGACCATTCAGCATTGGCTGACGGCCATGGCGTGGCTTGGTGTCCCTAGTCAAATTAAAACAGACAACGGTCCAAATTTTGTATCTAAGTCAGTCCAAGCTTTTGTCCAGAAATGGGGTATCACTCTAATACACGGCATTCCTTACAATAGCACAGGACAAGCCATAGTCGAATGGGCAAACCAAACCTTGAAATCTAAGCTAGAGGTGTTGGCAAAATTGGAAGGTTTTACCAACACTGTCCCCTCGGGAGACCAGGCTCGCTTACTAGCGACTGCCTTACTAGCGACTGCCTTACTAGCACTGAATCAGTTCCCCAGGGGCGAGGAGGTAAATAGCCCCACCCAAAAACACTGGGCCACCCGAGCAATGGAGGAAAGCCTGTTGATCATAGTTAGGAACGAACTGGGAGAATGGGAAAAGCGGTGGAGATTAGCGCTAACAGGGCAAGGGTATGCTGCAGTCAGAAAGACAGCCAAGTAAAGTGGTGCCCGCTTAAGTCTATCAAACCAGACGTTCAGTAAAAATCTAATGACAATTGTGAGTTATCGTTCACAGGACCGGATCATCAGACGCCCTCATGAACCATATGCTCCAATAGCGAGATCAGTCGGCGAGCATCCTGCCGGCACCTGAGGCTTCTGCACCAGCAAAAGCCGGCTGGAGAGTGTCAGCATTCTGCTCCTAGAACACCAGCAGCAGCTCTAACAACACACTCACACAGGGCTACCTCAGAGAGCCCCCAAACTACCTCTAGTTCTATTCTATTACTCCCTATTAACTTACTCTAACCTCTATTCACACGTGGTGCTTTAAGTTTTTAACTCAGGGACATGGGATATGTTTACATATATTTTTATATATTTATTTTCAAGATTTGCACTAAATAATGATACTCTAATTTTAAGATCATACTAATTTATAAATGGTAAATTTTTACCTAACATTATAAGTAGACTTTTGTGATTATATTTTAGCCCATTTAATTGTGCATAGGGAGGGGGGAAATGTGGTCAGATAGGGTCCGGCAAAACTGAAGATATCACGTTGTTACGGAGAGTCAGGGTTCCTCCCCCTATAGACAATAGTGTGTAACCTGTGACCTGATGGAAGTGACGTACCCAACCCTAAGGTGTGTCTATATAGACCCGTGTCACGCTGCAATAAATCCTCTTTGCGGCTCACCCCACATCGGCGTCTGTTGCTTAGTTACTGAGTAACCACGTGGACAAGGTCGGGCCTTTCAAAGAAAGGCAACACCAAGCCATCCCCCCAATTTTCAATCATAAAATAATTTGTGTTGGAAGGGACCTTGAAAGTCATTTAGTCCAACTTCCTGCTCTACAGGGAGACTGTTGGTGATCATAGCGTGGAACACTGGGGCTGGCCAGGTCAGAGCATCTGCTCTGGATTTTAGCCCATGGTCACATGGATCCTTCATTCTGGAGCAGGAGAGAACCCAACACAACATTTCTGATCTCCCTTGCTCCCACAGAGTTGGAGTCTGGAGCCTCCCAAAACTTGAGGTGCTCTGAACAGAAAAAATATATTTTAGAATGAATTCTGCCCAGGATTAGAAACAAGCTGAGTGTGAAATGAAAATGAAAGAGAAGGCAGAACCCTGAGGGCAGTCCCCCTGCCCTGGGTTGGTCATTGTCCCCCTGAGTTTACACCTGAAAGCAGTGAATTAACAGCCTCTTATCTCCAGGGCCCGCGGGCTTTGTGTTGAGGTTGGGTCAGCAGCACCCAGCTGGGATGTGTCCCCTCCCCCTGCCCATGCCACAAGCCTGATGTCCCCAAGGCTCCCAGGACACAAGCCTGGTGTCCCCTCCCTTGCCAACTTCCCCCCTCACCAATGGGGTGAATTTCCTCCCCTTGAGGCCCCTCCCCACCTTTTCTTCCTTCCTCCCCCCCTGCAGCTCCCAGGAGGTTTCGCTCCTCTGCCCCGGGGCTGCACCCACACCCCCCGCCCCGCAGCCGGGACCCCCCAACTGGTGACCGCCAGAGCATCGCCCCCCCCTCCCCACCGGCCTGGGCTGTGCCCCCCCTGCAGGTACCGGGAGGTGATGGGAGGGGGGTGGTGATCCCAGTACTGCCCAAACTGGGGGTGAGCAGCACAAGATGGGCAGGGAGGGAGGGAGGGAGGGGGAAAAGGGGAGAGGGGGGAAGGAAACTTTTCCCTGAGGTGAGGGTGGTGGAACTGGAATACCTCCCCAACTCGTCTGGAGGGTGGAGGAGCTGTGATTTTATCTCTCTCCAAGTAATCCTGGGGAGCCCAACACATTCTGTTGGGCAGGGCTGTGATAGGGACCCCAAAGTCATCCCGAGGGTTTGGGGGCTGCAACTGGGACCCTCAAATCACCCTGGAGCCAGGGGTAAGGATGGCAACCCCAGAATCCTTCCAGGGGACTTCAGAATCCCAGGGCTCAGGAGCCACAATTGGGGACTCCCAAAACATCTCAGGAGACCCCAACTCATCCCAGTGGATGGCAGCTCATCCTGCATGTGGGTGTGATGGGGGAACCCCAAGGTCATGGTGGGATTTGGTACCATGAAGAGGATCCCAAACACATACCAAGTGGCAGGGTGAGATATAAGACCCCTAAATCACCCTAGGGAAATAAGACAGCAATGGGGGAGTCCTGAATTACCCCTTGCAGTGTCAGTACAATTGTGTCATCACAGCTCAAGCCAGGAGTGGCTCAAAACCCCAGCACCCCCTGCCCCACACAATGGTCCCTTTGGGTTTTGGGTGCCAGTGTAGCTCCTAAAGATGAAGTAAAGGATGATCAGTGGGTGTCCAGCTCTATGGGTAACCTCCCTATTCCACCTCACACTCCATTTTCACCCACAGTAGGATTGATGTAGGTTTTGGCTGCCCAACCTCTATTTTGTCACTACACTAGGGCTTCTTTCTCAAACATGGGATGACTCCATCTGGGCAAAAACCTCCCTGGGTGTCCTAAGGATAGGAAAGATTTTGGTCTAAGTGTAATTTTGAAAATCCCTGAAATCCATGCAGGAGAAAAGTTTGACATCGGGGAGGAATGCGGGAGAAGGTTTAGGATCTGCTGGGCCCATCTCCACCATCAGAAAATCCATTGGGGTGAGAGACCCCAGAGAGTTCCTGACTGTGTGAGACGGTTTAGTGACAGCTAGGATCTGGTCCAACGGTGACACCATCCCACAGGCACCATGTCCTACACTTGCCCTGACTGCGGGAAAGGTTTTAGCAGGAGATCACATTTTATCTCTCATCAACGGATCCATACGGGTGAGAAACCCTTTAAATGTTCTGAGTGTGGGAAGGAGTTTTCCCAGAGTTCCAATTTATCACAGCATCACCTCATCCATACAGGAGAGAAGTTGTATCCCTGCACTCACTGTGGGAAAGCCTTCAACAATAGCACCTCCTGGATTAATCACCAACATGTCCACACTGGGGAAAAACCCTACACGTGTCCCCAGTGTGGGAAGGGCTTCACAGCCAACTCGAGTCTCACCAAACACCTACGGATCCATATGGGTGAACGTCCCTACAAGTGTCCCGACTGTGGGAAGAGCTTCAAGCGAAGCTCCCATTTGAAGAGCCATCAACGCCTCCATACCAGTGAAAAACATTAAAGCTACTCCCAGTGCAAGATGAGATTTTACTGGAAATTAGATTCCATCTGTCATTACTCAACCCATCACAGCCATTCCCAAGTATGAAGGGTCAAGTTGACCTCATTTTCCAAGCTCCATCACACCAATGATACATGGGTGATGGGATGGGACACCTCGAGCAGCCTGCAGTAAGGCTTCTCTCAGTTGTCCACTGAAGGAAGAGAATTACAACTCGGATGGTTTCTCAAGAGGATGGAAGGAGTTGGTGAGAGCTCAGGAGAAAAGAATCTGGCTGAAAAGCCCCAGAACATCTTCCTTGCTTGCTTGGTTGATTAATTTCTTGTGAAGCAGTAGTTTTACAGAAATAGAAGGAGTAGTTTAAAGAAAAATATGTTCAATAGTTTTACAGAAGTAGAAGTGTAGAAGTAGTAGAAATATATAAGCAATAGTTTAAGGGAGTCTCATGGAAATCTACTATCTGACTAACGTGGGTAGGTGTGTTTATGGCAAGGTTATATGTGATAATGGAATGTAGTTACTATGCATTTGTATCTTCCATTCTTATTTGGTTTTTTTATGCTCTACTGTTGTGAAATTTGTGATCACTGTACATAGTGAATAATGTTACTGCATGTAATGCCACCAAGAAGTCTCTGATTTGGAGTGCCCTTCTAGTGTCCTAAAAATCATCAGTTTATAAAGGTCACCTCTTTAGCAATTGAATTAGAAATGCTTTTGGAGAAGTAAATTCACAGGTACAGCAAGTCCTAAAGATCTTGCTACAGAACCCTCGACCAGTTCTTCTGTGAAGTCCCCCAGATCCTCAAGCTCTCCTGCTCACACTCCTACCTCAGGGAACTTGGGCTTCTTGCTCTCAGTGCTTTTATTCTTTTTGTCTGTTTTGTTTTCATCGTGGTGTCCTATGTGGAGATCTTCAGGGCTGTGCTGAGGATCCCCTCTGAGCAGGGAAGACACAAAGCCTTTTCCACGTGCCTCCCTCACCTGGCTGTGCTCTCCCTGTTCATCAGCACTGGCATCTTTGCCCACCTGAAGCCCCCCTCCATCTCCTCCCCATCCCTGGACCTGGTGGTGTCATTTCTGTACTCAGTGGTTCCTCCAGCAGTGAACCCCCTCATCTACAGCATGAGGAACCAGGAGCTCAAGAATGCCCTGAAGAAACTGAGGTCTGAATGATTTTTCGTTAGGATTAAAATGATTGTGTTTATCTACAGTTCTCTCCTAATGTAGCTCAGGGATTTTTTAATGGGTTTGGTATTAGATATGGGTGGTTTGATTTAATTTTTTCTTTCTTTCCCTTTCAAATTATTGCCCAAATGAGAATGTCATTATTTGTGCCCTTTCTCACGATGTGTCTCTCCAGACTGTTTTTTACCTAGAGACTTTCAAAGGGAAACCATGCTGTCTGTGTTTTGAAATTAAATAAAATGAAACCAAATAAAAGCCTTTCCCGTGGCTCCTTTGCCTGAGGCCCTTCCTTTGAGAGCCTCTCTGGAGCTGCAGGGCAGTGCCTGTGTGCAGAGGTGGAGGGGAAAGAGTCCTGGCACAAGGGCAGTGCCCGGGAGCACCAGCGCTTGATCTTTTCCAAGCTGTCCACTTTCCACCTCCAGAGTCTCCTTCTGCAGCCTTGGGTAAGAAATGCCTGAGTGCTCTGGCAGCTTGGTCACAGCCCTGCCACCGGTGTGACAGTCCTGTGCCCGCAGGCAGGGACAGGGCACGGGCACTGCTGGGACAGAGCTGGCCTCCAGAACAGCCCTTCCATCAGCACAGCTCAGGGATCTCCTCAGCTCAGCTCTTCTGCCACACTTGCTCTCCAGAAGCTGCCCAAGGAGTCGACTCTGCAGAGATTGTTGCTGTGCTGCTTTCTCTGGGGGCTCCCTCTGATGCCATCATGCTCCCAGGGTGGCAGTTCCTGGGGACTTGGGGCTGGTTCCTTTGTCACTTCTTTGGTGTGCAGAGGCCTCAGGGCTGGTGAATGTTCTGCACTCCAGAGATGCCATGGCAGTGGAATCAGGCAGGGCCCCTCTGAGCACCCTCCATGGCCAGCCAAGAGCTTGTGTGGGAGGTGGTCAGTGGCAGTGAGCACCATCAGCTGGCTCTGCCTCCCAGCTTGACCAGCACAGCCCATGAACAGAGTCAGCCCTGGGCACCCCAGCCCCGTGCTCTGCAGAGCAGCACCCCCAGCTCGGGGCGGGGGGCAGCCTGGGGACAGGCTGCAGGGATGGGTGGCCAGGCCAGCCCAGAGGTGCTCAGCAGGGAGAAGGCGCTGGGGGAGCACAAACACCACCAGCTCTTCCCAGGGCTGCCATCAAGCTCAGTGGCACAGACCCTGTCCTCAGCTCACTTCCCCTGGACACTAACGTCCCCTGGGAAGCCACCTGAATGCAGCACTGGCATCTGCTGCCTTCAAACAAGCTCCACCAGCCTGGCCCAGCTGCTGGACTCTGGGCCTCAGGGCTATTTGATTTTAGGAACCTCTGGCACCTTGGAGTGTTTCCTGCTGGTGGCCACATCTTGAGATCAGACCCAGCCCAGGATTTAGTAGAACCAGATCTGTGGGCAACTGAGCACTGGGAGGGGAACTGGGAGCACTGGGAGGGGAACTGGGAGTAGCGGGGGAAACTGGGAGCTCCACTGGGAGCACTGGGGGAAGACTGGGAGCACTGGGAGGGGAACTGGGAGCACTGGAAGGAACCGGAGCACTGGGGCGTACTGTAATGGGCTGGGAGCTTTGGGGCCTAACTGGGAGCACTGGGCGGAACTGGGAGCACTGAGCAGAACCAGGAGTTGTGTGGGAAACTGGGAGCACTGGGGGGAACTGGAAGCACTGGGCAGAAGTAGGATTTGTCCAGGAAACTGGGAGCACTGGGGGGAAGTGGGAGTGGTGTCCCCCGGGCACGGTGCTGGGCCCAGTTCTGTTCAATGGGTTCATTGATGGGTTCTGCTCAATGAGTGAGGAGGGGGGGAGGCTCCATTGATGGGTTCTGCTCAATGGGATCAATGAGGGGAAATTTCATTCAGGATTCAGAGGAGGGAACTGAGGCCCCCAGGAACACAATTGGCAGGTGGCACTGTGGGCTCCCAGTATGGCTCCAAGTGCTCCCAGTACAGCTCCCACTGGCCCTAATATGTCTCCCAGTGTTCCCAGTATAGCTCCCAGTGCACCCAGTATGGCACCAGTGTTCCCAGTATGGCTCCAGTGCTGCCAGTATGGGTCCCAGCATGGCTCTAGTGTTCCCAATACGGCACCAGTGTTTCCAGTATGGCTCCCAATACTCCCAGTATGGCTCCAGTGCCCCCAGTATAGCTCCAGTGCTTCATGGACAAACTGGAGAGTTGGGCTGATTCCAAGGGGATGAGGTTCAATGAGGCCGAGTGCCTCAGTTTCCCTTCCCCCCTACTCCCGAGTCCCTCTGTGCCTCAGTTTCCCCCCCCCTATCCCGCACCAGTTCCCAGATTCCTGGGTCCCAACACGCTCTCCCAGTCTAACCCAGTACTCCCAGAAAGGTTCTTTATTTCGGGGGGGGGGGGGGAAGGTTCTTTATTTCAGGGGATCGGGAATAGGGGTACCAGGAGCCTCAGGGTCCTGAACCCCAGGGCCATGGCCCCCAATGCCTGTAGCCCCAGAGCCCCTCAGGGACACAATCCCAGCACTGTCCCCGCCCATCTGTGGGGAAAAAAAAAGAGGAAAATGGGTGGGGCTGAGGAAGGACACGCCCCCTCGGCCACAGCCCCTCCCCCTGTGCTATATCCTCCAAGCCCTGCCCACAATGTTCTAAACCACGCCCACAATTGATAACTTCACCAAAACCATGCCCCAATTCCTCTGGACCACGCCCGCAAGTCTTGTGTTCAGTGCTGGGCTTGCTGTCACCTTCCCTGTAAGATTCCTGGACTGGAAGTTCTGTCCTGAGAGGGGAACTGCAGCTTGGATAGGGGCATTTCTGTCAGCCAGGAAGGACAGGAAGGGGGATGGGGAGAATTACCTGCTGCTCAGCATCACCTCTGTCCCTGGGACGGGGATGGGACCAATGCTCCTGCAGGGCACTCCAGGCAGCTGAAGGACAAAAAAGGGGTTGCTGAACCTGAGTGGGCAGGGGAAAGAATTTAATGGGTGCACCTGGCCTTTAGCAAACCCTTTGACATGATCTACAATTCTCCCTTAATACCCAGAGTGGTGATGTCTGGATTGAAGACCTGGGGGATGGTGTGGGTGGGAAGGTCACGAGATGATGAGGGTCACAGTGCCATCAGTGATTCAAAGTCCTCCTGGCAGACAGTGATGGTGCCTCAGTGTCCATCACTTGATCAAATGATATTCTCTCTCTTTATAATGCCCTATGGGGTGGGACAAAAGGAACTTTCAGCCCCTTTGTGGATGAAGCCATGCTGGGAGAGCCCTTGAGAAACCCCACCTGGTTCATCCTGCCTTGAGCAGGGCTCTCAGACAAGATGATGCTCAGGGGTCTCTTCCAGACTGGAATATTCTGTGACTCAATGAAACTTTAACCCCAAGAGCTTTGAAAACTTAAATAGGGATGGGAAAAAGAGAAGAGAGAGAGGAAGAAGTAGAGCCCCAGAAAATCCTCATCTCCTCTGAGCAACATTTCTGCATTTGAACTACCATTCCTATGGTCGGAACTTTGCTTTGGTGAGCTCTGAGACCAAACCAACCAACATGGTGAGCAGTGACTGTTAAACTCACATAGAGAATAACAAATTTGTTTTAACTTGCTCTGATCAGATCTGTCATTATCTAAGCCCATTGTGCCCCACATTGGGCCTAAATAAAAACTTGTGGTTGAACTCCAGTAGACACTGAAATCTGTGCAGCTTATTCACATCCTCCTGTCATACGGGTGGAGAGAAGAATACAAAACAACAAAAAACCCCAAATAGATTGACATAGGAAAAGTTTTATGACTGACGTAAAATGGAGTTAAATATTAATACTAATACTGATTCTAACACGATTACTAACACCAACACCATTACTAACGGAAAAAAAAAAATCTTCCTTTCTGAGGCTAACAAAACCCTTTCTCATCAGATTATCCCCTCTAGAAACATAACCTTAGTAGAGGCAGCTTGTGCCCAGCAGATCCTTGCAGAGTGTATTTTATTCTGTAGGAAACTTTCTCTATTTGCCATTTCTCTGCTTGCAAAGAGGGAAACTCCTGCAGTGCCTGAGTGCAGCAGTTCTCTAAGGGAGATGGGTTGGGAGCTGGTGCAAAGGAGCTGTAACATCCAGCTGCAGCCTGCAGGGGAGAAGTCTGAGGGGAGGAAAAGACACACAGGTCCTAGGAGGGACAGGGACAATTTGCCAGCGCCACCTTGTCCACCAGCACCACCTTGTCCCCCCCACTTGTCACCTCTGGCTGGCAGCTGGCACTCGTTCAGCACCTCCCCGTGGCACTGTGCTGCCACTGCCTTCCCCCCGTGTGAGCCCAGAGCAGTGCCTGGTGGGACAGCCTGAGCTTTTCTTGGCCTCAGCTGGAGACTCTTTTCCTTTGGATTCCCTGGCCCCCACCTCCCCCTTTCCCCTCTTCACTTGCAGAGCCCCCGGGCAAACCCAGCGCGGCGGGGCCAGGGCCGGTGGGAGGCACGGAGGGCACGGCCGGCACCCGTGAGCCAGTGGCAGTGGGTGTCCCCCCTTTTGGGATGGAGTTTTCTTCCCAAGCCAGGAAGCAGCTGCTGGATGGGGGGGACAAGTGGTGGCACTGACAAGGGGGTGGAGGGAAATGATCCCAGAGCCTTCCCAGGGAGCCAATGAGAGCAATGTTGTGTTTGGGGAGGTGAGGAGCAATGTTCTGCATGGAGTGCTGGACCTCAAAGGCTTTTCCTCTGTGTCCAGGTCTCTTGCAGACACACTCTGCAGCAATAACAATTGAATATATATTTCTGAACTCAAAACCAGTAAAAAAGAACTATTTGGTAATTTCTATTTGATGCTCTTTGTAATCTTCCTCCACACTGGAACCTCTCCAATGAGCTGTGCAAGTCTTGAACACTAAAAACACCACAGGGTGACTCATGGCTGCTCAGAACTGGAATGGGTCCCATGTTGCTAAAGGGACTGAGTCCATGACCCTCAGGTACTCACAGGAGAATGAAAAAAAAAAACACTTAAGAAGTTAAAACCAAAAAAAAACCCCAAATTATCTTGAAGTACTGATTGGTTCCATTGGGTCTTGTTATTGGCAAAGCCTCTCCAGAGACTTGTTAGAGAAGGTCATTGGAGGCCATGATTGCAGGGAGGAAATAATTCTGTAAAGGTGGCTCTGAAGCCACAGATATTTATTTATTTATTTTATATCATGGATCAGTCAGGCCACACTCTGCAACCCAGAGCAATGGGCAAGGCAGAGCCCATCCCTCACTTGTGGGTCAGGAGTTTTCTTAGGGGTAGTACAGCATGAAGATGAGCAATAATACCTGTAGGAAAAATGTACAGCACCTCCTAGCTACCCGAAAAAGGGGCAAGGAGCAAACCAAGTGCAGAGCCTCAACATCAACTTCTGCCTGGTGCTGGTGACACAGTGACCATTTCTAAAGTCACCTTTCCAGACACAGCCTGTCCAGACAAAGGCCATTCCCATTCCTCTCCAATTGTCCCCTTCTCCTACTCTTTGTTCATTCAGATGCCTCTCCCCTGGGTGCTGCTTTGAGCAGCAGGTTGTTCAAAGCTCGCCTGTCTTTCAGCAGCCTGATTGTCTCTTTAGCCACCTCTGGCATGATGAGCACAGCTCTCTTTGCCCATCTCTCTCTCTAAACCATTGCTCATCAGATTCTTCTTCACTTTCTCTGACTTTTCTTGGCTTGCCCAAAGGCAAACTCCTGCTGTGCCCGTGTGCAGTCAGTTCTCTAAGGAGAGCAGGTGGGAGGTGGTGCAGTGGAGCTGTAACCTCCAGCTGCAGAGAGGAGAGGAGAAGTCTGATGCAAGGAGCAGGGATGGAAGTCCCAGGTGGGACATGACACAAATGGGGGGGCTGGGGAGGGGAGAAGTAAAGTTGTCCAAACAGTGTCAGACCTCAGGGAACTTCTGTCACCTCTTCTCTAAAATAAAATCATGAGATGATCTTTCAAAATATAATTAAAAAAACTCCCAGAAGCCATTTTCATTAAGCACTGTATGAAATGTTCCTCTTTAACTACAGTCTGAAAACCTCTCCAATTATCTGTACAAGTCTTGAAGATGTGAAGAATATCCCATGGAGAGCCATGGCCCTTTAGTGCTCTCTGTATTTCAAGGAGCCCCAGGGTGTGTTTGGTGCTGAGTCCATGATCCTCAGGTGCTGAGAGATGAATGAACAAACTGCTCCAGAAGTCAGAATGGAACCTGAAAGTCCCTTGAAGCATTGATTGGCCCCACTGAGGCCATTGCTGCCAGAGCCTCCCCATGGCCTTGTTAGAGCAGATCACTGGAGGCCATGATTGCAGGGAGGCAAAGATTCTGAAAAGGTGGCTCTGAAGCCAAGGATTTTTCATTATTTATTTATTAATGAAGCAGTGAGGCCAAACTCTGAACCCCAGGCAATGGGAAGGCAGAGCCCATCCCTCACTTGTGGGTCAGGATTCTTCCTGGGGACAGTGGGGTGTGAAGATCAATAATGTCAGAAAATGTACACCACCTCCTGGCTACCCCAAGATGGAATGAGGAGCAAACCAAGCTCAAAGCCTCAAGAAAAAGATTTTCCTGGTGGTGTAGGTGACACAGTGACCATTTCTAAAGTCACCTTTCCAGACACAGACTGTCCAGACAAAGGGACAGGCTGGAGAGCTGGGCCCATGCAAACTTCATGAGGTTGAAGAAGGAGAAGCACAAGGTCCTGCCCCTGGGTTGGGGCAATCCCCAGCACAACTCCAGGTTGGGCAGAGCATGGATTGAGAGCAGCCCTGAGGAGGAGGAGGACTTGGGGGTGCTGGTTGATGAGAAGCTCAGCACCAGCTGGCAAGGTGTGCTGGCAGCCCAGGAAGCCAAGCATGTCCTGAGCTACACAAAAAGCAGCGTGGCCAGCAGGTCAGGGGAGGAGATTCTGCTCCTCTGCTCCACTCTGCTGAGACCCCACTGCAGTGCTGGGTCCAGTTCTGGAGCCCCAAGCACAAAAAGGACCTGGAGCTGTTAGAACAAGTCCAGAGGAGGCCCCAGAGATGATCAGAGGGCTGAGCATCAGGAGGTCTCTAGGCCAACCTCCTGGTCTCATCAGGGTTGGTTTGGGGTAAGAAAAGGTTGCTCACCTGTTATTAATTTTGTGCTCAAAAAGCTGTAGGGATGGAGATGAGAAAAGCTCTCTGGGAGACCAGCTGCAGTGCTTGAATGTCTTGATGGGGACCATGTCACCCCATTCCCTGTCACTCTTTGTGCTCCACCTGTGAGCCAGTTGCTCACCCATCACACAGCACGGTTGTCCAGCTCTAGGATGGACATTTGATCCAGGAGGATGCTGTGAGAGACAGTACCAAAAGCCTTCCTGAAGCCCAGAAATATTACACCCTCTGGCTTCCCTTGCTCAGCTAGCTGGGTTACCCTGTCATAAAAGATTTGACCCACTAGGATCCCCAAGTTGTCCTCTGCAGGGCTGCTCTCAATCCATTCATCTCCCAGGCTTTACTGACAGTGGGGATTTCCTCCTCCCAGGTGCAGGACCTTGCACTTGGCCTTGTTGAACTTCATGAGGTTTGCACAGACCAACTACTCCAACCTGTCCATGTCCCTCTGGTTGTCATCCCTACCCTCAAGTGAATCAACTGTGACACTGAGCTTGGTGTCACCTGCAAACTTGCTGAGGAATCACTTGATCCCACCCTCCCTGTCACTGATGAAGATGTTAATCAGTACTGGGGACATCCAGTACTATTTAGAAGGTAACTTTAAGCTCAGAAGGGACATCCTTCATTATTGGTTTCCCTTGGACACTGAGCCAATGACCATAACTGTCTGCATGAAGTCATCCAGACATTTCCCTGTCCATCCAACTGTCCATCCATCAGACACATCCCCCTCTAATTGAGCAATGAGAATGTTGTAGGGGATCATATGGAGTCTTGGTAGATGATGTCTGCAGCTCTTGCCTCATCCACTGATGCAATTATTCCAAGGTAGGAAGTCAGGAGGTTTGTGAGGCCCAGCTGGACATTTGTGAAGTTGTGTTCCTTTCCTCAGATCACTGTTATTTTAATATGGAAGATGTGATTTAATAGGATCTAATGTCAAGAATTTACCTGCTAATATGTGGAAGGGAAGTGTAGGCATTAAAATTGGAGTGGCTGAGATGGAGATCTGAGGCAATGATTTGTAGAGGGACAGTGGAAATGTAGCCAGGATCAGGTTGGAGTGATTTGTTCAAGAATCAGAGAATACAATGAGGAGGTCCCTCCCATTGAGTCACAAGGATCGGTGTGAACCCCCTTGCTTTCTAAACTCCTTCTCAGGGGACTCCAAGATTGACTGGACCCAAACCTAACACCAGAGGAAGTCTCAGAAAGAGGACAAAAGGCAAAGGAATCACTGCTGGGCCCTTTATTTTTTAAAAATAGGACACAGTTATTATTCCAAAAACTTTTCAAGAAGGTTCTGTTTAACACCAGAAATGAAGGTATAGAACTGGAAATTTAGCAATGAGATTTCTTTGTTCACAGTATTATAAAGAGAATGAAGGCTAACCCTGTAATGAGACACATAATGAATGATATGAGATACATTATCAGTGATATGCATAAGAAACTGGGAATTTTATTATTTATGAAACAACCCTTTCATCACTTTCCACACAGCATCCTTGAGCTCCTGGTTCCTCATGCTGTAGATGAGGGGGTTCACTGCTGGAGGAACCACCGAGTACAGAAATGACACCACCAGGTCCAGGGATGGGGAGGAGATGGAGGGGGGCTTCAGGTAGGCAAAGAAGCCAGTGCTGATGAACAGGGAGACCACAGCCAGGTGAGGGAGGCACGTGGAAAAGGCTTTGTGCCTTCCCTGCTCAGAGGGGATCCTCAGCACAGCCCTGAAGATCTCCACATAGGACACCACGATGAAAACAAAACAGACAAATCCTAAACAGACACTGACCACAAGAAGCCCAAGTTCCCTGAGGTAGGAGTGTGAGCAGGAGAGCTTGAGGATCTGGGGGATTTCACAGAAGAACTGGTCCAGGGCATTGCCCTGGCAGAGGGGCAGGGAAAATGTATTGGCTGTGTGCAGCAGAGCAGTGAGAAACCCAGTGCCCCAGGCAGCTGCTGCCATGTGGACACAAGCTCTGCTGCCCAGGAGGGTCCCGTAGTGCAGGGGTTTGCAGATGGCCACGTAGCGGTCGTAGCACATGATGGTCAGGAGAGAAAACTCTGATGACAAAAAAAAAACAAAGAAGAAGAGCTGTGCAGCACATCCCTTGTAGGAGATGTCCGTGTTGTCCCAGAGGGAATTGGCCATGGCTTTGGGCAGAGTGGTGGAGATGGATCCCAGGTCGAGGAGGGAGAGGTTGAGGAGGAAGAAGTACATGGGGGTGTGGAGGTGGTGGTCACAGGCGATGGTGGTGATGATGAGGCCGTTGCCCAGGAGGGCAGCCAGGGAGATGCCCAGGAAGAGCCAGAAGTGCAAGAGCTGCAGCTCCCGCCTGTCTGCAAATGCCAGGAGGAGGAACTGCCTGATGGAGCTGCTGTTGGACATCTGATGCTTTTAAATAACATAGCTGTTTGAGGAGGAAACACAATAATTTAGGAGACAATTCTCTGAAAAAAAAAAAGACCCATTGCCCATTCCATATCTCCATCCTACACACATGCATTTTCTAGGAATTCTTCCTTGAAGCCCATGGCTGCAGCCCTCGTTATTGATGTGTGTGTCAGTAGGAGCAGGGACTCTGTTCACTGGCTGCCAGGTTGTCTCAGCTGTGCAACAGGGGCTTCATGGGAGTGGTGGGGACAGGGATCAGTCCTAGAGTGGACATTTTTCATATGAAATCATGGTTGATTCCAAAAGCCTTGCAGCTTCTGTGCTCTCTGCATAAAGGAACCCTGACAACAGAAGGCAGTTTAAGAGGTTTATTTTTGTGGGTTTAGTTTTTTTTTTCAGAGCTCCCCCCATCTCCTCTGGGGAGTGTTGTTGGCTCTCAGAACCCCTCAGCATTGCTGCAGCACTCAGGCAGAACAGAGTGAGCAAAGAGCATTGCCTGCAGCTGCATGCAGAGAAGGGGGAGCTGGGCTGTGTCTCTGTCTCTCCCTGCTGAGAGCAGAGGGAGCCAGCTCAGAGCACTCAGGGTCTGAGCCTTTCTCAAGGTCTCAGCACCCCGTTTCCAGCCCAGGAGAGACGAGGCTCCTTGTGCCCCCTGGAAGGCAGCTGAGAGCTTGGAGAGACAGCCCAAGGAGACAGCCCAGGGATGGAAGGAGGGCATCTGATGAAGGGAGGTCAGCTCCCTCCCCAGCCTCCCTCAGCCTGCACTGCCCAGAGCTTCCCAGGGCAGAGCACAGCTGGACACCTCCTTGCCTGAAACCATCTGCATGGGAGGAGCCTTCCCCAAGAGCTGTGCCTGCAGCTGAAACTCCCGCTCCCAGCCTGACAGCAACAGCAAGAGCAGCTGAGGGGGGCATGGAGAGAGGCAGAGGGGCACTCAGGAAAGCCTTTCCCTCCCCCAGCCCTGCACAACCCCTCCCAGATGTTGATCATGCCTGGCAGGCACCTCCAGCCCCTGGGCAGGGGGAGCTGGGCACATGGCACCACAGATGCACTTCACCTCTTGTGTCAGCAGATGGAGGAGGAGGTGCCCAAGAGCCCAGAGCCCACGGGCTGCCTGAGGGCTGTGCTGTCACACAGACCCTGATGGACCTGGCAACCTGATGCTGGATGGAGCTGGAGGCTAAAGGAGCCTGAAAGCACTGCCTGAGGTTCCTAGCACACAGGAGGCTGATGGGGTAGGGACTCACAGACCCTGATCTCACCTCCCCAGGTGAGGTTCTGTCCCACCCTCCCAAGACACAGAAAAGTGGAAGTTCAGACTGCTGAAAGCAAAGCTTTCCAAAAGGAATCTATGCCCTGACTGTGAATAAAAAAATCCTCTAACAAATATTCTGGTATGATCTGCATCCAAAAACAAAGCTGTCCAAAAGCATTCTCCCAAAACCAAACTGTTAAAAAATGGTCCCCTCTGAAATCTTCTGGGCATCAGCTGGAGCTGTGAGCAGCCCTGAGCAATTCCTCCCTCTCTCCAGAGCCCCAGGAGCCTGCCCTGTGCTCCCTGTCTCCTGCCAGCCACAGCTTCTGCCAGCAGCAGGGAGCTCCCCGGGCAGGCTGAGAGCTGCCCCTGGCAGGCAGGCAGCAGAGTCCCTGCCCCAGCACACAGCCCCTGGGCTGCAGGACCCTGCTCTGAAGGACAGCCCTGGCCACCCCTGCCCCCACACACCCCCTCAGCCCCTGCAGCCAGCCAGCCCCAGCAGAAGGCAGCCCCATGCCCTCTCCCTCTGACGCTGCGCCAGGACAGCCCTGCTCTGACAAACCTTTGCCTCCTGCCCACCAAAAGCCTCCGCAAGGATCCCAGCAGCTGGGGCACAGCCTGCCAGCTGGAGAAGACCCCCTCCAGGAAGCCCAGCTTCACTGCCCTGCAGCCAGAGACTCACCATGCCAGAGGCTCCCAAGATTTCTCCCCCAGGCAGCTCTCAGCTCTCCTCCCAGCCCAGCCTGCCTTTCTCCTCTCCTCTCCTCTCCTCTCCTCTCCTCTCCTCTCCTCTCCTCTCCTCTCCTCTCCTCTCCTCTCCTCTCCTCTCCTCTCCTCTCCTCTCCTCTCCTCTCCTCTCCTCTCCTCTCCTCTCCTCTCCTCTCCTCTCCTCTCCTCTCCTCTCCTCTCCTCTCCTCTCCTCTCCTCTCCTCTCATCTCCTCTCCTCTCCTCTCCTCTCCTCTCCTCTCCTCTCCTCTCCTCTCCTCTCCTCTCCTCTCCTCTCCTCTCCTCTCCTCTCCTCTCCTCTCCTCTCCTCTCCTCTCCTCTCCTCTCCTCTCCTCTCCTCTCCTCTCCTCTCCTCTCCTCTCCCGTGCCCTGCTTTCCAAGTGACTTTGCCACTTGCTCAACTCTCTCGGGGCTCCCTCCAGCTCTCCCTGGGGCTCCCCAGGAACCCAAGGTGACACACACTGAAGTCAGCGCTGATGTCCCCTCCCTCCTTTCCAGCACAGGCACTTCCCCTCCAGAGACACAACCTCTGCTTCTCCCACTCTCCCACTGGACACCCAGGCAGTGCCAGGGGGAATCTCCTTTCCCTCCCCCTTGATCAGATTCAGATGAAATGACACTCAGGGTCTTTTTCTCTCCAGTCAAAATATCAGTTCTGTTCCTCTAACAATTATGGTTTATTTTTGAGCAAGTTTTAGGGAAAACAAATCACTTATAACTATGTATGAATAGATAGATAATAAAAGCAGAAAAGTAGATACTTCAGTGTTCAGGCTGAGCAATCAAAAAGGCTGATTGCTTGGATCACAAAAACCATGAACTCCAATGACATCTCAACAATCCAATCCCCTCACCCCATGAGTCCAAATATCACAAGACATGATGATATCATAAGGCAATATCATAAGGCAATGATACCATGATGGGTGCAAGCTGAGCATCTTCACTGCAGCTTCTTCAGTTCAGGCAGTGGTGATATGTATGATGTGCAGAGTCCTTGTTCTTCAAGCAGTGTCACCTCCAAAGCTCAGGGTTCTGTAGCAACATCCTTGGGACTTGATGGACCTGGGAATTTAGTTCTCCAAAATTATTTGTTAATCAGTTGTTTAAAAAGTGCATTTGACAAATTGTGTTTTAGGGTAGGGCACTCCAAATTAGAGAATTATTGGTGGCATTATAAGCAGTAACTCTGTACAATGATCACAAACTTTTTAAGAGTAAAGTGTAACAAAATGATATAAGAATGAAAAATGTACACAATATCAAAATTATACATACAGAAAGTCCCCATTTTGAGAATATTTTTGTCTATCTTCCAATTGAAAATTTTAATTATGTTTAATTTAAATTCCACCATTAGTTACCATAACAATATTTTCATTATCTTTCTGGTGGGAAATCACCTTTTAAATTTGTCCCTATGTTTTATGATTCATCCCAAAGAGTACAAAAGGTATACCATTTCTCTTCTCTTAATTTCCACCATATCTCAATCCCAGCATTGCCCCTGGTGTCCCTTACTGCCTGACAAGGCAGAGGAGCTGAGGCAGTCCCTGATCAAACAGGTGGATGCACACTGGAGTCCCCTCCAGTCCCTCCTCCCTCTCACATGCAGCAAGACAAACCAGGCAAGGCAGAGCAGTGCAGTCCCATTCAGCTCACCTCAACTTTGGTCCCAAATCCAGGGTTCATCACTCACTCTGCATTCAGCCAATCAAACACACAGAGCTGAGATATTGGGGTTTTTTCCAAGGTTGCACAGGGTTGGGTGCTGGGTGGTAATTCCACAAAGGCAGCACTTTCCCATCTGTAACACCAGATGTGAGGTGACAGTGAACCTCATCATTACAGAGAACTCTGACCCCACTGACTGATACAGAGTGAAAGGACATCATGTCAGATCACCAATTAGAGGAGCAATTCTTTCTCTCGTAAAGAAACAAAACAGGATTAACAAGGCTTCATTGTCTTAGTCCTTATAACTTTTTCATCTGAATGCCCTGGAGCACTTGTCTTTGTTTTCTGGTTTTCCAAAATCCCTCATTGATTTTTTCTCAGTTTTAGTCCTTGTGTACACTTTGGCAGCCTTCAGATATCCCATAATCTACTCTCCTGGATAAGTTTCCTATAGTACCTACATTCCATTATCACATATACCCTTGTCCTACAAGTGTCTACCTATGTTACTCAGCTAGTAAATTTCCATGAGACTCCCTTAAACTCCTGCTTATGCATTTCTACCAATTCTATGCTTTTATATATATGTTTAACACAGTAACCACATTCCATTATCACAAATACCCATGCCTCACAGACACACCTATCTATGTTACTCAGCTTGTAAATTTCTATGAGACTCCCTTAAACTTTGCTTATGCATTTCTATGAATTCTATCCTTTTATATATAAGTTTATCATGGTAACTACATTCCATTATCACATGTTCCCTTGCCATACACACACACCTATCTGTATTAGTCAGCTCGTAAATTTCCATGAGACTCCCTTAAACTATTGCTTATACATTTCTACTACTTCTCTACTTCTACTCTTTAAAACCATTGCATATACGTTTCTTTAAACTACTACTTCTATTTCTGTAAAACTACTACTTCACAAGATATCAAGTAACGAAGAATAGTTAGGTGTGGGAACAGTCTGCCCAGGAAGGTGGTGGAACCGCTATCCCTGGAAGTTTTTAAACATCATCCTTCATGATGCTGAAACAAATCTTATATCTCAAGTTTTGGATGGAACATGAAGTGGTTCCTGAGCTGACTGCATTTTGTTCTGCAGGAGAAGCTGAGGAAATCATAATTGGTGTGATGGAGCTTGGAAAATGATGTCAACTTGACCCTTCATACTTGGTGATGGCTGTGATGGGTCGAGTAATGACAGATGGAATCTAATTTCCAGTAAAATCTCATCTTGCACTGGGAGTAGCTTTAATGTTTTTCACTGGTATGGAGGCGTTGATGTCTCTTCAAATTGGAGCTTTGGCTGAAGCTCTTCCCACACTCAGGACACTTGTAGGGACGTTCACCCGTATGGATCCGTAGGTGTTGGGTGAGATTCGAGCTGTCTGTGAAGCCCTTCCCACACTGGGGACACGTGTAGGGTTTTTCCCCAGTGTGGACATGTTGGTGATTAATCCAGGAGGTGCTATTGTTGAAGGCTTTCCCACAGTGAGTGCAGGGATACAACTTCTCTCCTGTATGGATGAGGTGATGGTGTGATAAATTGGAACTCTGGGCAAATTCCTTCCCACACTCCAGACACTTATAGGGTTTCTCTCCTGTATGGACGAGGTGATGCTCTGATAAACTGGAACTCGTGGTAAACTCCTTCCCACACTCCAGACACTTATAGGGTTTCTCTCCCATGTGGATCCGTCGATGCTGTGATAAACTGGAACTCTGGGAAAACTCCTTCCCACACTCAGAACATTTAAAGGGTTTCTCACCCGTATGGATCCGTTGATGAGAGATAAAATGTGATCTCCTGCTAAAACCTTTCCCGCAGTCAGGGCAGGTGTAGGACATGGTGCCTGTGGGATGGTGTCACCGTTGGACCAGATCCCAGCTGTCACTAAACCGTCTCACACAGTCAGGAACTCTCTGGGGTCTCTCACCCCGATGGATTTTCTGATGGTGGAGATGGGCCCAGCAGATCCTAAACCTTCTCCCGCGTTCCTCGCCGATGTCAAACTTTTTTCCTGCATGGATTTCAGTGATTTTCAAAATTATACTTAGAACAAAATCTTTCCTATCCTTAGGACACCCAGGGAGGTTTTTGCCCAGATGGAGTCATCCCGTGTTTCAGAAAGAAGCCCTAGTGTCGTGACAAAATAGAGGTTGGGCAGCCAAAACCTACATCAATCCTACTGTGGGTGAAAATGGAGTGTGAGGTGGAATAGGGAGGTTACCCATAGAGCTGGACACCCACTGATCATCCTTTACTTCATCTTTAGGAGCTGCACTGGCACCCAAAACCCAAAGGGACCATTGTGTGGGGCAGGGGGTGCTGGGGTTTTGAGCCACTCCTGGCTTGAGCTGTGATGACACAATTGTACTGACACTGCAAGGGGTAATTCAGGACTCCCCCATTGCTGTCTTATTTCCCTAGGGTGATTTAGGGGTCTTATATCTCACCCTGCCACTTGGTATGAGTTTGGGTTCCCCATCATGGTACCAAATCCCACCATGACCTTGGGGTTCCCCCATCACACCCACATGCAGGATGAGCTGCCATCCACTGGGATGAGTTGGGGTCTCCTGAGATGTTTTGGGAGTCCCCAATTGTGGCTCCTGAGCCCTGGGATTCTGAAGTCCCCTGGAAGGATTCTGGGGTTGCCATCCTTACCCCTGGCTCCAGGGTGATTTGAGGGTCCCAGTTGCAGCCCCCAAACCCTCGGGATGACTTTGGGGTCCCTATCACAGCCCTGCCCAACAGAATGTGTTGGGGTCCCCAGGATTACTTGGAGAGAGATAAAATCACAGCTCCTCCACCCTCCAGACGAGTTGGGGAGGTATTCCAGTTCTACCACCCTCACCTCAGGGAAAAGTTTCCTTCCCCCCTCTCCCCTTTTCCCCCTCCCTCCCCCTCTCCCTGCCCATCTTGTGCTGCTCACCCCCAGTTTGGGCAGTACTGGGATCACCACCCCCCTCCCATCACCTCCCGGTACCTGCAGGGGGGGCACAGCCCAGGCCGGTGGGGAGGGGGGGGCGATGCTCTGGCGGTCACCAGTTGGGGGGTCCCGGCTGCGGGGCGGGGGGTGTGGGTGCAGCCCCGGGGCAGAGGAGCGAAACCTCCCGGGAGCTGCAGGGGGGGAGGAAGGAAGAAAAGGTGGGGAGGGGCCTGGGGGGGAGGAAATTCACCCCATTGGTGAGGGGGGAAGTTGGCAGGGGAGGGGACACCAGGCTTGTGTCCTGGGAGCCTTGGGGACATCAGGCTTGTGGCATGGGCAGGGGGAGGGGACACATCCCAGCTGGGTGCTGCTGACCCAACCTCAACACAAAGCCCGCGGGCCCTGGAGATAAGAGGCTGTTAATTCACTGCTTTCAGGTGTAAACTCAGGGGGACAATGACCAACCCAGGGCAGGGGGACTGCCCTCAGGGTTCTGCCTTCTCTTTCATTTTCATTTCACACTCAGCTTGTTTCTAATCCTGGGCAGAATTCATTCTAAAATATATTTTTTCTGTTCAGAGCACCTCAAGCTTTGGGAGGCTGCAGACTCCAACTCTGTGCGAGCAAGGGAGATCAGAAATGTTGTGTTGGGTTCTCTCCTGCTCCAGAATGAGGGATCCATGTGACCATGGGCTAAAATCCAGAGCAGATGCTCTGACCTGGCCAAGCCCAGTGTTCCAAACTATGATCACCAACAGTCTCCCTGTAGAGCAGGAAGTTGGACTAAATGACTTTCAAGGTCCCTTCCAACCCAAATCATTCGATGGTTGAAGTTTGGGGGCATGGCTTGGCTTCTTCCATGGCTGCCTTCCCACCCTACCAGTGGGTCCCATCCTACCAGGTAATGTTCCCACAGCTGGGACCTTCTCCTCCACTTGCTGTGACAATTGCCTTCTCACTGGAGACATCGTAATAATTATTAATTCTAACTCTATTATTATTATTATGCTATTAAATCACTTTTCATTGCACCCCCTCGGGATTCGTTCCTTCTCCCCTATCCCCTCCAAAGGTTTTTTCCAGTGATTAAAAACTTTCTAAACTGCCAGGCTTGTCCAAATGGGTGTGAGCTTTCAGAATGATCACCTGACACTCCCTTCATCACTTCCAAGGATTACACATTTTATCACAGAATCATCAAATGAGGAGGGATGAGGAGGGACTTTTGACAGGGGTTTGGAGTGACCAGACAAAGGGGGGGATGGTTTCAAACTCAAACGGGTGATTGGCTGAGATAGGAGGAAGGAATTCTTTGCTGTGAGGGTGATGGGGCACTGGTTCAGGTTTCTGAGAGTATCTCTGGCTGCCCCATTCGTAAAAGTATTCAAGGTCAGGTTGGATTGGGCTTAGAACATCCTGGTAGTGTGAGATGTCCCTGCTATGCAGGGGGTTGGAGCTAGATGATCTTTCAGATCCCCTCAAACCCAAACCATTCTGTGATTCATGGCTCTACAAACACAAAAGGTGAAGGTTATGGGCTGTGTAAAATACCCCCATGAGTCTCAAAGGGGGGATTTGTTGTTGTAAGGAAAGGATTAACAGCCACAAAGGTTATTCCAGTCTCAAAAACCTGAAGGGCTGGTGTAAAGGGGGTGGGGAGGAGGGAATGGGAGGACACACTTCCTGACCTGATCACAAAACAAAGACCTCAGGAGCCTGGAGATAAGAAGCTGTTGAATCAGTGCTTTCAGGTGTAAATCAGGAGGACAATGACCAAGGCAGCCTTCACTGCCCTGAAGGTTTTTCTGTGTCTTTGGTCTGCAGAGCAAACCCTAATGTCTTCTCCAAAGAGATTCAGGCTTTAGGGAAATGTCTCCTGGCATCTTTTCTGGGCAGAACTTAATAAACCAAATATCTCTGCTCTGGGTGGGGATTGGTTTTTGAACCATCCATGCGAAGAACCTGGGTTTGGGGATCCCAAGGAACATGGAGGAAATATTCTGAGTGAATCTGCGGCTTGTGAGATTTGAATTTGATTTGGAATTAAAAGGTGGTGGAAGCAGAACCCCCTCATATTGGTGACAGGGCATCAGGAACCAGTGGACAAGGCAGCACAGAACACACAGTCCTGATGTCATTTATTAACTGAAAGAAGTAAAAGTTTTGCAAAATATCACATTTGGTGAAAAATTACACAAAAGAGAACAAGGTAGTGACGAAGATTAACAATGGGCCTCACATAGCAGTGAAACAGTAAGAATTACAGAAAACAAGGTTGAAATTTCTGTAAAAAACATCCCAAGTGGGCAACAGCCTGGCCTTGAGACAGTCCTGTAAGATACCTGCAAGAGAGATGGGAGTGATGGGAAGGAGCACTCCCCACAGCTCCCCACAACCTTTCTTGGTCACAGCCTTGAGCACTGGGTAGAAAATCACAGACTCACAGAAAGTCAGGGGTTGGAAGGGACCTCAAAAGATCATTGAGTCCAACCCCCTGCCAGAGCAGGGTCACCTACAGGAGGTCAGGTAGGAACAATTCCAGGTGGGTTTGGAATGTCCCCAGAGAAGGAGACTCCACGAGCTCCCTGAGCAGCCTGTGCCAGTGCTCTGTCACCCTCACAGCAAAAAAAATTCTCCTTGTGTCTATATGAAACCTCCTATGCTCAAGCTTCTGTCTGTTGCCTCTTGTCCTGTCATTGGGCATAACTGAGAAGAGCCTGGCACCATCCTCCTGGCTCTCTCCCCTTAGATATTTGTAAATATGAATGAGGTCTCCTTTCATTCTCCCCTTCTCCAATCTGAAGAGCCCCAGCTCTCTCAGCCTTCCCTCATAAGGGAGATTTTTCACTTTTCCATCATTTTCCTTCAGGTGCAGACATTTTTTGGAAACCCTCTGGATCATTATCACTTGGAGAACTGAGGGTTCTGCCTTCACTTTCATTTTCATTTCACACTCAGCTTTTTTCTGCTCATGGAACAGAATTCACCTGAAATAATTTATTCTGTTCAGAGCACCTTGAGTGCAGATTCCACCTCTGTGAGAGCAAGGGAGATCAGAAATGTTGTCTTGGGTTCTCTCCAGTTTTGAATGTGGGTTCCAGGTAACAATGATCTAAAGTCCAGGGCAGCTGCTCTGACCTGGCCAACCCCAGTGTTCCACACCATGACCACCAACAGTCTGCCAGTAGAGCAGGAAGTTGGACTAGGTGACCTTTAGAGGTCCCTTCCTACCCAAACCATTCTATGACTGAAGTTTGGGGGCATGGCTTGGCTTCTTCCATGGCTGCCTTCCCCAGTGGTTCCCATCCTTCCAGGCAATGTTCCCACGCCTGGGGCCTCCTCCTCCACTTGCTGTGACCATTGCCTTCCCACTGGAGCCATCATAATCATCGTTAATATTAACTCATTTTTATTCAACTATTAAATCTCGTTCCATTGGTGTTGCCTTTGTTTAAAGGCCCGACCTGGTCCACGTGGTTACTCAGTAACTAAGCAACAGACGCCGAGGTGGGGTGAGCCGCAAAGAGGATTTATTGCAGCGTGACACGGGTCTATATAGACACACCTTAGGGTTGGGTACGTCACTCCCGTCAGGTCACAGGTTACACACTATTGGTTATAGGGGGAGGGACCCTGACTTTCCATAACAATGCGATATCTTCCGTTCGCCGGACCCTATCTGACCACATTTCCCCCCTCCCTATGCCCAATTAAATAGGCTAAGTATAATCACAAGAGTCTACCTAAATGTTAGTTAAAAATTTACCATTTATAAATTAGTATGATCTTAAAAATAGAGTATCGTTATTTAGTGCAAATCTTGAAAAAATATATATATATAAAAATATATGTAAACATATCCCGTGTCCCTGAGTTAAAAACTTAACGCACCACATGTGAATAGAGGTTTGAATAAGTTAATAGGGAATAATGGAAACAGAACTAGAGGTAGTTTGGGGGCTATCTGAGGTAGCACTATGTGAATGTATTGTTAGAGCAGCTGCTGGTGTTCTAGGAACAGAACGTTGACACTCTCTAGCCAGCTTTTAATGAATGACACTAATCTATTCAGGATACAGGGTCCAAAGATCAATGCCGAGATGAGTAGTGCAATTGGACCTATCAAGGTTGATACTTGTTGGTCAACCACGGAGATTGGTTAAACCATGATTCAAACCATCCCTGCTGGGCTTCCCTCTCTCTTTTTCGTAGAGCTAGTCTCTCTCTCAGCTTTGCCATGGAGTCTCTTAACCACTCCGGTATTATCAGCATAAAAACAGCGCTCCTCCTTCAAGGCGGCACAGAGGCCTCCTTGATGCAAAAACAGGAGGTCTAAACCCTAATGTTTTTAAATCGTACGGCGTAAAGACATGACCTTCACAGACCGACTCCAGCAACCCCGCGAAATAGTGAGAACCCAGTCCGTTGTCCGCAGCTACTCTGCGCAGCTCTTTTGTAATGGAAAAATTGAGAGCCGTCCACTGGGGATCCCCCCTCGCTGGGTATAGCACAGGAGCTACGAAGGGATTGTTCGTCCCGTATCGTCGCTGTGCAGGACGTGGGGGCACATTTATAGCAACAGCCATTTCAATTTCTCCCACGTCTAGAGCCTGTTTTTTAATAGCATCCCACAGTGCACACGGGTCGCATTCATCAGGAAACAAGTCCGGCTCCGGACCCGGATCGAAAGGATCGGGCTCAAACGGCTCCGCGCCTGGCGGCTTCAGCCGAGCGGCAACAGCTCCGGTGCTGGCAGGGGGAGTGTCTGGCTGCTCTTTGCCCTCTGGTAGCGGCGGGGCGCTGGGAGCGACAGAAGGTGTTCCTTCTGGTCCAGATTCCTGCGCTTTCACCAATTCAAATACTATGCGCCAGGAAGAAAGGAGCTTAAGTGCTTCCTGGTCCCCTTTCGTGCTCAGGTCCCATAAACGAACTCCCACTCTATCCCATAGTTCAGATTCAAAGATGGTAACAGCAGTAACATCTGGGAATTTATCATGGACCCATTTTAAAATGAGCTTAAGCTCATGGCCCGATATTTCTTTCTGCTGCTTACGTAATAGTTCTTTCATAACTTTATAAACGTCCTTTTCCTCATGGGAACTCTGATTACCCCATGATAACGTTTCTTCAAGCTCACCTGCCAAAACTCGAGGAGGTGCAATCGGGTGGCCACCCTTCCCAGACTTCTTTCAGTCTGAACTCGAAGTTCTTGGAAACTTCTGCGACCGGCTGCTTCTCCTGCAGAATCCTTCCTGAAATCACGTCGGGGTCACCATTTGTCGCAGACAATGGACGGGGAGACAGTTTGATGCAAACTAATTCCGTTTATTAGCACTTTTACATGCAATTATATACCTTTTTCTTATCCTCACACAACGTATGGAATTACCTAATTGGTTAGTTTAAGCTAGCATGTCACTACTTGATTGGCTACATGGCTATGGCTACATGGCTATTTGCCCTAATAAGGAGATGCTATAGATACTTCAAGCCAGGTAGATTTATTGACACAACTTCTGTCTCTGGCTTCAATCACTTCTTCAGGTTATCTTATGCTGACCTTTACAGAACAGGGGGCTTTGTTACCAGGATGTCTGTGCTTATCTTTTTGGAGACAGAGGAGATAGTACGAGGCTGTGTTTACACAGAGCTCTGCCATGGCCTGTACGATAACCAGTTTGCTTTGACCAATTGCTCTGTGCACGCTGACTTCACATCCTCTGCACCCACACAGAGCTTGGCAGGCTGTCTTTTCTCTGCCAATTATAATTTTTAATTACAACATTGGGGCCAACCGCCGCGCTGCTCTTAATCTCTCGTTTTTTGATAAAGAATAGACCTCCCCTATCTCCTCCAGTTTCCCGGTATCTGAAGCCCCATGTCTTACCGACTGTCCACCCCAGATCATTTTCATTGGTTATATTTAACAGAAGATATTTGCACCACACTTTGCTTTTGAGTTCTGCCCACAC
Source organism: Phaethornis superciliosus (assembly GCA_023637945.1). Lineage (NCBI taxonomy): Eukaryota > Metazoa > Chordata > Aves > Apodiformes > Trochilidae > Phaethornis > Phaethornis superciliosus. The sequence continues at coordinate 10,677,595 of JAJQWJ010000022.1, forward strand.
CCCAAAGTTGGGGCCCCGCTGTGGACGAGGTATGCGTTTGGTGCAATTATTAGGTCCCCATTGTACTTTCAGGTATTTTCCCGGCCCTGCTCCTGGTGCCCAAACAGAGGCTATGGTCTCGCAGCCCCAAGAGGCACAATAGTATTGATCAGGGGCATTGCAATAAGGTCTTCTGGGGTTGGAGCTAGGGCACGTGTAGTATTCCACGTAACTCAGACAAGGGTTCGTGGGAACCAAATCACAGGGGAATACCCTGAAGCTAGGGGGCCCTGAGGTGACGATTTTTTGCAATATTGTTTGGTCCTCCCATCTACCCAGCACCCATTCCCATGGTTGGTGTTCATACAGACCACTAGTTGGCATTACGAGTCCCAAGAGCATGATTGCACAAAAGCATCGTGGCCCCCACCCAAGGGGGTTGCCTTGCCTTCGTGCGGGTTCTACAGGTGCAGGTGCTTGAGATGTGGATGGGGTGGTTGTTGACATGTTGTCGTCTCTTGCCATCGGAAAATACGGATTACGAGGGCGCCCGATGATGTAGTCCTTAACAAGGGCTTCCATCCTTCCTTGCTGGTCCGGTCTGGAACACACGTCCTCTGAGCACGGGTCGGGACAGCACACTTCCGTCGACTCCAAGCTGGGACCCCAAAATCTTCCTTCGGTCTCCGGGCCTGGAACAATTTTCCTTCGACCCCCTGACCTGGAACTAAACTTCCACTGACCGTCTTCCGTCAATCTCCGGGCCTGGAACAATTTTCCTTCAACCCCCTGATTGGGAACTAAACTCTTACTGACCTTCTTCCATCAATCTCCGGGCCTGGAACAATTTTCCTTCAACCCCCTGACTGGGAACTATTCGCACTAACTTAAATGTTGAGCAGGTTCTGCCACTTCTACGCTAGATTTAATCTAGGGTCGGGTTTCGGCACCATATGTCGCCTTTCTTTAAAAGGCCCGACCTGGTCCACGTGGTTACTCAGTAACTCAGCAACAGACGCCGAGGTGGGGTGAGCCGCAAAAAAAAAGGATTTATTGCAGCGTGACACGGGTCTATATAGACGCACCTTAGGGTTGGGTACGTCACTTCCGTCAGGTCACAGGTTACACACTATTGGTTATAGGGGGAGGGAGCCTGACTTCCCATAACATCGCGATATCTTCCGTTCGCCGGACCCTATCTGACCACAAGGAACTTCCAAGTCAAGAGACCAATCTTCAATTTAGATTTGTCACGCAGAAGATGCTGCTGATTAGCACTGTGCTGATCAGGAAAGGCTTTCCAGGGATAATGCGCAAGATGCGAGACTTGTTCTGTGAGGACACACAGAGGACCATCGAGGCCTGAGGAAGCTCTAAGACAAAGACAGACAACACAAAACACACAACCCCACACACCAAGGCTGGAGCTGCCCTGCCCACCCTAGCATCATGATAGAAACTAACTTGCTCTATTCAGCCACTCAAAGGGGGCTGCTTGTAGACAGCCCTCTCCCAGATGCCATCTTCAAACCCCTCCTGCAACTCCCAGCCTCAGTCCCTCTGCAATCAAGTTCCTGTACTTAGCTTTCAGAGGGACGTGGGTCTAAATGTACATCCAGCAACAAAACCCTAAACCCTAACCCTTAACCCTAACCCTAACCCTTAACCCTTACCGTAACCCTAACCCTAACCCCTAACACCTAACACTCACCCTAACCCTAACCCTAACCCTAACCCCTAACCCCTAACCCTAAACCTAACACTCACCCTAACCCTTACCGTAACCCTAACCCCTAACCCCTAACCCTAACCCTAACCCTAAACCTAACCCTAACCCTAACCCTAACCCTAACCCTAACCCTAACCCTTAACCCTAAACCTAAACCCAAACCTAACCCTCACCCTAACTCCTAACCCTAAACCCTAACCCTCACCCTAACCCTAAAATAACCCTAACCCTAACACTAACCCTAATGGCCCTAACCCTAAACCTAACCCGAACACTAACCCTAATAGCCCTAATTCTAACCCTAACCCCTAACTCCTAACCCTAACCCTAACCCTAACCCCTAACGCTAATGACCCTAACCCTAACCCTAATGGCCGTAACCCCTACCCCTAACCCTACCCCTAACCCCTAACTCCGAACCCTAACCCCTAACCCTAATCCTAACCCCTAACCCTAACCCTAACCCCTAACCCTAACACTAACCACTAACCCCTAACCCTAACCCTAACCCTAAACCTTACCCTAACCCTCACCCTAACCCTAACCTTAACACCTAACCCCTAACCCCTAACCCTAAACCCTAACCCTAACCCTAAACCTTACCCTAACCCCTAACCCTAACCCCTATCTCTAACCCTAACCCTAATGGCCCTGACCCTAATGGCCCTAACCCTAAAACTTACCCTAACCCCTAATCC